>CM076582.1:948192826-948202826 GCA_034641835.2 Pinus albicaulis
CATATTTAAAAAACAGTCCCTAAAATGGGTGGCGCGGGACAGCCAGTTTATTACTTTAAAGCTGCCATGGCGCGACTCCTCTTTGCGATTTCCCGAGTGGCGCGAGCACGAACCTGCCTACCCGCGCCTAATGCAAAAAGAGTCAAGTTTCATGGATTTTGCAAGGAGATGTTCCAAGGGGAAATGAAGCTCATACCGAGGGATGCAATGATGAGCAGTTTTCTGTATGACAGTGTCTGCTGTGTCACGTTATGGGTCCTCCAATAAAGGGACGGGGAATGGTAGGGACGGTGACAAATTACTCGTGTAACACCAAGTGATGGTGTAGTGTTGGGTGGAAGAAACACCTGTTTGGATTCCCACATAATATTTTTTGAAAATCAAGATGAAATGGCTTTCAACCCCCGAAATTGTTACAACGTCTATCATTACAACTTCTGTTGTGATGGTCAGTGTTTCCACAATTTCAATAGTAGTAGTTGTTATATCATCAATTTTTATAGCAATTTCAACATTTTCAGTAGTGATGGGTGTTACAACATTTTCAACATATTTAACATTGGCATGTTGTTATGGCATTTTTTGTTACAACATCTTCTATTACAACATCCATTGTTACACCATCTTTTTTTCAATCCATTTTTAACTATGTTTGTGCTTCTCAATTTTTTTTCTTGATCCCCTAAGTGTTGGTGTAATGTTTGGTGGCAGAAACACATATTTAGCTTCCCACTTTCAAGCTCTAACAAGCAAGATGAAATGGCTTGTTGTTACAACATCTTCTTCTCAATCCACTATTAACTATGTTTGTGCTTCTCAATTTGTTTTATTGATCCCCCAAGTGTTGGTGTAGTGTTGGATGGAAGAAACACCTCTTTGGCAACCCACTTTCAAGCTTTGACAATCAATATTAAATGGTTTTCTACCCCCTTAATTTTCTCTTTAAGATGCTACATCTCCTTCAAGGCTACAAATTCAGTTGCTTTGATAACATATGATCCATAAACAATAGGCCTATGGCCTATTTATATCATTATCATTGATCATTGTGAAAATAATTATAAGAGAAAAAAATGATGTCTCTAAAACTCAATTATTGTTTCCAATGCAATTCATTAATAAAAAGTCAATGCAATTGGCATTTACAAAACCTGAACTTTGTCAAGTCGAGTTCAAGGATCCTTTGTTAGTCCAAGCGAGTTAAAGGATCCTACCCATGATCCATTGTTGTAATTCACATAACTAATGCTTAGCCTTAAACTTGTATACTATTAACCAAAAGAAACATTTGTTCAGATAAATTAATTTGATCAACAAAAGGAATAATCGACTGTGTTGGCATTAGGTTTCAATCCTAATTCCAAATGGATTCCAACATTATAATTCATCAAAAAGAGGCTATTTCAGAAGGAAATTTGATTTATTTAGCTGAAAAATGTTGCAACATCTACAATCCATAGCTTCACCAGTGAATAGAGGCACACCATTCCCAATTTTTGAAGTGACAGATGCCAATTCATATATTCCATGGATTATCTTGATTTTGATCTTGACCCCTAATTACTAGCCCTCAAAAACCATACCTTGAATATGTTCTCAAATTGTTAGGAAAGCACAAATACTTTGCAACAATCATTTATATGGAAAGTGTTTACCCTATAGAAGTTGCAATTAATAATAAACTTATAGTTTTAATGTATCCCTGTAGCATCCCTTTACGACAACCCTAAGCCACCTCTAAGTCACCTTCATTGCATTCACTTAGACTAAAGTCAAATGATTTCATCCTCCCCCTAGTTGTTGACTTTTTTTGACCTCTAATACTAAGCCTAGGGTGGAACGATCCATTTATCTCCTAGCTATTCTGCATGTGATCTTCAAACACAAACATTTCTCCAAGAATTGACACAGACAAACGGAAGCTCCCTTTCACCACTTCTTTCAAATAAAGAGTTAGCACTACGAGTTGCAATTGCAGTTGTGCCATTCTTGATGATGTTTCTACTCCACTTGGAGTTGACTCTAGTATCATTCCCCATAACCATTTCATCTTCAACACCTTTACTACATCTAGCTACTCAACATTGAAAGGAAACATTGGTCGTCCCTTCACTTGAGTGTGGAAATGTAGTGTATATATAGCACAAAATTACACAAAATCTTCCGTAAAAGAGTCCCTAAATATCCCTTTTATTTTTGTGTGAATATATATATATATATATATATATATATATATATATATATATATATATATATATATATATATATATATATATATATATATATATATATAGATAGAGAGAGAGAGAGAGAGAGAGAGAGAGAGAGAGAGATATATTTTTAATATAATGATAAAATTTCTACAACACCATATTTTAAGAAAGACTTATTCAAATTGCTGAAAAGTGGTGATACTACCAGGTTGAAGGGATCTGAATGGTTGTTACAACATCAATTTTTACAACATTTTAAGTAGATTTGACATTGAAAACTATTATGGCATATATTTTTACAACATCCTTTATATTTGTCACTACTTCAGTAGTTTCAATAGTAGCAGTTGAAAGACTTATTCAAATTGCTAAAAAATGGTGATACTACCAGGTTGAAGGGATCTGAATGGGTGTTACAACATCAATTGTTACAACATTTGAAGTAGATTTAACATTGACAAATGTTATGGGATCTATTGTTACATCATCCACTATAATGGTCACTACTTCCATAGTTTCAATAGTAGCAATTGTTATAGCATCAATTTTTATACCAATTTCAACATTTTCAATAGTAATGGGTGTTATAGTATGAGTTGTTACAACGTTTTTAGTAGATTTAACATTGAAAATTTTAATGGAACTTTTTGTTACATAATTTTCTATTACAAAATCCTGTGACAACTCCACAAATGGTTCTAACATAAAATTCATTGTAAATATTTTTTACAAATATTTGAAATTAAGAAAAAGGGACTAAGTCAAATGGACAATGATTCCAGATTTTGGGAGGAGGATCACTTGCTTGGGAGGTTGACTTTTTCGTATGTATAAAATCTCAAATGTTTGGGACAACCATTAAAAGTTGGTTGTTGCATGAATTTATGAACTTGCTCTTAAAATTGAGTGAACTATAAGGAAGTTACACATGCTCATGCACTTAGGAACCTTCATAAGGAAAAGGGAAAAGAAACGAAGAGGGGAAATACACAGTGCACAAAAGAAAGTAAAAAGTAGTAAATGCGAGCCAAGAAACTAAGGCAAGACATGGTACTCAAATTATTGCTGAAGGAGAGAGGAGACACAATTCGAGAAACATAAAAACATAGAAATATGGTTTGATCAGCAGACAGTGCAGAACGTGAGAGAAGAGAACAAGATTTCCTCTTAGTTTCCCTGGAGGTCATGGGTTGTGTTGCTAATCTCTTGAGCCCTGTAATATTTTGGGATTCCCTAGAGGTTGTGGGTTGATAGAGAGTCTTTGGAGCCCTCTAACATCTTAGGTCCCAGGAGGTTCTAAGTTGGGTTGTAATATATGGATCCTTCTGATAGATTGGGTCCCCTAGAGGTTGTGGGTTGAAAAAACAAGATCTGGAGCCCTGGACCATTTGGGAAGAGTTTAATCCTATATTAGCATCAAAATAATACTTTATTACTATGTTACTCTTACAGTGGATCCTGGACTCCCTAATTCACACCTCCAAAATGAACAATGTTTATAAATAAGGTGAACTAGTGTATGCATCTGCAATGGAATGAAGTGTTGTGTTAAATTCTCATTACCACAATTCGTAAAGTATAATCCACATCAAAATTTGTAATGTTGTATACAATAAACTAACTTGAGTCATGTTCCTAAACCAAAATTTTGTCTTGGGGTAAATGCTCATTCATACTGATTAACACCACATAATTAAGTAATACTAAGATGTCATGAAACACCACAGGAAGTGGAAGGATCCATAAGGATCTAGAATAAAAACTTGGAACATTGGGAACAAAGTCCGTTTTTATTAACATAAAATAAGTACATAAGAGACCACCCACTTGGAAGGTTTTATAAATATACATGGATGTTCCTTCACCGGGACATAAGACCTTGAACTTGTACAAAATGAATTGAGTCAATGCTGGAAGGGCTATCCTCCCTTTAAGTGTATGAATGGAAAAAATCCATGCAAGTAGGCTTCATCAGCCTTGCATTATCAGCAACCTAGATATATTATGCTTGCATCAAGGTGTAGTTATCTCGACCCCGAAAGTATCTGCATATCACCATGGAGATGCTTACATGCCTACTTTGAAGCCTAGAACCCTTGGAATGTGGTAGGTGAGGTGGATACCTTTCAGGAGCTCACAAAAAGTCAGTGTTAGGTAACGGTCACAACAATGCCTATGCCAACATGCATGGGATTCCCTGTCTAAGAACGGAGAATAAAAAAGGTTCAAGAACTCCTTAGAGTTGGATTGGCTCAAGCTAAGGAGGGGTAGCACCATAGGACACCTTAATAAGCCATCAACATCAGCACCAAGTACTGGCATTGATCTGAAGGTCTGCAATACCTCTTAGACAAAGCCATGGTCGAAATAACCAGCTCAGGGAAATTATGATCAGTTCAAGACTTGCTCTTACGACGATCATAAAGATCCTCATTTGATGCATTTATTAAGGTAGGTCAAGATACCCTAGTCGAGCCATGGTAGATATTGAAGGTAATCTCGATGTAGTGCAAGAGGGAAAGCCTTAAAATTATTATAAAAATACGGAAAAATATGTATTTATATACATATATAGATATATGTATATATATCTATATGTGTGTGTGTATATATATATATATAGAGATATATATATATATATATATATATATATATATATATAAGCATGTAGAGTAATAAATCTAGTTATGAGTCCCTTATGATGAGTTGGGAAGTCAAGAGTTCGAAGGAAAATAAATAAATAAATATGTTTTCCCCATTCCTCTAACAGTATGAGGGGTTCGGTGTTGTCACACATTCGTTTTTATGACATCTTCTTATCAATATGATGTTACCTACATTTATGCTTCCCAATTTGTTTTCTTTATCCCCCAAGTGTTGGTGTAGTGTTAAGTCACAGAAACATGTCTTTGGTTTCCCACTTTCAAGCTTTGACAAGCAAGATGAAATGGATTTATACCCCCTCAATTGTTACAACATCCATTTTCATAACATCCGATGATACAAAATCCATTGCAATGGTCACTATTTCAGTAGTTTCAATAGTAGCAGTTGTTATATCATCAAATTTTATAGCATTTTTAGTATTTTCAACAGTAATGGGTGTTACAACATTATCCGATACACCTTTTTCAACATATTTAGCATTGACATGTTATTATGGCATCTCTTGTTACAACATCTGCTAGTACAAATTTCATTGTTACAACATCTATTTGTACAACATACATTGTTACAACATCTGTTGCTACAACATATGTTGTTACTTCATCCGGTGTTACAACATCTGCTTCTCAATTCACTCTTACCTATGTTTATTCTTCTCAATTTTTTTTCTTGATCCCCCAAGTGCTGGTGTAGTGTTGGGTGGTAGAAACACCTCTTTGGTTTCCCACTTTGAAGCTTTATCAAGCAAGATGAAATGGTTTGATGTTACAACATTCGTTGTTACAACATTTGTTATGGAATATGTTGTTACAACATCCATTGTTAAAATGTATGCTTGTCAATCCAATGTTACCTATGTGTGTGATTCTTAATTTGTTTTCTTGATCCCCCAATTTTTGGTGTAGTTTTGGGTGTTAGAAACACCTCTTTGGATTCCCACTTTCAAGCATTGAAAATAAAGATGAAATGGATTTCCACCCCCTCTATTATTACAACATTCGTTGTTACAACATTTTTCAATACAACATTTGTTGTTACATGATCCTTTGTAATGGTAACTATTTTAGTAGTTTCAACAGTAAAAATTGTTATAGCAACAAATTTTACAACAATTTCAACATTTTCAACAGCAATGGGTGTTACAACATCAACTCTTACAATATTTTCAATGTATTTAACATTGATATGTTGTTATGACATATGTTGTTAGAGATTCTACTATTACAACTACCTTTGTTACAAGATCTTCTTCTCAATCTATTGTTACCTATGTTTGTCCTTCTCAATTTGTTTTCTTAATCCCCCAATTGTTTGTGTAGTGTTCGATGGAAGAAACACCTCTTTGGCTTCCCACTTTCAAGCTTTGACAAGCAAGATGAAATGGCGTGTTGTTACAACATCTGCTGTAAAACTGTTACAACATCTTAGTTGTAACTTATTTGAAATTTTATTATCGTATGTGCACTTTGATATAATGTAATATAATTATTGTTTTATTTCATATGTTGTAATATTATATATATAACACATAAATCAATTATTGCATGAAATGAATAATAACTTTTCATTCTAAATGTTTTTTTTGTAGAAAAAAGATCTTCCAAATGATCTGAATGATCCCCATCACATATATCCATATCACATTGGGTTTGATGCTAAGATGGCAGATGATGTTCATAATGACATAGAAACAGATGACAATGAGGCTGATGCTGATACAAATGATGATGATGATCATGAGGTAGTTTTTTGGTAGCATCTAGTGACATTCATGATCATACAGATTGCATCATGGATCATTTTTGATACACTGTTATGATACTGATTTTCATTGTTACTATCATATGTATCATTTTCACGCCCTCCTATACCATATTCTTGAGTTGTATCTTTTTTACATGTATCATTTTGACTTATATCATTTGTACATGACATATCATATTCACTTGTATGATTTTGTCTTACAAAATTCATCATTTTTATTTATATCGTTTCTACATGATGTATCATTTTGACTCATGTCGATTGTTGGACATGCATCATTTTCCAATGTTATTGATCTACTAGTATATGTGAATTTCACTTTTTTTAGTTATATATGATGAATATCTTCTCAGTATTGACTCTTCGATTTTTATATGTTGAAATTGGTTGATGACTTGGATGCATATTTATTACATACGATGGTTTTGATTTACTCCTCATGATGAATGTTGTCAAATTCACTTAAATTATAGATATTTGACTCACTTGTTTTAATTTTAGATTATTATCATGTTACAATAATTATCTTATTATTTGATATATACTAGATGTTGTAAATTGTATTTTGATGGAGATTTAATAAGTATAATGATGTTGTTAATTTGTATGGATGTATGTTTCCATAAAAATTATTTTTATATGTTATCATTAAAAAGTATTTCAAATTCATTCATATGATGTATAATTATATAACTTATTTAAGAGACATGATCTATTTAACTAATTAAATTGAAATGAAACATATTAATCTAACTGTATGAAAAACAATAATAATTTTTAGAAGAAAAAGGAGAAACAACAATAGAAGCCAAACTAGAAGAAAAATTGGAAGCAAAACAAGAAGCAAAACTAGACGTAAAACTAGAAGCCAAACCAAGAGCCAAATTGGAAGCAAATCCTGGCACTATTTCTGGCGTTATTCCTGGTGTTCCTTTTGGCATTATTTTAGGTGTTATGCCTGGTACTATTTACGACGTAATTTCTGGCACAACTCCAAGAAATATTTTGGGTACTATTTTGAGCGATATTTTTTCGACGCTATTCTAGGCACTATTTATGATGTTATTTCTAGAGAAATTGATGGTGCCAAATAGTGCTATGATAAACATACCTAGTCATGCCCATTTTTGTGTCGGGAAAGGTGCCCAATTTGTGAACTGAAAAACACTAAATTATGACACTATTTTCCTTTTATGATGTAGTGAAGAAGGGTCAAATTGTGATTTTCTAGAGGAATTTTTCTATTTCAAGCCCTTCATAGATTAAACAGTGAAATTGTAGCTTTTTTTAGGGTTTCAGTTCAATCAGACCAACCTTACTTCCAAATTAAATTTCTAAATATGCTATTGGCTTTATATCTCTGTGGTGTGTGATCCTAAACTTTCCTATTAGCAAAACCATAAATAAATAGAAATTGATTGTTATTTCCATAAAGTATGTCAACTAGACCAAGAAACCTTTTTATTTTTCCATGATGATTCTAAATTGCTTGGTGGTTAGTTGCTAGATCTATTATTTGATGAAGATCAATTGTTATTTCTATTAGTGAAGTCTATCCACCAAACTAGACAACAATTTTCATTTTCTCTTAGTGTTTATTTCTTGCAGTGGCCCAGTGTTATTCAATAGATGAAACTTTAAAAAATTGAGTTTTTTTAGTTGATTTTTTTGAAACAAAATAGTTGAAGGTATGAAATCCAAGTCTTAATTTCCTTGGTGGCCATTGTCATTTCCAATTCCAAATTGGACTTAGTAAGTATGGAATTCATATTGCGTATTACCAACAACTCAAAAAGAATGATTTAATTTATGTTGTTGATAGATTTTTTAGATGACACATTTTATAGTCTGCACATAACAAGTGATGCAACCCATATTTCTGTATTTTTTTTTAAAGAGATTGTTAGGTTGCATGAAATGCAAAAATATATTCTCTTTGACAAAGACAAACTTTAGAGATATTTTGGAGAACCATATGGAAGAAATTAGGGTCCAATATCAATTTTAGTTCCTCTTACCACCAAAAAATTGATGGAAAAATAGAGGTGGGAAAAATAAGTTTAGGAAATATCTCAAGGAGTCTAGTAAGTGAACATTCGAAGAAGTGTGATGATGTATTTTTTCATGAAGAGTTTTCATATACTGATTTTCCTAATATAATCACATAATTTAGTCCTTTTCAAATAATTTATGTTATACATCCAAGAGGGGTGTATGAATTAAAAAATTTGGGAAAACAAAAACTGAGGAGTTCTTATGGTGAGAATTTTGCAGCATCTATGCATGAATTACATGATAGAGTTAAACATTAGCTACAAGAAAACAACAACAAGTACAAAAAAGGAAAATAGAAATAAATTTTGAATTTGGTGATTTGGTCATGGATCATATAAGAAAATAAATGTTTTCCAAAGGGGAATATAACAAACTAAAACTAAAGAAAATTGAACCATGCAAGATATTCAAGAAATTTTCCTCAAATGCATATGAAATTGAGCTTGCTAATTGTAACATCATATAACCCTCACATTACCATTATAGGAATGGGGTATATATATATATATGCCCACCAAAATCCAACGACTTCAACTCTTTTCATTAGCCAGTGCCTTCTAGATCAATCCTACTGGACACGTCACCCCACTCACCCTCTCTTGGAACTTGCAATTATACCAACACATCGTATATTACAGTGGCACTTTATTCTTCTAGGAACATAGCATCGGGTTGACAGGGTCGTGGGTCCTTCCTCTGCCAAACAGAGCTCTGTCAGCCTTGCATGTATGGCCATGCAGCCAACCCACGTCACCCCTTTCAGTTCCTTTTGACGCACTAGTGAATTCGTCGCTTTTACTTATTGTTGGGTTTCACTTATCAGGCTTACATGGATGGTGGGTTTGTATGGCCTCTTCCCCATTGGTTTGCCACAACCAACTCCCAAATTTCACTACAACCACTCCAATTTCATCCCATTTTCCTTCATCATGACACTTGCAAATTTCCTGCCTTCTTAATCTCTTCTAGGGTTATGGTGTTGAGCTGATATGGCTAGCGAGACCCTTATCCACCAATAGGATGGTGAATATCACCACATGGAGTGACTTACATCATCCTGCTATCTTACCTCCTATTGATTTACATTTTCCTCCCACTTTAAACTTTTGAGTGAAAATTTTCAGGATGACTCGACAAGTGATCAATGCTCGACCCTGTTGGAATTATGATGCTGAGTGTTGTCCTTGATGGCAACCCACCTGTTCAAGATGATGGAAACCTACTTGATGAAGTTGCCCTTGATGGAATATGTTAAATGATGTAAATCTGATGTATCTACAATGAGTACAGAAGGTAATGAT
>CM076582.1:948207826-948710167 GCA_034641835.2 Pinus albicaulis
GTGATGATTATTCTGTTCTATCTGCACCTATTTACTGCTTTTGAAATTAGATCTCTGGACATACGCGAGTTCTGTAAAGGATATCTGCGTATATACGCTAGTTGCCTTCAGTAAAGTAGCGTATGGGTTTTTAGAAAGGAAAAAGTAAAATTTTGATTGTCTGCACTAAATACTGATTCACCCCCCCTCTCAGTATTTTTCCCAACAATTGGTATCAGAGCAGGTCCTTCTGAAAAAGCTTAGCCGCTAGAAGGAAGATCAAGCAAGATGAACTATCAAGAAGGAACAGCATCTATCAAGCCTCCGCTCTTCAATGGAAGCAATTTAATCTTCTGGAAAATGAGGATGAGATCCTTTCTTCAGTCTATGGGAGTAGATGTATGGGCCATTGTTGAACAAGGATATCAATATCCAGCTGCTACACCAACAGATCCAACTGAAAGGAAGAATTATGAATCAAATGCAAAAGCGGTCAATGCTATAACAGGAAGTCTAACAGAATCAGAATTTTTCAAATTCATGCAGCTGAATACAACAAAAGAAATATGTGACAAAATCATTCTGAGTTATGAAGGTGATGCAAAGTTAAAAAGTGCAAAACTCCAAACTCTCAGAATTGAATATGAAAATTTAAAGATGCATAGTGATGAGAGTATTGCCAGTTTCTTTTTACGTCCTGATGATGTTGTAAATCATATGAAGAATCTGGGAGAAAAAATAACCGAAACTACTTTGGTTGAGAAAATTTTGAGATCGCTAACGGCAAAATTTGAGTCAAAAGTCTCTGCTCTTGAAGAAAAACAGGATCTTCAAAATCTTACTGTGGTGCAACTTCATGGCATACTGACTGCATATGAAATGAGAAGAGGAGGACCATCTGAAGTCAAAGAAGCTGTTTTTAGAGCTTCTACAAAAGGGAAAGAAGTACAATAAGCAGAAGAATCAGGATATATTTCGGAAGAAGATGAGGCAAATTTTGTAAAGAAACTTCAACTTGGTACAGGACGGTTTGGAGGTAAGCTTCCTTTCAAATGTTTTAATTGTGGAAGAGTTGGTCATTATGCTGCTAAGTGTCCTCACAAAGAAACACCTGCAAAAGGAAAGGAAGTAGCTAGAAATAAGAACCGGTCTGGCACTAGAAGAAGTTACTATACTCATGATGACAGTGATGGGGTATCTGATAGTGAGGACGAATGTGAACAAGATCTTAGACTTCTCTTGGATTTTGAATCTAAAGAAGAAAATGATACTTTTGTGGATGCTCTAGAGGACAATGATTTTCTTGATGAGAAAAATCAACTCAAAATACGCTTAGAAGAATATAAAATTCTCTTAGAAGAAAGGAAAATAACCATTGAGACTCTGGAAAAGCAGGTTGAAGAGGCAAAGAAACACAATGATAAATTAGAATGTGAAGTGGTAAGTATAAGAAAAGAATTTGAGAAAGAAAAGACTCTGAATTTTAGATTTGCTAAAGGATCTGAAACCTTAGATGAGATTATAAAGGTACAATGTTCTCCTCTTATAAAGACAGGTCTTGGATATATTGGAGAATCTCCTCAAGCTTCAGCACCAAATTATCTAAAAGCAGCTACAGCTGGTTTACAAAATTCTACCACTCAGCAAGGGAATAAAGAATCTCTACAGGTAAAGCATGATCATCTTAATGCAAGGAACACTAACAGGAATATCTTTCAAAGAAGCCCCAATCAACTGGTAAATTCAAGTAGAAGATTTCATGATCGCAGAAATTTCTTCTTCAATGGACAATGTTTCTCATGTCACAATTTTTGCCATAAAGCTGCTCAATGTGTTGCATATAAAACCATCATGACAAGAGAAGCAAGAAAGAAAAGGGTTGATATTTAAACAAAGAAGAATACCTATAACAAATTTTCTCCTCTTCTAAATGAAGTTGAATGTGCTTATTGCAATAACTATGGGCATGAATAATCTGAATGCAGGAGCAAAGTTCAGCCAAAAGAGCATCTTCCTTCAAAATCCAAAATATGGAAAAAGAAGGAATCACAGGTTGAAAATTGTGGCATAGCATTATTTGCGGAAGGTGAAGAAAATCAATGGTACATTGATAGTGGATGCTCGAGACACATGAAAGGTGATAAACACAAACTTCGTGCATACAGTGCTCTAGAAAAGGAAAATAAAGTTACTTTTGGAAATGATACTCCTGTTGTAATTAAAGGAAAAGGATCTGTGTTTTTAAAATAAAAGGTGAAGGCCAATGATGTCATGTATGTGGATGGATTAAGGCATAATCTGTTAAGTGTAAGTCAAATGTGTGATCAAGGAACTAAAGTTGTCTTTAGTTCAAAAGAATGTGTGGTTCGTGATCTTGATACAGGTAAAACAATTATAAAAGGAAAAAGAACTCCAAGCAACCTGTATGTATTGAAGAATTGCAAATAAAAATGTTACTTGAGTAAATCTTTAGAAAACTGGCTATGGCATAGAAGGTTGGGGCATCTAAGCTTCTCTCAAATCAAAAAATCAAGCAAACTTAATGCTATTCGTGGTCTTCCCAATATTTCTCTACCTGAAAGTATCATGTGCAAATCCTGTCAATTCGGTAAGCAAACTAGGTTGCAATTCAATGCCAAGGAAGGATTGTCAAGTAAGCCTCTTGAACTCATTCATACTGACATATGTGGACCTATGAGGAAAAAGTCACCACGTGGTGAAGAATACTATATCTTATTCATTGATGATTTCTCTAGAATGTGTTGGATTGGGTTGATCAAACAAAAATATGAAGCATTTGAAAAATTTCAGATCTTCAAAGCGCTGGTTGAAAATGAATTAGATCTAAAAATCAAGTGTCTTAGATCTGATCAAGGAGGAGAATATCCATCAAATGAATTCTTTGAATTTTGTGAACAACATGGCATAAAAAGACAGTTTTCTGTAGCAGGCACTCCACAACAAAATGGCGTAGCAGAAAGAATGAATAGAACAATTCAACAAATGGCTAGAGCTATGCTTGATGATTCCAGAACACCTGACATTTTTTGGGGAGAAGCAGCTCACACAGCAGCAAATATTCTTAACAAGGCACATGTTTGGGTAAATAGTGACAAAACTCCATATGAACTCTGGTATGGTAATTCTCCCTCTGTGAAACATTTTAGAGTTTTTGGAAGTAAATGATTTATCAAAAATAATGATGAAAAGCTTGGCAAGTTTGAACCTAGATCAGATGAAGGAATACTTCTTGGTTACTCATCTACAAGCAGGGCATACAAATGTTACAATAAAAGGCTTCGAAAGATTGTTGAATGTATTGATGTTGTTATTGATGAGTCTCATGCAGTCCCTAAAGAAGAAAGACAAACAACATAAGAAGATGATGGTGAATTTTGTCCTTCTACATCAAATAGAAATGATATAGACAGTGGATCTAATGAAGAACCTGAAGATGATTTATCTAAAAAGGCTCCATCCAGATATGTTCAAAAGAATCATCCTAAATCTCAAATTTTGGGAGACAAGGAATCAGGTGTACAAACAAGGAGGACTCTTGTGGGATCTCCTAGCTATCTGGCATTTCTATCCACGATTGAACCACACAATGTCAATCAAGCTAGGAAAGATGAATGTTGGATTCAAGCCATGAATGAAGATCTTGATCAAATTGAAAAGAACCACACTTGGGAATTGGTACCAAGACCACATGATAAAAATGTCATTGGGACCAAATGGATATTCAAGAACAAGCTAAATGAGAATGGGGACGTTATAAGAAACAAAGCTAGACTGGTTTGCAAAAGGTATACTCAACAAGAAGGTATATACTTTGAAGAAACCTTTACTCCTGTAGCTAGACTTGAAGCCATAAGAATGTTTCTTGCTTTTTCAAGTTTTCAACAAATCAAATTTTATCAAATGGATGTCAAATCTGCTTTCCTCAATGGTGATCTAGAAGAAGAAGTTTATATAGAACAACCAGAAGGATTCATTTTGGGAAATGATGAAAATATTGTTTGTAGACTTAAAAAGGCTCTATATGGTCTCAAACAAGCTCCAAGGGCATGGTATTATCGTCTTGACAAATATCTTCATCAACAAGGATTTTCAAAGGGGTCTGCTGATAGTAACTTATACACAAAAATTGAAAATGATAAACTATTGATTGTGGTTGTATATGTTTATGATATCATTTTTGGAAGTAATGAAGAATCTATGAGTCGGAAATTTGCTTCTGTCATGCAGCAAGAATTTGAAATGTCTTTACTTGGGGAACTAACATTCTTCCTTGGATTGCAAGTGCATCAAACTACAGAAGGTATATTCTTATCTCAAGCAAAATACCTTAAGAAAATTCTAAAGAAGTATGGGATGGAAGAGTGCAAACCTGTAAGTACACCAATGGTAACCGGATGTAATCTCAGTTCTCATGATGATTCTCCCACGGTGAATCAACCAGAATACAGATCTATGATAGGAAGTCTTCTGTATCTCACTGGGACTAGACCGGATATTATGCATGCAGTTGGGATTGTTGGACGATTCCAAGCCAATCCAAAAGAGTCTCATCTTCAGGCTGTCAAAAGAATATTCAAATATCTACAAGGAACTCAAGACTTTGGACTATGGTATCCAAAGAATGTTGATCTTAATCTTCATGCTTACACTGATGCAGATTGGGCTGGAAATGTTGATGATCGGAAAAGCACAAGTGGTGGTGCATTCTATATGGGGCCTCAGTTGGTATCTTGGTTCAGCAAGAAGCAAATCTCTATTGCCTTATCTACAACAGAAGCAGAATATGTGGCTGCCGCATCATGTTGCACTCAACTTCTCTGGATGATGCAAACCTTACAAGAATTTCAAATCAAATGTTCACCTCCTATCTCCATTATGTGTGATAATACAAGTGTCATCAGTATTTCAAAGAATCATGTTATGCATTCCAAGACCAAGCACATTCCCATCAAGTATCACTTCTTACGTGAACAAGTGCTTGAACAAAAGGTGAAGTTGGAGTATGTTCCCTCCAAAGAACAAGTTGCTGATATATTTACCAAACCTATGCCCAGGGAAGCATTCAAATATCTCAGACAGAAGTTGGGAATGGTCTCTGCCTCTCAGAAGATCAGATCTTCTTAATTTAAGAAGATTAAATTGGATACGTGGGTTTCCTGAAAGACAGTCGTGTATATACGCGAGTTCATACATAGAAAGCCGCGTATGGGTGGTTGCTGACAAAGTTTCTGGGTCAGCATTCTTCAGCACAAGCTATGGTGCTGTTTGGTATCTCTGATACTGTATGGCTTCTCTGGTGATGTTTCAGCTCCTATATTTCTGTTTCATTCTCTGATATTGGGTGAAGATGCCTTGATGATTGGCTGTTGAAAGTGTTCAGGTTACTCAAGCTAAGGAGGAGTTTTGGTCATATGGAAAGGATGCACAGTTTCAGGGGGAGCATTAGCCTGGATGAGAATAATGCATTGTTGGCATTATGATGGTTCTGAAACTTGATCTCTCTCTTGAGGTCTTTTTGGTTTTGGTTGTGAAAAGTCATACTTGTAATTTGATGAAAAGGTCATGTTGAGACCCATGATGTAAATTGTAATATTCAGTCATGTAAGGACTTGTTAAAATGTGTAAACCCACTTGGTTGGGTATTTGAGTCACATATGTAAATCCACTTGGTTGTACCTTTGATGTAAGTATGAGTCTTGGTGATAGGAAGGTCATAGATTCATGTACTTCATTAAAAAATATGTTTGAAGATTTAGCATGAACTCAGGGGGAGCATGGTAACTTCAGTACACATCAGATCTGCAAAGCTCTTATGTCTACATGAGGAGAAAAACCTTCTGTTGGTTTTGATCTGCCCTTTGCCCTTGATGTAAAAGGGGGAGAGTAACATGGTGTTTGAATCAGGGGAGAATAATGGTTGTTCTTAATGTATCTATCTGTTATGGTGATCAAACACCATCGTGGTTTCCATCAAGTCCAAAGGGGGAGATTGTTGGCAATATGATGCAGAGTGTTGTCCCTGATGGCAAACCACTTGATGAAGATGATGGAAACATACTTGACAAAGTTGTTCTTGACTTGATGTGCTTGCTAAATAATGTAAATCTGATGTATCTACAATCAATACATAAGGTAATGATGAAAGGAATTTCAGCATGTGCCAGAACATTGATGAAAAGTGTGTGTCTCAAGGAATACGCGGGTTTGTCTAGGCTAAGTAGCGTATGCACGCGGGAATTAACGTCACAAGTCGCGTATGCTCAAATGCGCTCTAAATATGTAAAACAAGGGGTAAATACCATGGTTTTGGCCCATTGTATTAAGCGATAGATTGTCTATGAGATCCCGTCCAGGAATACCATTAGAAGTTTTGTGGTTTTGGCTCATGGTATTGATAAAGGGTAACCATATATAAGGAGAAGAAATTCATTGTGCAAGGGTGTGCATGTGTCTGCGCTTTGATGAATACTTCACTCTGAAGTATATTTGTATGGTTGAACCCTGTTCCTAATTAATAGATCTGAATCTATGATGCACCTATGAACATGATGAAGGCTCAAGATCTCTAGGTCTAGAAATGGTGAATGTCAAGGATGATTTGAAAAGAAGTGAAGAAGACCTGGCACAATCCTATTGAAAATATTGAAGAAATCTGGGTAAGTTCATAGATCTGGTCTGTACTGCAAAGTTTATCTTTTATAGATCTATACGCAGGTTCGTTTCATGAAAAGCGCGTGTATACGCGGGTCTGTGGAAGGAAAAGCGCGTATGCGTAGTTAGAGTTTTCCTTGGAAAATGCACTGAAGTATACACGGGTTCGTCTTCTGGAAAGCGCGTATATACACGGGTCTGATTGAATAAAAGCGCGTATGATTTCTGATCTAATGGTTACTGAAGGTTGAATGTGTTTCTGCATATATATTCTGAAGTCTGGGTTATATCTAATATTCTGGTTACAGTGGTCTCACTGTTCTGTTTGAAGCAATGAGCAAGGTATGATTGTTGATAAGTGAAGGGTTGTGTTGAAGCTGTTTGATCTAGTTTGAAAATTGATGAAACGTGGTCTGCAGTGGTGCTGAGGGTCGAAGCCTTCAGTCAGGGGGTTGTAGCTCCCTTCCAGGAGAGGCTGGTATACGAGTTCAGGGGGTCGTAGCTCCCTTCCAAGAGAGGTTGATAAATGAGAGTAGTGGGTTGTAGCTCCCTTCCAGGATAGGCTGGTAAACAAGAGAAGGTTTGTAGCCTTCTGCAAGTGGGTGCCCGTGTGCTTGTTTGAGTCTGCACCAGTACATGATTGTAAGAAGTTTTCTTAATAATAAATTTTGAAGGCTGAAATGATGGCAGCGGTGGTTTTCTCCCGAATTGGGTTTCCACCTAAAAATCCTGGTGTTCATGTGTGTTGCATATGTGTGATGATTATTCTTTTCTGTCTGCACCTGTTTACTATTTCTGAAATATCTGATGAATGATTAAAGCAATGATCTGAGTTAAGATTCAAACACATAATTAGATCTCTGGACATACGTGAGTTCTGTAAAGGATATTCACGTATATACGCTAGTTGCCTTCAGTAAAGTAGCGTATGGATTTTTAGAAAGGAAAAAGTAAAACTTTGATTGTCTGCACTAAATACTGATTCACCCCCCCTCTCAGTATTTTTCCCGACAAAGGAAAAATTTAGATGAATAAATTGACAAGTTGTGGATGTTAATGAAGAGAATGACCAAGAGAAGGTACAACAAGAGGAAAAGGACAACCAACAACAAAGTACAATTGACTAAGGACCTATGCATTAGCAAGGCAAGTGGAAAAAAACAACATAGGATTTGGAAGCCTAGATAAGTGAATATAACATCAACACTAGGAAAACAACATGTAGGGAAGAATGGACAACTACAACACAAGCTTGGGATCCTATAGGATTCAAGAACTAATGACACATGAATAGGAGTTCATGAAATTTTTCTACAATGGGAGTCTGATGCAGGAGCAGTAAAACTTCCAAAAGCCATCAAGCATTCTGAAGAAAAGCTCCAAAAGGGTTTTCAACATTGAAAAGTAATTTCAATTCCTTATTTTTAAATAATTTTTGTTTCTTTTAATTATTATACAATATTTTTAGAAAACGTATGGGTAGGAACGATTTTTTCCTCAAGGAAAAATAAATTCTACCTTGAACAGCATAAGAGATTTAGGGAATAAATCACGGAGCTAATTTTCTTTTAAAGTTGTATTTTATAAATTTAAAATTAAGAGAAAATAAAATGACATTCAAATAAATGGGAAATCGGGCCATAGAGAGAATGAATGCCTCTCACCATGTGTATGCACAAAACTAGTTTAATGAATAAGAGTTCATGCATTTACTATAACGGGCTGTGTTGGATATATGTTGTTATAAATTAATGTATAACGAAGACCATGCATTTATTCCATATTCGATTTAATCTAAGTCAAAGTTTAATTATCTATTCATTTCCAGTTGAAGAATCTCTTTTTTGTGCACACTAGAGGGTTTTGGTAAAATGAAGCTATTGTCAATGTTTTAGGAGTATAATTGACTAAGAGAAGGCACCGAACTATCATTAAATCATTGGAGGCATAAGGTTAACATGAAATTATGGAATGGGCTATTTTGATTCAACTAATCAACTCTTGCATCAGTTTGTTTGGACCATGAATATTAATTTGTAAAAGAATTAATAGGAGAGTCCAATCTCTATGATATGGAATCGCCTTGGAAGTGGTCAAGAGAAACAGACAGAGACAGAGAATTGAAGCCAATTGAGTTTCTCTATCTTGTGAGGATTGAGTTCCCACTGAAATAAGATTTTAGAGTCCAAATCTGCGTTGAGCTATATTGAAGCATGACCATATTAAGATGAGACAATCACCATGGATATTAAGTTTAAGTGAATGTTTTTGGTACAATTTTCGGCATAAATACTGGAAAATGTGTTTTTAAACTTGCGTTGGCAATTTAATTTGAATTATGGAAACATGTCGTTTTCTGTTTTGCTATATATTTCAATTAATGATCGAAATTGTGAATGTGAGAAACATTTCCAAAGAGGTCCGCTGTATAATTTCACTCCACAAAATCATGCAGAGTGTGGAATGGGCATATGAATGGGCTATATTTTAGGTTTTCTACTGTGGTTGAAGTGGTACCCACTGCCGGAGAAGTTTGCCTCTTGCAAGGTTCCATGGTCAAACCCACGAGGAGAAAGGGGTGCATGCGCATATAACCACGGAAGACACTATGAACGCCAAATGAGCCTCTGTCGTGGCTATATAATTAAGCATACTATCTACGCTGAATGGGTGTTTGCAGCAGCAACTACTTTGTGAATTTTAGTCTTCTTTTGCTAATCTCCTTCCGGGAAGCAACTACTTTGTGAATTTCTGGATTCTTTTGCTAATCTCCTTCCGGGAAGCAAAGTTTGTGCTGTGGCATGTGCTATATGCTCCTGCCTACTCCACATGAATATTCCTTTCATGGTTTCTCTGACATCCATCTCCTTATAGCCGCATTCCATATCAGTGGAAAACTCAAATAAAGATTTCGGTCATGGAGTTTCTATATTGAGTTCTGAGTGTCTTTTAAAACAATCTATTGATCGGAATGGCGAAGGGTTTGCTGATCCAATCACTTGCGGGCGTTGTACCATATAAGCTATTGGGGATCATTAAATATGTGTTGAAGAAGAGTTTTTCATGCAAGGAGAATTGCAAACGCCTCCAAAAAACCCTGGAAGGAATCACACCTGTATTACTTGAAAACTTTTCGAGTAGTGTAGAGTTGTCTCAACCTAGTGAGAAGGTGCTCAGTGAACTCTATCAGTAGCTACAGAAGGGTGAGAGGTTGGTTAAGGCCTGTTCCAAGGTAAGTCGCTTGAATATCTTCAGGAGCTATAAGTATGCAAATAAAATTGAAGGCTTGGATTTGTATATTGTCAATTTCACTCAGACGAAATGTTGGGCACATATCTGTTCTGAATTGCATAGCCTGTGAGTACAACAGGATCAACTTGTGACTATTGGGCATAGAATAGAGCATAAAATTGAGAATATTGACCTCAAAACGGAGGATAAACTTTAAGGGATTGGGCACAAAATTGAAGCAATAAGGGAATAATTTGACCTTAAGTTTATTGCAGATCAGATGTATCAATTGGAAATTGGTAAAAGGGCTTCCCAACCGAGCGTCCTAGAATTGTCAGATTTTAGAGTTGGTTTGAAGGGTTTGGTGTATGAGCTAAAAAAACGTCTCTTGTGCAATGATGCTCCACTGCTCGGAGTAATAGGCATGGGGGGCAGTGGAAAGACTATTGTGGCATTAGCCCTCTGCAATGATAATGAAGTCAAAGTTCATTTTAAGGAGATGATAGTTTTTGAAAGAGTTTCGCAATCACCAAACCTTAAGGGACTTCTTGAGAGAATGTGGGACAAGATTGTTCGCCAGAAAAGACCTGAATTTCATGACGTCGAAGATGCACATCAACACCTGCGACAAAGGCTTCGCCAAATGGAACCTCAACCAACTTTGGTGGTGCTGGATGATGTTTGGGAAATTGATCATCTTGAAAAGAATTTTTTTGAAGGAAAAGGGGTTAAAACTCTTGTTACAACTAGAAACAACAATGTTGTTAAATCTGATTACCGGTATGATTTGCCGTGTTTGATAAAGCAAGATGCCGTGTCCCTTTTCTTCTTTTCGGCATTTGATCGAAAGTCCATTCCAGAAACAGCAGATTACAACCTAGTCAAAGAGGTAATAGCAGAATGCAAAGGATTTCCACTTGCTCTTAAGGTGATTGGAAGGTCTCTCCATGGTCATCCACGTGCAGCATGGATAACTGCCAAGGACAAACAATATCTGAATATCACGAAACAGAAGTTCTGAAACGAATGGAAACAAGCATAGATATCTTGGAAGAAGAAGTCTGAGAATGCTTTCTGGACGTGGGAATATTTCCAGAGGCTAGAAAAATATATGCTGATCCATTGTTAGACTTGGGTGTTTATGTTCATAAGTTGAAATGGACAGCTCCTTACACAATCCTAATATAACTTGCGAGTCGAAATATTGTGACTTTGGTAAAAAATAAAAAAGGTACCCTAGGGAATCCTTATGGCTATAGTGGTGAGCTTTCCTTAATTTAGCATGATGCATTGCAAGACCGAGCTATCTATTGGACTGAGCAGGAGCCTATAATTGAAAGACACAAAAGGTTTATCGTGCCTCAGAAAGCTGATTCTATTCGCAAAATGTGGAAGAAGCATGGAGGGCGTGATTTCAATGCTGAGATTGTTTCCTTCCACACAGGTTCGATGGAGGAGAAGGATTGGTGTCAGATGAACTTCCCTAATGCCAAGGCACTTATCTTGAAATTTTTTGCAAGTGAATACTTTCTTCCACCATTCATGCAATCAATGGATAAATTAAAGGTTCTCATAATTGTAAATCACAATTCTAAGCGGGCTACTCTCAAAGGTATATCAATCCTCTCTTCATTAACGTAGCTAAAATTTATTCGGTTACAAAGAGTAAGTGTTCCTCCCCTCCAAGAATATTGTCATTCCTAGAAAAAAATAGAGAATTTATCCTTGGTTCTATGTGAGGGTTGTGGGAATACCACAGGATTACATATGGGGGTGGATTTAAATTTCCCCTGTCTTCTTGAGTTAGCTATCGATCACTGTAGTGATTTGAGGGAACTTCCTATGAGTATTTGTAGTTTTACTACCCTTAAATGGTTGCTTGTCACAAATTGCCACGATCTTCATAAGTTATCGGAAGATATAGGTAATCTCAGCTCACTGCAGATGCTGAAATTGTATGCATTCCCAAGTTTAAAAGAACTACCGTATTCAGTTTGCAAGCTAAGACAACTACAATTCCTTGATATTTCACTTTGTGGGTACCTAAAACAACTCCCAGATAAATTGGGCCAATTATCTAGTTTAAAAGAACTTGATATGAGGGAGTGCTCTCGTGTGAAGCAACTTCCCAAATTGGCTAGTGACTTAAGGTCTCTGGTTCATGTCATATGTGATGAGAAGATTCGGCATCAGTGGTTATCTATCAAGGCCTTTACCATTCCCAACCTCCGTGTGGAAGTTGCAGAATAACACTTCCATTTGGATTGGCTTGAATATTGATTGATTCATAATATATAGGATGGCACTTGCAGGGATTCTCTCTCTCTATGCATATCTCCTGAGCCAAGGTGAAAAACTGGGTGTCTAATAAACAGAGTTACATTGGAGCCTTGAACATTGCTGGTTGAAATTTGGAAAATAACAAAACCTCAGCATAATGAGGCTATGAGGTTTACTCAACAAGGAGCTCCAGGAGATCAACCCTACACAGTTGTTCACAGTGATAGAAACAATTTATTGTGTGCCTGGAAGACACTATCCTACAGCATTGAGACTTTGTCAATTGGTACAAAGTATAACTTACTTTTATACATGATATTTTTCTGTCTAATCATGTTCGTAGTGCATAATATGATCAATTTTGTCCAACATCTGTGAACCTGGTAAACTTCCTGCAATTACTGAACTTTTGATGGCTTGGGCACTAATAAACAACATGGCAACGTCATGCAGACTTTGGCTCATGGCATAATGGGTAAGATGGGAGAAATAGGCACAATCGTTTAATTTACCTGCAAGTTGGAAGGGCATATAGAGTTTGCACTTGTTATCATTGGAACATAACTAGTTGACAGGGTTTCTTCTAGAATGGATCTGGAAATTCAAGGATTTGCAAGTTCTCAGTTTCTCCAATAATTTGTTTTATGGAGAAATTCCCACCCAAGTATTTGAATTGAAAGTTCTTTGTAATACACCCGATCCATCAGAGGAAGGCTCTAACTTGTTATCATTGGAACATAACCAGTTGACAGGGTTTCTTCCAGAATGGATCTGAAAATTCAAGGATTTGCAAGTGCTCAGTTTCTCCAATAATTTGTTTTATGGAGAAATTCCCACTCAAGTATCTGAATTGAAAGTTCTTTGTACTACACCCGATCCATTAGAGGGAGGCTCTAAGGACGAAACTATGTGTGGATGTTTTGATGCGCTGTCTACTAATGGTTTCACTAGATCGGACAAAACTGATGCTATGTTCTGTGTTCAATTTCAAGGGTCAGGAACAAAATTTTCAACTTCAACTTCTTTATTTTTCTAAAGGTTTGATCAACTTGTCAAACAATAGGTTAACCGATAGAATTCCTTCACATTTTGGGTTGGTCAAAGGCCGAGTTTAAATATCTTCATTATTAATTCACAGGACACAGACACATCAAATATGGGGTCTAGACCAAAAAAATAAGTCAGATATTACTGCAAACGCAACATGCAACTCAGATTGAAGACATCGAAATAAAAAAAATTCAATAAGTTCGCTTGCAAAGCATTAAAATATGGGGTTTTCAGAAAATAGAAAAAGATTCAACTTGGTTATTTGCGAAGGTTCATTTTATAAATACCTTGGGCAGGCTATCGATGCAATCCATGAGAATCAATACCTGAATGAGATAGGTCCCCCATACCACAACATGTCATTACGAAAAAATTGGAATGTGACTATCTAGGCTTGGATACTCTTTGCTTGATACACTCTACTCGACTCTGCTTGGTCCACTTGGATACTGCACTTCGATACCCCGCTGTTACCATTTCATCATTGACCCATTATGCATTTAGTAAGGAAGTTCGAGAACCAAATTCATTCGATCCCAATCCATTCCCCCAGATTTCGTAGATCGAGAGTATATTCTTGCTCCATATTGATCTCAAGATATAGCATCGTCAGGGGGGTGAGTAGCATCTTGAATTTACTTCCTCCTCAGAGGCCAATCCGGCGTGCATCTCAACAGCTATGGCATCAACTACCTCAAACGATACAAGGGGTAGAGCATCCCTACAGAAAGCCCTCCAGAAGGTTCCACTTGCAGGCGGGAATAAAAATTTATCAAAATATAAAAATAGAATTGTTCGCTTCCTTAAAAGTATTCAAATTGAATTTTCAACCAATGTGCGAGCGAGGGTGGAATTGTTTGGAGGGGAACTGGAATTAATTTAAAATTAAAAATTAAAACAAAATTAAATTGCAATAATAATATTTAAAAAAATAATTATATATAATATTAAATTAAAAATTCAATATAAATAAATAAAATATTAAAATGCATATGAATTATTTAATATGTAAAACTTATAAACATAATTAATTAGTAGTTATAATTATTTATGTGATCATCTTTAAATTAAAAGACTCAAAATTAAATTTATCTAGTTTTTCCTTTTTTTAATATAGACATAAAAATGTATGATAAAATGCCCTCTTTTAAGGTTTGATAGTTATTCTTTTTTTTACTAAGCTTGCATCTATCATAATGAGGCCAATTGCCCAGATTTAGCATTATGAGAGTTGTTATAGTTGCTACAACACCACCCAAAATTTTGGGCATTTGTCTAACTTTGATGTTTTCCCCATTTGCACTTTACATGTTGCCCCCACACATCATGTGTTGCCTGAGATTTTGACATTATGACGACATTACAGTTTCAAAGGTGTGTCACTTCGGTGATGTGCCAAGAGACTACCTTCACTTCAAAACTTATCTTTCCCTAGTATGTATCACAACCAACAGAAGCATTGAATGTGGACAAGCAGCATTTCATTTTGGATCCCCTTATGTTGACTATACTAGAGTTTGGGAGAAACCATAATTTGGAAAGAAAGTGACCCCCTTTCTGTGTTTAACCTATGCCTCTAAGGGCATAGTCTCATTGACATCGCACACCATGGTGAGATTTATTGCATAGAATGTCACCCTAGGCCCTTGACTGGTCCTATGCCTCAGCATGTGCAATAGGGTTTGAGAGAATTATATATTTTTCTTGGCATCCTTGAAACCTTAGGCGTTGGTGATTGAAGGTCCAAACCTACCATGAATTAATCCTTACTCTCGAGGGTGATTATCATCTTCACCTTTTCATCTTATCTTGAAACTGTATCACTCATATGCATCAGGGTTTACAAGGTACCTCATATAGCATTAGTCCTCATTCCCTCTCATTTCATTAGGTTTTGGGCAAGTAGTTGTTGTTGGGAGTTATCTTGTCATCAACCTACATTTTCAAGGGTGTTTTCCCATTGGTCATATTGTGCATGTGCCCTTATTCTCTCCATTAATTTAGGGTTTGGATTATTATGGTCTTGTTCATATGTTATAAAATCCTAAGTTATCATAGCCATGAATCAAAGGTTAAAACCTTTTCCTCTTGAATTTCACTTTGGCACGTATTACTTGGGTTTCTCTCCACCAAGTTTTAAGGAATCATATCCATCATATCCATGTGCATAGGCATTATTTTCCCAAAATAAGGTTTGTTTATGTGTGAGAGAGTAAGCCTCCAAAGCTTGGAATTTCGCTTCATATGTTAATATTAGAAGGAATGTTTGAACATTCAAGTCATAATCGTTTACAAAACTACCTGAAAGTCTCTAGTGTAATTATCACAAGATATACTTAAGTTGAGGATAACCTGATCATGATCATTGAAGTCCTTACTTAATGCATGCCTGAAATTCTACTATTTGGTTGATAACCAAATCTTTATATTGCGAATGTGAAACAACTTTGGATAGTGATACCCTAGAGCCATAAAGAGACTTACTATTTGTATTAGTATTCATATTTTTTTATGTTGTGGCTCATGCCTTCTTGTAATGTGCCATTGCAAGTCTTTTCTTAAACCACTAAGGCGGGAACACCAATTAAAAAGGAATAAAGACACAGTGATCTACATACAAGAGGGCTCTCGACCATATGTGTATTTGGTCACTTCTTCTCATGAGGTTGGTGTGTGTGCACATGGATAAACCAATCCAGGTTTTCGTTGAAAGCATCGCCCCAAACGATGAAAGGAGCACCGCCTAACTGGGCCTCACATGAAAATTTGGAAAGCACCAAGACATTGGTCATTGAGAAAGCATTGGGTAAGGGTGAACATGCGAGACTATGAGAAACAAAACACTTGAGTCTTCCAGCCTTTTGATACGGTTGCAGAAGTAAAGACTAAAGCAGAGGCAAATGCATCAGTCATTTATGTACCAATGCCATTTGTTTTTGCAACTATTTTGGAAGCAATGAATGCCAAACTATACTTGTTTTTTTGCATTAATGAGCGTGTTACCCGACATGGTATGGTACGTGTAAAGAAAACTTTAAATGAGCAATCGAATACTCGACTTATCGGGTCAAATTGTCAAGCCTGGTGAGTGCAAAATTGATCTTTATATGGAGTCGCCTTGGCTACATATTAAGTTGAAGCATGAAATCCAATGATATGGTGAGAAGGAACCACTTAGGAAGAAGAATTATTTAAATAATAAATATTGGCTTCAGGGCTTGGAAGGTGTTTAATTAAAGTGGCCCATGCTTGGAGTTTTGGCTTTATTGGCCAAACATGTGAGGATCAACACAATTGCATCCAAAGGTTGCATTTAAAGAACTATTGGTCAAAATCTCGGTGGTCACCAAAACACGAATGTGCACTCCAAAGTAGAGCATAAAAATCAAATGGTAAAGGGAGTTAATGAGTTCTGATCATTACGAGAGAGAGAGAAGACGAGTTGTGCTTTTATTTTGGGTGATATGAATATTTGATGCCATGAGAATATGGCTTGTATGTATGTATATTATTAACATCCTATAACAAGGACCTTTTAATTATGGCAATGTGTTATTAGGGTGCAAGCGAAGCCACATATAAGTGAATATGTTAATAAAACGATCTTTTGGGAGTGGATGTTGTCTTCTAAAATACAATGATAAGGCTCCAAAAGGATTGCATAGATGTTAGCACTAACGTCCACCAAACAAGCCATATTGAGACCACACGTAGCTAAACATACATAGCTAAGTAACATGGATTTACATTTGAGCCCTTAGCTTTGCCTGCTACATGTCTAAAAAACATGGGCATGGAAATCTTCTTTGTTGTTTGCAAACTCCTTATAACACAAATAGTTGAATTTTAGGCCTGTCTTTAGAGAAACGACTATAGCTTAATGTTAGACCTGACTATATAATCTTCAAGGGAGATTTCAACCCATTGTTGGTATAGATTAACTTATTGAGATTGAAGTCAACAGGACAGGCTGGAAATTGATAGTAGAAAATCATTAGAGCAAAAGCCACTGGTTGGAGGGATCTATAAGCTATTTCCTGGGATTTTTTTTTGGGCACTTGTTGTGATGTGTTCGCTTGGGGTATTGATTTTGAGATTGAACTGTGAATAGTATTCATGGAATTAAATTTTGTTTATTTGCTAAAATGGAACTCTTGGCAAGGATAGTAGTCAAGAACTTGAACAAATCCATCTTTGAATGTAGACCTAGCCATGAAATCTGTCATCCTAACATTATTAATGAACCACAAGGGACTTTTTGATGCTAGTAGTGCAATGTATTTTCTTCACTAACCATCCAGTAATTTGTCTCCTACAAATTTCTTTATGTGCCTATATCCATGACAATATTGCAATCCATCAAAAATGACATTTCAGCTGCCTAGAAGAATATAAAAGGGATTAGAACTTGTAGTAAAAAATGTTACCATGCTATCTTAAATATGTAATTGATTATTTAATCAGTTTCTTCATTCATCATGGCCATCTCAATCCCATGCCAATAGAATGGGGTACCTCATATGATATATCAAGCCTTGCAAATGTGGGAAAATATTAAATATTTCCAGTGAAAGTGGTTTAGCAGTCAAAATTCTTCAAGCTTATTTCTGGTCAAGGGTTTTCACTCTAATATGCGATGGGGAGGAAGAAATATGTGCTTGCTCCTTATGAAATTTTCTCCATCCCTAGAAATCATTTTTAGAGTTTCAATTCCATTACAAGATGAAGTGAATATATCCATAAGTGATTTCTATTTTTATTTATTTTTAAATTGTGACGAATAAATGATTGACTGTGTTCATTCTTGGTAGTTATAAATGTTGTTTCTCATGAAACACAGATTGCATTAACCCTGCTCAGTGCGGAGTCTTCATTATTATCAGGAACAGACAACTTTCTGATTTTAGACATAAACATAATTACTTCAGGATGAATATTAGCTAGCTGCTCTTTCACAGCATCAACCTTCTCAGTCCATAGCACAATTGAGATCTGACTGATTGTCTCGTACTCCATTATTTTTGTAGCTTAATGTTCCCGTCAATGTTGTTGGCACGTTACCTCTGTGAATTTACTCCAAATTTGACATGTTAAGCCCCCGATCATCTCTAGTCGCCCTTAGTGATTCGATCACCTGCATTGACATAAACCGGAAAGAATGCAAAGAACATCAAGAAAAACCTATTCCACTACAGAAATGAGACATCTTACAAGAAAATCAAAACTGATGAATATGACAGCTAGTCCACCTTGTAACGAAACGTCTCTGCACCGAGTGAAAATAAGGATGGCTTTACATATGTTTGAGGTTAACCTACCCGCTGCTCCTTCCTTTTACTGGTTTTCGTGAGAATCTTGGATCTTAAGCTTATAATGGTGGGTGCGAGTGTCCTGCCCTATTAAACCATCACATATCATTCAACAACTAAATCCATGCATTTGCACCATTGTATCAGTGTATGAATTTACATCAATGTACTGAATTAATATGACTTCAAATTTTGAAATTTTCCTGCAAGATAACATTTATCATTAAAAAAATCTGATCAAACATGAAGTAATCTCATGAATCCTTCAGATTTATATTGCAATATCCATCTCAGATCGATAGATTCAGAATCTTAAATATTCTTATAAAAATGAATCCAGTTTCTCAAAAATATTAAAGAAGCTCAAACCACATAACAAAATAAAAAACCAGTAATTCAGATGCAATAAAATAGTACTTTGCCAATACTTCAGCAAAAATGGTTCAACACTAACATAACTTCAAAAATTATTGAACCCTAACGCGGAGCTACAAGAAAATATCTTTATTCAAATCGAAATAAGGCAAAAAAATTTAGAGAACCTTTGAGAAAACCATTAAAAAGTACATGCATCTCCAGTCAGAATTTGCATTGCTCCTCGGGTTTTCACATTTGCAAATAGAAAATTTGGATACCTAAATTATTCGAACAAAAATATGCAGTTAGGAAGATTCACATATTGTTGGTCCCCTGTCTGAATCGAATGGAAAATTGTGCCAAGATGATATTTCAGTAAGAGGAGATTTAAAGGTGCGATTCCACATTTGTAGTTGAAACCATTGGCATCTGATTGATTGTGTTAAGCCCAATATTTTTATTGTTATTGATTATCATGGGATCTTTCCAAAAACCAACACATAATGCATCATCCGATGAAGGAATTTTATCTGCCGATGTGTGCCATTCACTTTGATTTGGATCATATTGAGGGGAAATTATACTATCATCAATATTCTGAAAGGGTTTGGCTACATTCTAAACCATTCTGATGAAAGCCAAGAACATCATGAATAGATCCCCCAATCCTGCATCTTGAATATTGGACTTAGTAGAATACCTGAAGAATGCAGTTTCGAAAACCGCAGATTGTTGAGATTGAAATTGCACCCGAAATAAATTGCAATAGATCCCCCAATCCTACATCTTGACTATTGAACTTAATAGAATCCATGAAGAATGCAGCTTTGAAAACCACAGATTGTTGAGACTAAAATTGCACCCAGAAGAAATTGCATTAGATCCCCCAATCCTGCATCTTAACTATTGAACTTAGTAGAATCCTTGAAGAATGCAACTTCGAAAACTACAGATTGTTGAGACTGAAATGGCACCCAGAAGAAATTGTAGTAAGGCAGTTGCAAGAAAAAGACCCACAACCAAAACCCTAATCACTAAGCGAGCGGGAGATAACATAAACACAGGTTTTGGGTGGGAGAAATGTTATTTTAACTCGAGGTCTAAAATTTAAAAGAAAATGGAATACTCTCGCCCTCCATTTTTCCAAACATCATTTTTGATATTATGCCTTCAAATATAATTTTAATATCATACCCATTGTTTTTCTTATGGATGTGGAGCGCACTCCGTGATTTAAAAGGAAGCTTCAAAAATCAATTCAATTTCATTCTAATAAATTTATTTTAAAAACATTAATGGTGAACCACACAATGAGTCGTTCGAAAGGCGTATATCTTAAAAGTCTTATGTGACTTATCCAGAAGAGTTTTTAAAGAAATTAGTTAATTAATTATTAAAATAAAATTGAGATAAAATAGTAAATTTAGGAGAGGCTTTTGCAACCCATGGTTTTGCTCATGGTATTCCACCTTTCCAACAAGCAGGAATTAACCCGATCGTAGGTCCCAACTAGACCTGATCTCATTTGGAATGGCTAATCCCAACAGGTTTTAAGGATTATTATAAGGGTTAGGGGAATAATTAGTTAGTGGTTAAGGGATTAAGGATTAGGGGCTTAGGGCTTAGGGGAATAGGGGCTTAGGGGTTAGAGGTTTAGGGTTTAGATGTTAGGGGAATAATGAGATAGTGGTTAAGGGGTTAAGGATTGGGGGCTTAGGGGTTAAGGGGTTATGGATTGAGGGCTTAGGGGTTAGGGGATTTAGGAGCATTTATGGGTTAGGGGAATAATGAGTTAGCTATTAAATGGGTTAGGGGTTAAGGGAATATTATGCATTTAGAGGTTAAGGGGTTAGTATTATGCATTTAGAGGTTTATTGTTTAGGGGGTTAAATGGGTTAGGGGTTAAGGGGTTATAGGTTTAGGGTTTAGGGGGTTAAATGGGTTAGGGGTTTAGGGGGTTAGGGGATTTAGCAATTAAGTATTTTAGGGGCTAATGGGGTTAGGTTTTAGGGGGTTAGATGGGTTAGGGGTCGGGAATTAGGGTTTAAGGGGTTAGGGTTAAGGGTTTAAAGGTTTAGGGTTTAAGGGGTTAGGGGTTAAGGGTTTATAGGTTTAGGGTTTAGGGGGTTAAATGGGTTAGGGGTTTACTAGCGGTTTAGGGGGTTAAATGGGTTAAGGGTTAAGGGTTTAGGGGTTAGGGGTTAAGGGTTTATAGGTTTATGGTTTAGGGGTTAAATGGGTTAGGGGTTTAGAGTTTTAGGTGGTTAAATGGGTTAGGGGTTGGGAATTAGTGTTTAAGGGGTTAGGGGTTAAGATGATAGCTTCATTGGTCTCTGTTTGTGCACAATAGTTTCTTATTCTTTGTGTCTCAATGTAACAATTTTGTAATTATTGTTGCTTGTTGCCATGTCTTCTTTATTTATTAATTTATAGCATTTGTAAGCCATTACTTTACATTTATTGATGAAAATTTCTATTGCAATCAAACCAAATGTATGTTCAATCTCCAGTTTCAAACCCAGCCACAGTGTTGTCACACAATTTAAGTCCAAAGAATGGCCATCTGATGAAGTCTTAATAACCAGACTTCACCTCATGACTACTCCAGAAAATATTAAGTTCGAGTGTCCCACATTCATGAGAAATTTGGCTCTTATACTCTTGCTCCACCTGACTGTGTCCTGGAAATACCCTTGTTTATTGCAAAAAACATCCTAATGTTGTCGACCTTGTCCCTTAACAGACCAAGGAAACATATGTGACTGAGAGGAATGGAAAGCACTACAAAGTTGAAGAGAGTAGAAAAGAATAAGATGGTTTAAAGGATAAGCTTAAAGAATGTAGCAGTGTTGAAACAAATAAAATTTGTCCCAAACAAATAGCTGGTAATGCGAAACCTTATTTTGTACCAGTCAAGCAAGACTACATTCATGTGAGAGCAAGAAGAGGCCAAGTGACTGATAGGCATAGCCTGGAAGATAGGGTATGGTTCCATCTTTTTGATGAAATATTTGATCTACATTTTGTCTATCGAAGATTAACCATTTTAACCTTGCCAAAAAGGCGGAATTAACCCAATCGTAGGTCCCAATATGTCATGATATATATTAACTCTAGATATATATGAGAAGGAATAATAAATACATATATTAATAGAGGTGGCGAGACAAAGGGAGTCACAAGGGGGAGATGGAGATAAACTGAAGGAGAGGGGAGAGAAGGAATGGAGAGAGAGAGAGAGAGAGGAGTGAGAGAGGTAGAGAAGGGTAAGAGAGGGAGATAGTGACACAAAGATGGAAGGGGGGCAGAAAGAAGGATAGAGGGAGGGATATAGTGAGAGGATTGGAGGGTAGAGAGAGAGAGAGAGAGAGAGAGAGAGAGAGGGAAAGAGAGAGCGAGGTAGGAGAGAAAGGAAGAGAGAAGAAGGACAAGAGATAGGACTTAAGATAGAGGAACCAGTATCATAGAAGAAAGAATATGTGACCAAATTACTCTATATGGAGATGGGAGATAGGGGCACCCTACCTACCAACTAAATGTCTAAACCAAATGAGGTGTAAACGTCTATAATGGTGGTCAATTATACGTGGAGAGGATTTTATGAGGAGGCACTGGATTTTTAATGTGATATGCAGTAAACAAGTACCGAACCTTACCATTTCCAACGGCCAGACATATACAAAAGTGTGAATACAAAGGGAGTGTGAATTGAGATTGCTAAGTATTGCTCCTATAAAATAAAATAAAATATCAATTAAGTAAAAAGCAGATATAAACTAAACTACATTTTTTGTATTATAGTAGAATGAAATGGAAGAGATGAGCTGTGATGCAGAAATATGCAAATACTATTGAAAACAAGAGAATACCCTCAAAGAATTTTAAAAATCCTAATAGTAGGACTGAACTTTAGTATATGCCTATCAAAATTTCATTTTTGTTCGAGCAGAAATTGAAGGATGTAAATTTAAGAGTGCAAACACAACATGTACAATGGATTAAAACAACAAATATATTAGGCCCACTCTACACAAATATGCAATCTAAGAATTCAGGATAAAAAGACCAAGCTCCAACAACAATTGCATAGAAGTCTTTATTACTCAAATAGAATAATGTCACAACAAGTTGTCATCTCACAAAAGCTCCTACTACAACCTACAAGCTAACAATACTCACTCTTATTATCTATTTCTACAAATGTCTAACTAGTGTGCCCATCCTTTTCATTTATAAGTTAAGAGAAGGTGTTGTTAGAAAACAGGCTAATGATAGCGTTAGTGGTGCGTCTCCCTTGAGCATGAGAAACTCCCTCATAACTTTTCCTTGTATGCAAGGCTTTTCTTTTAGAGTAGTGAATTATCATAGTAGATATAACTCCTCTCCTGAAGGTGCCTCATTCCATAAGTGTGCACTCATGAATGCACCTGAGATGATGGTGTTAATCTCCTCAACTAGTGTGCCATACTTGGTGGGTGTGAACCAAAAACTAGTTCGTCTATCCTCGAAGGTGTCGTTATAAGCTTCTAGCTGTATTTAAGAATCTTTCTGACTGGTGTACCACAATCTAGCTCTAAAATCCTAGTGTTGCTCAACTTCTCAAGGCTGAGGTGATACCAACTCGGACCAACTAGGTAATCTAACACTCTTGAGAATTTTTTTTTTTCCAATAACCTAAGATTCTCGCCCAACTTGTCAAACTTCCCCTTTGTTAGGAGCTTTGTCAAACTATTAACCATATGCAACTTTGTCAGAATGTGGTCCAACACTACTAACTCCCTAATGAACTTGGAATCTTAGGAAATTGTGTTGAATATCAATGTCCTTGAAATGGTCATGACACATTGGATTTTCATAAAGCTTGATGTAACTTTGATTCTCACAAGAGACAATATTGTGCTTCAACAACTGATTGGTTGACTCTACAATCAAGTTGCAAATCTAGATAGCTTCATAATAAGTATATGAAACTACCATATACTTTGCTTCAGTGGAACTCAATGCAATTGTTGCTTTCTTCTTGTTGATTTAATAAAAATGATTTATAAAATGATAATAATGATGTTTAAAATGAGCCTTATGATGGTCTATTTATACACATTGATTGTTCACGAGGTGTAGGGGTATGTTTATAACATCACTGCCCTTGAAAGCTTTGTCTTGAAAGCATAGTAATTAAAATTTTCTTTAGTTAGGGACATTTTTGTGGTGGAATGAAGTTTATCAGATATCTATTTATACTTTGTAGAGGTTTGAATTTGTTTGTCCTTTGAGTGTTGGTGAGGTTTCTTTGTATTTTTTGCATCATAGTCTAAAGTATTTTGATCTGATTGTTTAACATGAAAGCTTTATGATTATTGGCAATATATTTTAAATACCTGCATGATCAAGAAACTGCTATGGTTAATTAAATTACTAATTAGGTACTACAGAAAGAGGATGATGTTGAAAGGGCTTGCCTGGGTGACTCTGGGAGCAACCCGGAGGTGGTCAGACAAAGCTCTTCTAAGTTACAAATCTGAAGAGAAAAAACTAGTGATGTATATGTGGTTGCTTCACTTGGGCTCTATGGAAAATCTTGGCAGAGAGTGTTTTCCTTTCCGTGTCTTCACGAAAGTAGGTTCTCTGGTCATAGAATAAGATCACTACATGTAGGTGATGGTTTTGTAGTAAGTTCTCAGCCTTATCTTCAAAATGGCTAATAGAGGGAATCAATTTTGAATACAGGATATAATTTGATGAATTTGGAGATTTAGAGTTAAAGAAAAAATTGTGGTGATGTTTGGATGGGTGTTAATTTGTAGGGTTTTCCATTTTTATAATTTTTTTTGTTGTGCTTTCTACCATGCTACCTAGTTGCTTTCCTGTTTCCCTAGCATTTTAACTTTTTCGATTTCTATCTCTCTATTGTTTCTTGCCCCATTTGAAATGTAATCCTTATTTGGTAGGTGTTTTCTTCAATATAGTGTGAATATTTCTCCATCACACAGCTTTTGTGGGGTTTGTCTATGAAAATAGCTTGTAAGGACCATTCATCAGGGTATTTGATGAAATGAAATGATTATCGATGATTGCCAACTAATGGTACCTGCAGAGATTTACTCTAACAATTCTATAGTTTTCCTGTGCCAACAATTATACAACATTTTAACCTCATGAATTAGTCTCCTATGTTCTCTTAGCTGATTCTATAAGCACTTATTGTTGTTTTCAAGGCTTTTACTCTCTAGTCCCATTGAGCTATTTCAGTTATTTGTGGACATTGATCTATTTTCATTTCATTTCTTCAATTTTTTTGACTGTTATGCATTTCCTTTGGCCAGTGCCTTCTTTCTTACCTATGATTTTTCTGCTTAAGAATTCTAGCCAGCCAGAGCAATAGGAGCAACAGGAGCCACGCAGTCCAGCCAAAGCCCAGCAGGGGCAGCGTAGAGGTAGCAGGAGCCACGCAAGGCTGACGTGGGCCTAATCAAGGCAGCGTAGGGGCAGTTTAAGCCCTTCATGTGTGACGCAGGCCCTTACTGAGCAGCGCAGAGGCCGACGCGGGCCAGTTAGGCTAACTTAGAGGGATTCAGAGCAGCGTATTACTGCCGTTTTTATTTCTCTATTGGGTGAACCAATTTTGGTGCCTAGGATTGTTGTACTTAGATTTTGTATAATAATGAAAACCCTCTAGAGATAGCTGCACCAATTTTCCCACATTGGGTTTTTTCCGAGGATAGTTGTCTAGAAAATCCATGTGTCACTTTGTCTATGAGCATGTTATTTAGTATTTGATCTGTATGTGTAGGTTGCTAGTTGTATTTACTATTTACTTCGCTAAGTTATTGAATATTTTGGAAATTAACTTGTAACTTAATTCAAGTAGGAGAAGTAAATCAAGATACTGCAATAGGGTTTCTTAGATTAAGAAATTTTCACATTCACTAGGTCTAGCTCCATAATTAGGTCACCTAGGGCAACAATTTCCCAGGAATCTAGCTAGAGGAAAAATTCTATCTCCTAGAGGCAGCTGCGTTGCTAGGTGCCCTCACTCTCCTCAGAACTTGGGCCAATTCTGACGGTGAAATATCTAGATACCTCAAGCCCTAGCTCTAGGATCAAGTTTTTCCTAGGTGTTCCCAAGGATAGAACCTAGTAGGATCAATTTGACCTATCGAAGTAAAAAAACTTGTCTGATCGTTTCCCATCACCTTGTCTAGGATAGGAACATCATTGATTGCTAAATTCCATCCCCGAACCTGGGCTAGGTCCACTTGGCGCCATGTGGTCCCATTTGGTTTCAAAGGCCTTTCATCAAGGACCATTTTGGAATCCAAGTTCCCAAAGGATTTTATGGATTGAGAACTTCCTTCATAAGCCTTATTCTTCTTTCTCAAGCCCTCAATCCCCCTCCTCTCTCCCTGGAAGATAATTCCCTTGTTTAAAAGGAAAGCAAGTCCCACTCTTTATTTTATCTTAGGGAAAGGGTTTCGAGGGTCACTTCCCACCTATTCATTGACCTATACTCTACAAGTGACTTCCTAAACTACCGGGACTCCACCCATCGGTGAAATTTCGTGAAGAGCAAGGTGCCTTAGTTGTGGTGACAATGGGCTAAGCCTCCTTCGTTTCCCTTGTGCTAGCAGTTGCCCTCTTAGGAACCCCTTTTAGATCCACTACTAGTTTGAGTGGTAACAAGTTGTTCACAATTCCATTTGTGAACAACTCTTTGGTATGCCCACTGTTGCCATACTACAGCTCCAAGATGAGAAGTCCAGGGCTATGGAGGCTGCCCTTCTTCTCACTGAATCAATCCTCTACAATATAGTGAACTAGGGCTAGTTGGTTGGCCCACTTTACTGTTACTTTAGTCCTTCAAAGTCTACACATCCTTAGGCCCTATATACCTGCCCTTCTACCAATTTTGTTATCCTTCACCAGAACAAGAGTCAGGGCTCTTCTTTGATAGTAACCTAAAAACCCTCCAACTGTACTTGGCCTACCATCAATCTTCCCAACCACAGTCAATTCCTTTTACTGATCTAGGGCCCACAATATTGTATTCATCTAGGGCTCTTCAAATCTTCCACCTAACAATGGTTTGAGTCCTCTCAAGATCACTGTTCTTGTGTATAAAAAATTTGATCTTTTTTTTCCAATATATGAACAAATATGAACTACTTCTCTTATCATACTTCTAAAAATCTATAGATGACTGAAATAGGGTCACAAATCAGCCACTAACAATCCATTTACTAATTTTTTATAGTTTTCTTCAGATATTTCTCTAAAAATCTATGGAAAGTCCACAAAAATAAACTCCTTTACATGTCAATCCATTCTTCATATGGCACATTTCTTCTGCATGCTCAATCTTCTGCTCATGTTCCACCCTTCTTTGGATCTGTTGTCTCTACACATACTGAATCTGCAAACCATCTTCCAGATCTGTGGTCTTTATTACAGAAATAAACCTCGCTCTAAGGGTCATACCCATCTTCTTCTATGCAAATTTGTCACAGTCTTAAGGTCATCCCTTATGAACTAAACATGCTAGGAAACTATCCTAACTAGGGAATTATACTTATGTACTTCTAATTGTTGTAGAACAAACCCTATCCACACATAGAAAAAACATGACTCTTGCCTCAATAAGAGACTCGACGTAGCTCATATGGATCCATAGATTCTGGGCATTTCTTTGACTAAATCTTGACATGAACTTCAGATCTCAATGTCGACCCTCAAACTAGGGTTAACTCAGTCAATATTAAGCCTGTGTCGACTTCTGTTATGGCTCTAAATTATAGTGCAAGCCCTCCTCCATTTATGTTGGTATTTATCATAGAACTTACGGCCTACTAACCACCGCAAGGCAAGATGGTATCAACCCTCTCTTCTACTTCATGTAGAAAATCTAACCAGCGGGATTCAATCTGATCTTGTAATCATGTACTAAAAAAAGACATCAAATCCTTCCTACAATTTGTGGAAACAAAACGCAATCGCACAATCACATATAAGTAAGAGAAACAAGTTATCAATCACACAACACAAGATTTATCTGGAGAAGAAACTACTCAAAATCCTCTATCTCTATTTTGTATTAAGTCAAGGAATCATGGAACAACACAATGCTTAATCTCTCTTGAGATTCTCCAGCACTCTGCCAATTGTCTCCTGCTGATCTAGGAAAAATCGGTCTAGTACTTAGCCAATTCTCAGCCTTCCTTCAAGCTGCCTTTCTCACGCAATTTCTATGGAATTATCTCCATATTAATTAGGAAAATCAACCTTCCTTGATTCGCAATCCATCATGGCATCCCAATGACTTTATAATTGCATATGGGAAATTTTCTAGAAATACAACTGATAGTTATGTTCCTTTGAACTATGTTACAATAAGGATCAAGGGTATTTTTATTATTTAAAATAAGATAAAACATTAAAAAACCAAAACCCTATCCTGAGGAGATGTAACACCAAGAGTTTATGGGCCCCGTTGGGGTTAGTTGGGTAGCCAACTTCCCGGGGTCGTAACTTGGTCATATGATCTTCGTTTGACGCACACGATACCTCGTTAGAAAGATCTCTCTGAGGACTACAACTATTAATGCAATTTCTATGAAATCGCCAAACCTTTCATGCCCAAAAAACATTGTTTGGGGCCTCAAAACGGCTTCAAAAGTTTAGGACCCGAAAAAACTGACAAAAATAGTAAATTGTGCTATAATTAAGGAAACTGAAGAACTGAAAGAGACAATGGCGAGGGCCCAAGTGGAATAGGTGGGTGGCCACCAATTTCCACCTCGATCACCTTAAATCGAATTTCTTGAGCTAACTCAATCATCATGACTTAGTTAATTGACACAAGTTGTTATGAGACGAAATTATAATTTATTGTCCAATTTATTTAAGGGAAAAATAAATTAGACGCCTCACATTCCTCACTCCCGGTACATCAAAATTTCTCACCAGTGTGGGTGCATTATTTTTGTCCTTTCTAGTCGCCAATTTCACTATTTCTTGTTGCAAATTTCAACACTCCCTCTCATCAAGAAAGGAATTCAATCTATCCCCATCTTGTACCTTTGGAATGTTCTGCATGTTACACTTCTCTAGTGTTGTTTTCACCTGCAAATCCTGAAATTGAATAGCCTCTGAACAACTAAATCAGTATAATGCATTTGTCATCAGAGTCTTCTGACTGCTGCTAACTACTGCACCTGTCTATTACTAGATTCTCTGCACTGCTACTGACATCTGCATCTGTGCCCTTTGAACTATTGCTAAATCTATTTGTGCTCCAGTATTTGACATCTGTCACTCTGATTTCTATCTTGCTGACATCTGACTACATCAATGTAACTGATCCTTCCTACTACTGCTATAATGTGGGCTCCTCGTAGCCAGGTTCGATCCATGAGACACGCCATCTCAATGGACCTTGCCCAAATTTATTATCTTGGGATTATGTCTACACATAACCCCACCTTACACCTCAAGGTATGGATGCTCCCTCTTCCAATCTGGCTCGAAATTTCCCCCTCATGGAGGTCTCTTCTTGAGTGGACGCTTCCACTCGATCTCCTCTCTGCTTGTCCAATTGTGGTAGCTACTCCACAACCTTTTGAGACTGCTTCTCATGAGGATGCATGTTGAGAGGTAATTTATGCTCCCTCTAAACCACCAAGTCTCTAACTTCTTCCTTTCTTCTCAAAGCTTTGCATGCATCTGGTACCTCAAGTGCATATAGGTTCTTGACTCACACATAGTCTAATTTTCCTGAAGTTACAAAAAGTTTCTAAAAAAGAGTTGATTTTAAATCGATGATATCTCCCTCATCCGAGCTATGATTTGACCAATTTTTTTTTTCCATTTGGGTAGATTTTTGCAAGGAATCCAAATATTCTATTTGTTTTCAAAAAATTTACACCAAAATCTTCAGATATTCTCTACAAAATGGCCACCCAAAAAATTCCTTTTCTGATACCATGTAGAAAATCTAACCAACGAGATTCAATCTGATCTTGTAATCTACTAAAACAAGATACTGAATCCTTCCTACAATTTACGGAAACAAAACACGATCACATAATCACATATAAGTAAGAGAAATAAATTATCAATAGCACAACAACATGATGTATTTGGGGAAAGAAACTAATCAAAACCCCTCTATCTCTATTGTGTATTAAGTCAAGGAATCATGAAACAATACAATGCTTAATCTCTCATGAGATTCTCCAACACTCTGTCAATTGTCTCCCGTTGATCTAGGCAAACTCAGTCTAGTACTTAGCCAATTCTCATCCTTACTTCAACCTGACTTGCTCATGCAATTCCTAGGGAATTAACTCCTTATGAATTATGAAAATAAGTCTTCCTTGATTGTGCAATCCATCATGGCATCCCAATGACTTTATAATTGCACATGGGAAATTTCTATGAATACAACTGATAGTTATGTTCCCTTTAACCTTTGTCTCAACTGGGTATTCCTCGAAACTGACATGCATGCAACTATTAATAGTGAATTATCAATTATTTGATTGATCACTCATTGTGAATTAAATCTAATTTAATTCACTGGACCTCTCACTAGCTCATCACTCAGTTAGAACTAGTTAAACTGATTTTAACTCATTTAATTGAGTTAATTACACTTGCACCCCACTAATGCATCAACTTCAACTAGACCCCAAAAATATTAGAATCCATCTAGATGCCTCATATTAGACCCTCAACTCGAATTTCTTGAGCTAACTCGGTCATCATGACTTAATTAACTGACAGAAGTTTTTATGAGATGAAGTTACAATTTATTGTCCAATTTATTTAAGTGAAAAATAAATTAGATGCCCCACATTCCTCACTCTTAGTGCATCAAAATTCCTCACCAGTGTGGGTGAATTTTTTTTGTCCTTTTTGGTTTCCAATCTCACTGTTTTGTTGCAAATTTCAACATTTGAAAATTTGATGCGGCCTTCACACAAAGACACCATTGAAATCACATGCCCAGATTCTCATGAGAAACCTCTCTTAAGCTTGATCTGCCAGAGGAGAACCAACAATATGCCATCCTACTTCCTAGTGCAAACTGACCATTAAGGTATGCAACATTCTTATGAACCCTCACATGATGATCTTGCTCTTGGAGGATGATCATGACCTCCCTTTAGCAACCCTTACTTGGCCCTCGTACTTGACCTACTTTAGGACTACATCTCTCTTCACCCCCTTGATGTGCCAGATAGTGGGAATACATGTCAAACATGCTAAGATGTGCCAAGTGAGAAGGCATGCCAAGATGTGCAAGGGTGTGTCGATGCGTGTGAGGGACTGTTAAGACAAAAAAAGGGAGAAAAAAGTTAAACTACAAGGAAATGAACACATATTATGGTTAATAAGTCATCAATTTACCTTTTCCAAGAGGGGCATGCTAGGCACACTAACACTAGGTGGAAATAGGTGTCAAGTGAAAAGTCTTAGTGCATTCTAAGTGCCAAGTATTCCTTTGTTGCTTCTCATCTACTTTCCAAAAATTGATCATCACAAATAAATTTAGTATTAAACCATGCTAAATCATACCAAGGCATCTCAATATATTCCATACATGCTAAGACTTTCCAAGTGCCAACATGTGCCAAGCGCCAATATGTGTCAGGGACTAGTGTTATGCATGTTATGAAGTGTAAGGGAATGTTGAAGAGTGCTTAGATGTGCTAGAGAGTGATAATGCATGTTGATGAGTGTAAAGGAGTACTAGGAAAAAACATTAAGGGATGACTAGGTAAAAATTCATGGAAGTTAATGAATACGAGGAACGTGTACTGCGAGAGACTAGTGTTAATGGTCAGTGTTAGTTGTCATGCCAAGGAGGGAGTGACAAGGTATGCTAAGCATTGGTAAGGCATGCTAGGGAATATCAAGGCATGTTAAGAATTCCCAAAGTGTTCTTGGGAGTTCCAGGGTGTGCTAATTATATCATGTGCCAATTAATAGTGCCAAGATATTCCAATACATGCTAGGTGCTAAGGATGTGGCGCAGGGTGCCAGGGTATGTCAATATGTGTCAAGGCAACAAAAGGAAGGACCAATAAGAGGGTTAATAAGTCAGGACTTTATATTTTTGAAAATGGGCATGCTAGGCACACTAATAATAGGTCCCAATACATGCCAAGTGGCATTGTGTGCCAATTGCTAATGTATGTCAATGCATTCAACCAAGGTGTTCCAGGGCATGCTAGGGACTATATGCAACATGCCAACACATGCTAGGAGAGTTCCATGTTGTGCTAGCGCATGCCACCATGTGCTTGGGCGTCATTGTCATCACAAGATGTTCTAGGTACAAAGATGTTCCAAGACATGTGGGGTGCTAATAAATGTTAGTGTGTGCCAAAGCATTAATTTAAGGTGTGCCCAGATTGTTGAGGATTGTTAGGTCTTTCTTATTAATAGAATTGTCAGAGCTCGATTATGTATTAAATAATATATTTCCTACACACAATAGTGGAACTTTATCTAAATGGAATTTGCTAGATAATAAACCTAATAGATATGAATCATGTGTTGACTCATAGGAAATCTCTATTCGACTAGTCATTACTTGAGGGAAATGATACACACTTATTACTTCTTAAAAAATTGACTGACCCTAACCACTATGGCCTTGGACATATTATAAAAAATGCTCCACAATAATGGTATTAAATCGTTATCTTTTGACAAAAAATATATTAACATGCACATAGCATCATCAAAAACTCATTGGAATGATCAATGATGACAAACATTTTTTTATTGTCACCAAAAGTAACAAAAAGAGTGAGGGTCATTAAAAGTTCATCACTAGAAGTGTCACCAAAGAGAGAATTAGTGATGGGCCTTTAATGACCATTACCAAAAGTGAAATGTCTTTGGTGACAAACCATAAAGGACCATCACTATATACACTTACAGTGACGGTTTTTAGTGATCAATGATGACGGACATTTTTTATCACCATTAAAAGCAACAAAAGATAATATGAGGTCATTAAAATTTCATTTAGAAGACATCAGAAGAGAGATTGAGGATGGCCTTAATATCTTCACCAAAAAGTGTCATTAGTATTAATGAAGAGATCACACTACAAGGACCATCATACATACTACAAAGGATATTTTTAATGACCGTCAACATATGGATATTGGTGACGGACTTTAAAGGCAACTGTCATACATGACCTCACCAATGTGATTTTTTTTTTTAAAATATCTCACATGTATCCACCATTTACCATTTTTTAGAACAAGAATTAACTGAGACACCCATTAATCGTCCAGAGTGGGGTAAATAACATTATATTCAAGTAGTCTCTGTTTATCTTACAACGTTCTTGCTAGGTTCATTCATATGGGGTTGTATCACAGGTTGAAATCTTCTCTTAATGTACATGTATGATGAGTGTGACAAATCAAGGATCCCCTTCATATCTCAGATAATCTCAGGAGAAGGCTTCCTTATGGTCTCAAAGGGATTTTTAGAGCCATTTTTTTTGAGATGTTGAAAGACTCGTGTTAATGTTGAACGTTTTCCCTTGTTTGATTTCAATGGGGATACTATCATGAGACAAAGTTGCAGTGTATATTTAATTTTAATATTTTCTGTTTTAATATTTCTGATGTCTTACCACGTTCAGATAGTTTCCATGATTTGACCAGTTGAATCAGAAATAGAATGAAGATCACTAATGAAAGTGTTAATGTTGTCATCCTCCATTTTTGTTTTGTATAGTAATATTTTCCATGGCAGTGACCTGTTCATCTTTTTTTCAGTTCTATCTTCATTGGAAAGGGTTTTCATCTAGATAATTTGTTTCTTTCCAGGTTTGTTTTACAGGGATAAAGAATTCAGATTATTGTGGATCTTCCCATTATATATAACTATACTTAATCCATTACCCAATATAGAATCTAGCTGCAAGCAAAGGCCTTTCCCCTAAAATCAAAAGGCATCTTACCAACTAGGGACCGCATTTTAATACCAATACCCATCTAGACAGTGCCATGAGTCAAATCAAATAGTGATATCTTCCAACTTCCCACTAGCCTCACTATAGATCTACTCGCTAATTTAAGACAATATTTGCTGGTTTAAGATTCTAAATACCCAATTTGTGCATAGTTTCATAAAGGTGGATATTTATTTATTATGGCGCCCATATCTACCAAAGACATTTGGGATATCAATCTTGTTGATTTGTACTATCGGACTGGGTTCCTTGATCCCCATATTTTAATTGTGATATACTTTCCCATCATGATTCTAGATAGTTTACAATATGGATGGTGAGTGGGTCCCTTGATTTTTTCCCTGTTTTTTCGAACAATATTTTCAGTGTTTTTGCATGTAGCCTAGTGGTATCCTCAAATTTTCGAAGTAGGAATTTTGACAAACAAGTTTTTGCAGCCTTGCAATTCTAAAATCTGTTTAAGGGTTTTCACATTGTGTTGTTTCTTCATGATAACGTACTATTTCTACATCTCCTGAATAACAATGTCAGAGATATATTAATTTTCACTTTCTTTGTTTGGTTTATCCCCATCATCACTTTGCGTTTTTGTTCCATGACTTCATCAACAACTTGTTCAATAATAATAGGTGAAGGTGAGCATTCACTACCCACCCAAATCACATTTATATCATTACATTATGCTAGGGAGATGATATAAGCAAAGGAAGGTTGAGAGGCCACTGTTGAACTCCTTATTGGTGCCAGATTTGGATTAGGTTGGATGGGAAGTCGAGGAAGAAGGGTGATTACCTAAGAATATTAGAAGGCAACTGCAGAACTACTATCGTGGCATGGAAGTGTAAAATTTTCCCATGGGGAGAAGGTCCACACCGACCTCCGGGACCATGAAGGGTTTGAACTGTCCGAGAGAAACAGTATCGCCAAGTTTGGTATTGAAAAATACTATGGCTACAAGGAAAAGGCATTGATTGAAGACCAATATCTAAATTACCGAAATAGTATGAGAAAGGGTCATGAGGCACATTGATTCACATTTGGTGGTTGTGGTCGCTATGGCTTCTGATCCCACATAAAATAAGGGTAGCCCATATCTTCATTAGCTCCCCGAAACATCGCTCAATCCCTAGAATGTATGTCATTATGTCAAGTTGAATGACTTTATTCACATATTGCACTAGCTTCTACGCTTTTAATGGGCATTCTTCTCCAATGATGTGTTAGGCCACTCATAAATTAAGTTTTACCAACTGTACAACTTGTCTTTTAAAGCTCTTCACTAGATAGTTTTGAAAGAAAATTATCATATTTTGAAGTCTTATGATGATTCTCCGTCCTTTGAATTAATTCCCATCAGCAGCCACTGGTGTTTCCTCAATTGCCTGACACAATAAAATCGGCTTACAATGCTCGGTACCCACCATTCATCACTACTCCCACAAAATCTCCATTTTCATCCTTGCTTCCTCACAAAATCCCTCAAAAACACCTTCATTTAACATTTAAATCACCTTAACCTTCATAAACTTACATATCCTCAGATTTTTCTTTAAATCCCTTCATCCGACTTGGAAATCCTTATCTCATCTATCGAACTCGTTTTGGCTTTAAAATCTCTTTTGTTTTGCCCTAAAAATAGTCTTTTCCACTCCCAAGGCATTAAGCCCCCGAGATATTGTATTTCTCATCCCTCTTCCCCCATATGTCTCCATTTCCGTAATCTAGCATCAAAGCACAAGGCTTTGTGCTAAAAGCCTTACCTTTCCTCTATTTTGTTTTCTCCCGACATTATATCCACAGACCCCTGGGACTATCGATCTACACAGATTAACGACCATCAGCCATCCTTCCTCTACCTCCGTTCACTTACTATGCTTTCCTCCTTTCAAATGACCCGCTCCATACGGATCTCGACCGTCCATTCCAAAGATCTAATGACTAGACCAAACCCGATAACCTATCGCACCGTCTTTCCGCTTACGCCGACAAGCTGACACATCCATTAGTCCTCTATATATCCTCCCACATCTTTTGGATTGATCGCATTCTACCCACACCATCGGATCGGCCCTCCCATCATTCAACGACTTCAAAATCCATCGACACTTCGTCCGTTCCGTCGTTACTTCCACGCGATAAAAGAGGTTTTCATTTCATGTCGAGTGATGGATGGAATTGGCATTCCAAAAAAAAAAATAATACCGCCTCCCCCCCCCCCCACCCCACCCCACCAAAATGTTGCACGAAACCACCATGGCTTTCAGAAATTATTTTCACCCACACGGACAGAGTCTGGGCCTCCCCCTAATCCTGCATGCCCTCTCGCCATGGTTTCTCCATCTCTCCGCCGCATACATCTACCTCCTCATTACTCCTCCGCCACCCGCAGCCTCTCGTGCGCATAAACCAAGCCCGCAGGATTTCCGCAACACGTTATCGTATGCTTTGGCGCCTATAGCGACCAGTGTAATTTTTCCATAACCGTTTAGAGGTGACATAAAGAGGGTCTAATAATTATCTCAAAAATAAGACCAATGTTCAAAGTGAATCAAATAAAAAGTAGACGTGCTAATAATGAATCATATCCATAAACCCTCAAGAGCATCAAAGGTAAACAAGTAAAACAATCTCAAATTTGTGAGATAAACATAACACAAGTAGGCCGAACAAAGTTGAAGTACAGTGAATGTAGGCTATCGTGTTGACCGATGAAGTAAACATACCCCAACTCCGTGCTCAAAATCCCACTTTTTGCTGCGTTTATTACAACACCAAAGAAACTACTACAAGTCATTTTCAAGAATTATTTAGGAGTATGGAGTCCTCAAAGCCCATTCTTATATAACTTAGCACTGGGAGGAGACATAGTATCAATTTATAAGAGCTTTCCAAAGGACACTATGTGGGGTGATTGCCATATCAAAATGTTCTCAATGTTACAAAGTTATTGACCGTCTAGAATTTAATGGAAATGTTTAAGATACAGAATGGGGTATTCAAATGCCCTCTCCTATCTCCAAATGACTATTGGCAAACTTCCCTACCAATTTTCATTTTTCCTATAAAGATTTTTTTGTAAGTCTCATTGTGGTTACATCTCAGGATTTTAAAAGTAATACATAGATTGCTTTGAAGAAACATTCATGTTCAAGGGAGTGTCAAAGCACCGTTTTCCGTTGAATGAAGGAGGCCAGACCATTGATCCCGTAGCCTGGTTTTGGTGAAGTAATATCTTATTGTTAATGTTATTCGTTTATCACTTTGTTCCATTATTCTCAGACTTACAAAGAGAAAAGTTTAGGTAGAGAAATGCGGTATCTTAGAAGCACCGAATTCGGCTTTCTTATCCTTCACACGTTTATATGTTTTCCAAGCATCGAACATGACAGGTAGTTCAATAGCTCTCTTGAATATTCAATTTTTTTATTTCGTAATGGTTAATTCAATTTTTTCAAGGATTGTTTGGGTGTTCCTTTTCGACCTCAAATATTGTTTCTAAAATCTCCTTTTAATTATCGTATTCGTGCGCTGACACAGAGAAAGCTCATCGATATCCTCTTGCTTTTATTGTAATTATTGTGTTAAAGGTCCCATCCTAGCCCCGTATGTCTAAGGCGTTCCCTCTTCTTTGAATCCAATCGCATGTCTTTTTATTAATCTCTCAACGTTGAACTTATAGGAGGAAATAGGTGCATTCCCCGAATCCTCGTAATTCATTTGAAAGGTGCTAGTTTGCATTTTCCTTGAGTGTTTACATTGAGGTCAAGTCCAAATAATAGCGACTGAGGAAATAGTGGCGTTTCCCAAATCCTTTAAACATATTGAAAGGGTTTATTTTTTCTTTTCACTCTGGGTCCTTAATGTTCATCCCATTTCACCTATATGACCAAAATATTTGTGACCGAGTTATATTTTCCCTCCGTTTCCCTTTCCTTCTCAATCAAAACTATTTTGATCTTCACATGAATCCATTGTCCAATGGCTTGTAGATTCCCACAGTTTCATCTATACCGCATGAAACATATTTTTCCACCAAACAAAACAAACAATAATGCATCTATAAATAAGTCACAAAATCAACTTCTAAACCATTCGAAGACACATCTCTATAAAGATATTGAGATCCCTCTTCGAGACTAGAGGACAGATCCTAGAGCTCAGTTTGTTTGCATGTTGCCTTGTCAACAGCACGTTGACTTCCAAATCATAGGACCTCAACATAATGGTGACTACTGTGACCTACTAATTATATGATAGTTCATTAACTCTTGTGCACTTTTTAGTCCTACAAATATATAAGAAAATCAAGCATCGGGGACAGAGGGACTTTGTTTATTTGAGCACCCTTAGCTAAGTGTTAATACGTACATAGACCCCACAACTACAAATGTACAACCAAAAAATATTTCGCATTGGATTCATAATGACCCACAGGGTGTGGGAACCATAAAATATTTTACTCTCTCACAAAAGCTAAAACTTCGACCCTCGGCAACTCCATTAGCCTGAAGAGGGAAATATTACCCCATTCAGCCCGGACTGCCATTTACCAAAAGTAACTGCTAAAATTCTTGAAGAATTTGAGAAGCCTAGTCCTGGTTGTCAGATAAGACATTCTCGAGAGGAAAATCTTCAAAAAAGTCCCTACAAACTTCAACCTCTCTCTTTTTTTGAAAAGCAATTCCGTTCAAATAGGATCAACACTAACCCATCCACTCCCAATCCTCCCAAAATAGTTGAAAATCCATAAATAATTTTGTATGTACTTAGAGTTGGAAAATTAATGGCCGATAGAAATATCTCAAGAACAAAATATCTCCCCGAAAACCTCGTTGTCTTGGAGGATTCACACTTTGACTTACATCATACTAATATTTTTAAACTGCATCTCAAAGTGATTTAAACCAAACCGATCTTGAAACCGTAGGTTTGCAACAGTAGCTTTAGTGGAGAAGCTTCACCTCTACCTCTCGATCCACATCTTTCACCACTTTAGCCCTTTCATAACCAATTCGCTCAAAAACGCTTGCTGCCCAAGTGTTTTCCAATCCAATCCATACCACCACTATCCAAAATACTCCATTTCAGCCCATTTTCCCTCTTTTCAATCCACCCACCGAAATCCACCTTCTTTCCACCATGGCAAGATGGTATGCCCCATTAGCAGCTACTTTCCACAACACATGGTTCTCACAATGACTGTCACTAAAATTCCCCATTTCACCGGAAAAGAATCTACCATAGCTCAACAACATGTAGATAGGATGGAGGATGCTTTTCGATTATATGGAAATAGAAGATGAGACCATAAAAAACATAATATTTTTCAAATTTTAGGAGGAGGCTAAAAGAAGTGGTTTAAACTCCTAATAGCATCAATGACCTTCCCTCTTTTACATCAAGCATTCATAAACAAATGGGAAATCAAAAGCAACCCTTTCCCAAATATTAACAGTATAACAAGCCTCTTAAAAGAAATCAAAGGGAGAAAGTGTCTATGATTACTCCACTGTGTCTAACAGCTATGTCTACGATGCTCTTCCACCCGCTGGGCGCAAAACCTCCTAAAAGCCTGGCCCCAGGAACATCTCAAAGGCTTCGATGCTTATATGGCCTATCAACTAAGGGAGAGAGATTACTTAACTCTAGAAGACATGCAAGAAGGGGAGTTGTGAGTGTAGAAGCAAACTTAATCGAGAAGAGAACTTAGAGCAAGATCGTAGAAGAGGGTAACTTATAAAGATGATGTGTTGCACCCTCAACCCCATCCTCCGATACCAAAATTGACAACCTAGTGAAGGTAATGGAGAGAATTTCAAAAGATAAACTTGAATGATAGAGTGCCACCAAGAGAACACCAAAACAACCTCCAAAATAGAAAATAGAAATCAAAATTTTAGAAGAGAAAACAATCAAGAAAAGGCAAAGAGATAATGATCACAAAATTATACCCTTCCAACAAAAATAGATCAAGAGGAAGAGAGGGAGATTGAAAGGTTGGGAGAAAACCATGTAAACTTGATTGGACCCGATAGTGGGGATAAGATGTTTTCTCTACCTAAAAGAACAACGTTTTCCCTCAAAACCAAAGGAAGATACATATGAGGAGTCCGAAGATTATAGATTGGGGTTTGAGAATGCAATCATGGAGGTACACAAACACTGCGATTCAAGAAGCAAAGGGAAATACAGATAATCCAAATGACAAACACTAGCTCGCCTTTAGGAAAAATACAGAGAAACAACCTGGTAGCAACAGAGAAAACTTTCATTTTGGCTAAGAAGATAGACGAAACAAAGAAAAAAAGTAGCTAGGCCAATGTTAAATGTGAGTTTCCCTAACATCAAGAAGACCCTATTAAAACATTCCTAAATTGACATTTCTAATAAAACTCTGCAATGCAAATTGGCTGCAAATTTAATTGAAAAAACAGATGTAAATATGACAAAATCAATGGTTCCTTCTTAGCCTTCAGGAGAGATTGCAAAGATCAAAATTAACATACCTCTACCCGAATTACACCCAAAAAGTGTACAAACCAGCTTGCTAAAAGCTTCCGAATATAAACGTTCATACCGATATTTCAACTCTGATGATGACAAGCTAGAGCCATTGTTTTGTTCTAAAATTGAAGGGAAAATACCAAGAAGGGGTGCCTCCCTTCTATGTGAGTCTAAATGTACATGATAAGATCTTACACAATGCCATGCGGACCAGCAGACATCACACAAATCTATGACCAAGGTAATAATGGAAAGCTTAAAGCTTAGAGATTACTATCAGTAAAGACTTGTATTCTTCGATTCCGTAAGGGTCAAATGCTTGGGGTTAATTAAAGATTTTGTGTGTTAACTTGTCTCAAATTCCTCCCAAGAACCTTGTAATGGATGTTGTAGTAGGTGACATTCCCCCAAAAATATCTTATGCTTTTGTCTAGATCATGGGTAGCTGCAGATTTGTGGCACCTTCAAATGGATATGTCTTATGCCACCAGTATACCAGTGCTCGGGTCAACTAGAAGACTATATATCGAAACCCCTCATGAAATACATGGTGAGCAACAGAGACAAACCTTCAATACTGTTGTTTATTCACCCATTGAGATCTAGATTCCTTTTATTTTATAAAATTAAAGATGAAGTCACCTAAACAAAGAAGAAAAACTGTAGCAGACATTAGTGCACCGTAGTTATCTGCACTGTCTTCCTCTCAACCTCTAGATATCTCAACTCCTAGTAGCTTTGAGAAACACAAAACAGATGAGAATGAAAACTGAATGGGGAACAACTTCAAAATAAGCTGAACACTCCACGTGGAAAATGTGGTTCTAAAAATGGATTCAAGGAGGAAAGAGAAAGAAAAACATGGTAAGTTTGAAAACCGTGGAAAGGGCCTGCGATTATTCATTCCATAAGAGGGACAATGCATTTTTTCTCTGAAGAACCGAATGGTGAAGAAGTGCTTGGAGGTCCGTCATTAGTAGGATGCTTAAACATTATTTCAATCGATGATTGCCGCATTTCACCCTTACTACTCACAGGATACAGTGAAGAAGATCTCGCTAAATCGAAGACCTTGGCTAATCAAGAGAAATGACATATAAGGTGTTCAAACATGTCAAAATCAACCTAGAATCAAAGGAAAATACACTTAATTCTCTCAAAACTTGAGCCAAAGAGAACAGAAAACTAGTTCGGAATTACAAAAATCAGAACTGTAAAATAAAAGAAACAAATTTAACAAGATCAAACTAGAGCCGAAATGGAAGAAAGTAGACTCCAGCTCAAACTGAAATAAGCAATAACAGAAGGAAGAATGTTTTGAATTTCACATCTTCACCTTCTGTATTTTGGTTTTGAATTTCTACAAGTTTCAATTCACAGGTACTTTGTCTTTATGCCAGGACTGATAGCAAATCGTATGTGTTTCCGTAACTCGGGTTTACGTGTTTGACTTCGTTTTAGAATATAAAGAATGAAAATCACAAGATCGTTTAATCCGGAAGGTATTATTGAGGGAGAGCTATGTGATTCCAATCGTTTAATCTAGTCTCATGGAGGAATAAGGATAAAATTAGATTAAGCTATCAATGTATCGTTGAAGAAATATTTTCCACTTCCCAAGTGCACTCAAAGAAGAAAACAATGCTATGAAAAGAAGCTAGTGGTAGGTAGAAGTGTTGTCTAAATGAATTTCTTACTGCAAGATGCTGAAAGGTTTCCAAATGAATAATTTTTCCCAATGGATTAAGGAAATGGTTTACCGAAAAGCTTAAGAGATAAATAAATTTAGGTCCCGGGATACCTAAAAAGAACCAAAATTTTCCTCCTCATGAGCCACTATTACCTATAAATTTTGTTTTACCAAGTGGTGGCTAAACTTGTCTTCGAAAGCCTTCAAGGGATATTTTCCTTTGGAAACTTATCATGTTTTGAAGTCTTATGATGATTCTTCATCCTTTGAATTGACTACTATTTTTTCACTATAATCCCTCAAGAACATGTTGATTACCAAGAGAAAATCAGCTTACAATGCCCCACTTCCCACCATTCACCTCTCCATTTCACTCCTGGGCTGTGCACCCTCCTCATTTTCATCCTTGCTTCCTCACAAAATCCCTCAAAAACACCTTCATTTAACTCTAAATCACATTAAACCTATGTTAAACCTTATATATCCCCTTGAATTGCCTTTTAAATCCCTTCATTCCTCGCTTAAAAACCCTTCTCTCATCTATCTAACCTTGTTTTGGCTTTAAAATCTCTCTTTGTTTTGGCCTAAACAATATTTTTCTACCCTACAGACAAGCCCTCCGAGCGCTTATATTCTTCATCCTCTTCCTCATATGTCCAGTCCGCAAATGATCACCAACCAAAGCCTCGGGTAAAATCCTTACTTCCTTCTCTATTTTTGTTTTCCCGAGACATTGTGTCCCAAGAAAATCTAGACCATTGATCATACAGATTGGTCACCAAAGCCATCCTTCCCTCCCTCGCCTCTCATCTCACTATGTCTTCTCCTTTCAAATGACCCGCGCTCCATCTTTATATCTCGACCGTTCATTCCATAGATCTCAATGACAGACTAAAACTCGATAACCTATCGTACCCGACCGCGATGTAACAAAGGCACCGACGCATCCGCGCTCCCACCACACGTCTCATGGTCCCCCCCCCCCCCCCCCCCCCCCCCCCCCCCCCCCACCCCACCCACACCGTTGACCGCCCTCCCATCCAACCGAAATCCATATCACGCACACTTGGCCCCATTCCATGCGGCACTACTTTCGCGCGATAAAACCTGTCATTTTCCACGTGTCGGCGATGAATGGAATCATGTTCCAAAAGTTAATACCCCCCCCCAAAATGTTGTGCGAAAACCACCGATGGTTTTACCGAAACCGTTTTCACCCATACCGCGCGATATTCAAATTTAAACCCGAAGATGCCTTCTGCCATGGTTTCTCCGTCTCTCGCTACATACATCTACTTCCTGCGTTCCTCCACCGCCCCCCAAAAGCTCGTGCGCTCTAAACCAAGCCCACATGATTTCATACGGTTATCATATGTTTATAGGTTTTCATGGTCTTTCCATTTAAGTAATAGTTTTTCTCCACAGTCACTAGAGGTGACATAGAGGCTCGATAATTATCTCTGTGTGGCCAAGAATCCCACTGCCAAGGGAATCAAAACAAAAGGGCAAGATCGTGCCAATAAATGAATCGGGGACCCATAAACCCTCGAGAGCACTGGGAACACGTGTAAATAGGCCTAACAATTAGTGTTGATATAGACAAATGCAGCTGAAAACAAAGTTGAAGTACAAAGAACAGCAGCATTTATTGGTGCGTGTTGACCTGACACAAACATACCCCATCTCCATGCTCAAAATCATGCCAAGGAGTTATTACACCAAAGAAACTACTACAGATGTCGTAACGCAAGGCTTAGAGTATGGGAGTCCTCAAAGCCCATTCTTCCACTTAACTCAAAAACCGTAGGAGATAACAAGCATTCACCGTAGATAGTATTTCTCCAAGATAATTGTAAATATTTTTATCACATCAAATGAACTCAACAAGCTATAAAGTTATTGACCTCGCTCTAGAATTTAATGAACAAGTTAAGACACGTAATGGGGCATTCAAATGTGTCTTCCTATCCCTGAATGATCATTAAAACCCTTACCTAATTTTCCATTTTTCCTATAAAGACTTTTGAAGTTCATTGTAAAAGGTTGGCATTTGGTGATTCCAAAAGTAATACATAGATTTCTCGCTTTGAAGAAGCATTGGTGTTTTGAAGAGTGTGGAAAAATCTGTTTTATCTATCAATGAAGGAGTGCATTGGATCCTACCCTGCTTGGTGAAGTAATCTCTTATTGTTAATGTTATTCCCCGGCTTTTAATTTCTGTTCCATTATGCTTTGATTTCATGAGGACAAAATTTTTTGCGTAGAAATGTATCTTAGAAGCACCTCGACCTATTTATCCTTCACTATATGTTTTTTGCTAATGAACATGATAAGGTATTTTAATAGCTCTCTCGAATATTCCGCTTTTTTAATTTCAGAAATGGTTAATTGCTGTGCTAATGATTGTTTAATCATTCCTCTTTTCTTTACCTTTCAAGATTGTATTTGAAATCTCCTCTTTAATTATTAATTTTTTATGGGCTTTTGACACAAAGGTATGTTTCAATCATACCTCTATTTCTCACTCAGCTATTGTTTAAAGGTCCTTTTACAATTCCAATCCTGCATGTATAAAGTATTCCATCACTCTCTTTGAATGAAATTGTATGTCTTTGTTGATTAAGCTCTCAAATAGTTGAACTAATAGGAGGAAATAGCAGCCCCGAATCCCAGAATTCATTTAGATGTTCTAACCGCATTTTCTCGAGTGTTTACGTTGATTAAGTCTATAATAGTGAGCTTACCGGATGAAATAGACGTTCCTCAAACTTTGACCGTCGTAGGCAGTTTAGTTTGATTTTCACTCTTAGTCCTTAATGTTCATCCCATTTAACCTATATTATTCAGAACAAAATCCTCGACCGAGCACATTTTCCCTTCCGGCTTCCATTCCTTCTCAATCGTACCTATTTACCACATGACTCCATCGCTTCAATGGCTTATAGATTCCTACAAGCTCTATCTATAATCGCATGAAACGTATTTTTCCAACCAAACAAACAAACAACTCACACTTCATAACTACCTTAAAATCAACTTCTAAACCATTCAAGACACATCCTTATAAACATATTGAGATCCTCTCAGGACTAGAGGGCTAGATCCCAGAGCTTCCAACATTGATTGCATGTTGCCCCATCACTTGGCATGCCAATCTTCCGTATCACATAACCCCAACATAATGGCGATCAAGGCAGACCTACCGATATATGATATTCAGGCTAATCCTTGTGCACTCCTTTAGTCCTATAAATCTCAAGAAGAAAATCAATTATTGGGCCATATAGACTTGTTTGTTTGAGCACCTTAGACACATCCTTATAAACATATTGAGAGATCCCTTCTCCACCAGGGAGGGCTAGATCCTAGAGCTCTAAAGCTTGGTTTATACAGCGTCTGTCACTTCGGGCATGCCAATATGCCAGAATCACAAGACCCCAATAAAGTGGTATATTTTGCCATTTTGTGCATAATATGCCCACTGCCTTCTCTAATTCAATTTTCTTATGCTTTTCTTACATCGTGTCCACATCCGAGAAGACAAGTTTTTAAGATATCTATTCCTTAAATTATCCAAGATAGTTTCCAATTTTTTCCTTCTCGTAACTCCCCCACTGGATGTCTTTATGCACTACCCTTGTTTGTCCTCATGCTCCTCGCGAACACCGTATGTGCAACTTGCGTACGTATCAAAATCTTCTTTTGATATATCCTTCACTATGTTTCAAATAAAAAATTCTAGATATTCTTCCCTTAATGCCTAAAAAAGGATGATTCAATATTTCGTCGAGGTTACTATGGCCCGACCTCTACAAAGTATATTTTAAGTACTCCACACAATATTACATTCACTTCTTCCTTTTGCATGAATTTAAGTATTTCTTCCTTGATTTCGATGATTTTGTAGCAATCCTAACACTTTGTAATATCCCAAAAATGGAATAATGCATTAATACACAAACATAATATTTGTAACAAAGAAAATGTACATGTAAAGTTTAAACAATCATAGAACTACAAAATAGGTGAGCCTTTTATTATCATTGGAGTGATGGATAAACAAAGATAAAATTGGTCAAATATGAGATACTCATGCCAAATACAAGGTCAGAATGACCTTTCAAATGCTAAGAAGGCAATATGTGAATGTAGAGAGTTGTCAGCTAAATACGTTGTCCCTTCAGCGATAATGGATATAGCTACTAGATGAAAGGAAAATGTAGATATATGGAAATATACTCGATGATGCAAAATATTCTAGATCCGTTCTATGATGGCAACTAAAGATAACCCTGCAAAGGTACTCGCATCTATGAGATTGAAAATTTACCTCTCGGGGTTCGATCCATGGTCTACTAGGTTATGTAGATCTAAAGCTAGATTCTAATAAATAGATGGCTGAAATATGTCATAACATCATATCTAAGCTTTATGGGTTGATCCGACCACTAAACTTTAAAGATAGAAACTCAATATCTAGCTCTCCTTAATCCTCCATCAATATCAGAAATGGGTCACATACAACTTCAGAAACTATGTTGTAAAGGAAGGAGGCCTATAGCCCGTCGAAAAATATGGCTATGAAGCTCAAGGCCACAGGTAACAATGCATAAAATGTGAAGAATTGTCCTCCACTGCATTACTAGCCAAATGATAAGTACCTCTCTCCCTGGATCTACAAGAATGACCCACACCCCCGATGAAGGGTTGTTGCTCGCAGGATAATGAATATTTGCCTGATGCCTAAGATAGATCTAAAGCACCGGAAGGCTAATCTAGAAGCTCAAGGTGATAGACGGGAACTTTTCAACGTTCTCAATCGAAATATTGAAGGAAAACTTCCTCTCAAAATGATCTTTTAGAAATGTGAAATTTTTAAAATATGGATGTTCCGCAAAGTAGGAACAATATGGCACCAATTCAAGGGCGATAATGAGAGTTAAAACACTCTTCCTTAGAGGTCACTCAAGGAAAGAGGTGGAATTGGTTGCTCGAGAACACCTTGTGCTAAATGTAATCATACTAAACAAATACAAGAGTGCATGGAATGTCAAATGACAAATCCAAATCTAAACAGACTACAAATCAATAATCTAAAATACCTCTCCAATGTTGCCTCTATCTTCATTATATAGTTTTTAACCTTTCCCATGCCTTGGCCCACCCGATAACTTTGATGCGATGTGGACATAGGCCTGCAAGCTGACTGGTGATAAACCGTCTACGGATCTTCATCATGTGTGAATGTAATGATCACCCTCTCCCTCATACATGGGGGCATTAAATGAATTACTCCTCCATCATCTCATCATGAATGTTCTATGATCTTACATTTGATTCTTCCATGATCTTAGTTGACTCAGCTTCAACCTCCAAGATCTTTCTCATTAATTGGACATGACTTCCACTCCTTTCACACCAAGCAAATTGCCTCCACTATTCCATTATGTAGATCTACATCTGAAATACATCCACATACAAAAGTCAAAAGTAGATTTCATTTATCTTTGGGTTTGTGGGTCTCGCCACCTCCTTGCTTACTAATTAATTAAGCTTATTAAGAATCCCCAATATTCCAATTATATTGTGAAAATTCTGGGAATACTATCTCCCCTCGAAAAATATTTCTTGTCCTCACAACCCAGTGATTGCCATAAACAAACATCCTTCCTCCAAATGGAATCCCCAAGCAGAAGGCCTCCCTATCCGTCACACATAACCATGCATGTCTGGGCCCAAAGTCGCCTTCTTAGAATGTTTATGATCGCTTTTACCTTGAAGTGTCTTCCTCATTAGTAAGGTCGCCATTTCTTTAGTGCATGTAGTATTGCTAATATTTCCTTATAATAAATAGATTTCCTCGTAAATACCTCTTGACTCTCGATGACTTTCAAAATCAATGGTTCTTCCTTCTTGCATTAAAACATCACCAATTCCATTTCCTACACCATTCCACGACAATTTTTTTAAATGCAGGCTTATGACCGATGCTAGTACATCGGCCTCTCAAGATGTTCAAAGTACCTTAGTTTTCTAAGTCACAGAAATGCATATTTCTTCAATAATGTTGCTGTTGTGTTGCTATTATCTCCATAATTATTGCTTGTCTCAGATATCACCATAACCCAAGAAATTCTGCCAACTTCCTTATATTTGTGGGAACTTTCCATTCCTTAATTGCTTTAATTTTTTTAGGTTCCTACTCTTAACACCGTGAGATAATAAGAATATGAACTAGATACTCCACCTTGACCAAAGAAACATTTGGATGTTTTTGCATATAATTGTTTCTCCTCGAATACTTTGAGCACCCCCGTCAACATGTTGACAGGATCCTTCTAAGACTTGTTGTATATTAAGATATCATCAAAAAATACTAGAACAATGTTAAGAAGGGTTTTGAAAATGGAAATTCATCAACCCTTGAAATGTAGAAGGTGCATTGCAAGGCTTAAAAGGCATGACCAAAAATTCATATGAACTTCGTGAGTTCGAATTTTATTTTCTAATATTTCGCCTTCATTCTAATTTTATGATATCATGAACGAAGATCCAACTTGGTAGAATAAATTTCTCCATGTAATTCATCCAATAATTCATCAATCATAGGAATGGGAAATTTTATCGTAATGTTCCAAAACTAGAATAGCTACATTATTGGGAATAATATGAGTTATTACCAATGTGGAGCTACAACCATATACCTCGCACAGTATTTCAAATCACTTATCCTTCAATAAAATATGCTATGTAAAAACCTTATGCGTTGTTTGCAATCAAAAGGTGGGGAAAGGTGATGATTTTGGCCCTTAAAACAAGTGTATTTAGATATTGCGTAAAATAAGATGCTATGTTATTTTTATATGACAGAGAAATAAGAGACTCTTAACATGTAAACTTTTGAAAAAAAAGTGTTTTTTCTATGTTAAACAAGCCCATTCTAACTAGGCTAGAAAACCCCTCGATTTCCATGATCTTTATGGCAATTCTATTGAAGCATGAGAGCATAAATTTTTGAAGGGTTTGAATAAAATAAGGTCTAAAAATTGGAAAATAATATCATAGGTACAAATTCATACATTTTATAGAAGAAGAGTGAGAATATGTATGAACTCTCAAAATTGGAGGTGCTGGGCAACCATGACAAAAGATCGCATAATTTCATGATGTGATGAGCTTCTTTAGGGCTGAAGCAGAATTTTATTGATTCTTCAGATCTATATCAGATATATGTACAAAAATATATATCCAACATACATCTACACACAATAAAGGTTGATCTATACATGCCCCTGGGGTTTTGCTCAAAACATGAAGCACCTAAGTGATTTGACATCTAAGTACTTCGTATCTGCAGAATAATTCAGAATTTTAGGAATAACACAATTACATAGTAGATGATATCTGAAACAAAAAATGCTTTGTTTGGCTAATCTATGGATCACCGCTAAAAGGAGAGGGAAGAAACCCCAACACTGCATATCTCTCCTCCAAAATGCAAAGCACACCCCGTAGAGTCAGAGATCTACAAATAACGTTGTCTTAGGGAGAAGAATACATTGTACCTTCCGAGAACATTCTTCCTGCCAAGATGATTCGAAGTGCAATCATCTAATGGACTCTTCCGTGAGTGTTGGCAGACACACTCATCGAGAAGAGCCATTGTCATCATCTAGATCTGGCGATATAGCCTTCCATTTGTTGCACCGCATAGACCAACCCTCAACATGAGCAGGCGCCTCAGAATGTAAGGCAGTTAGCTCAGTCTCGCAAGGGAAAGGTTAGAACACCTCTCCAAGAGCTTCTCAAGGGAAGGGGAGGTGATTCTCAAATGAATGCCCAACAAGGATGTCTAGTAGACAATTCCTTGTGAAATGATAATTCTCAACAACTCCTTCTTGTTTCCATCCTCTTCTTTTATAAGTTAGAGTCTTGCCAAACCCCAAACCACCTTGAATCACTTAACCCTTTCACAAAGAGATCCTCTAGACCGGCGTTGTCCCTCAAAGAGGCGTTCAATGCATCTACACTCTGCGTTGTTTGACTTCCGGGTCAAAGATGGCCCATTCTTGTGATTTAACCCATTCACACTTCGGTAAGGTATAATTTACATAGCCCATATATGTCTTTTCACATGTGCATTGATTTTTTCTGGTTTTCGTGAGTTTTACATGTCCTCCTTTACAATCATTCATCAATCATGAAATGCAAAATTAAACAAGTGAAAATTAATGTTCCTATTAGTTGAAGCTAATTTAGGAACATTACAAGCCTCCCCTTCCCAAATCGCTTGTCCCTCAAGCAACCGCAAGGGGCGGCCGCAAACTTCCCCTTCTTCTCTTCGTGGCCTCCCCATATGTTAGTTTCAACATTGCTATGAATCTCTGCAATAGTTCTATCTCCTAGTGGTCCTCCTCAATATGCAAGTTGGCTCTCATGAATAAACTCATGGGCTCTCATCATGAAGAAATGGAAGGTTTTTTAGAAAAATTATTGCCGATCCATGGCCTCCTCAAGATAGAAGTGATGAAAATAATGGGATTTTCTGTGATTCATGATAGTCTCCCATATCCATGCTATCATCCAAATGAAGTGACTACCTCCCATTTTGGCAATCCATAGAAAAATCCCCCAATACATATGAGAGGCATGTTACCAACAAATATAAGGGTCTACTTCCTGATAAAGAGACAAGTGATCTATCATAGTAGCACACACAAATCGCATGATCCCATTGAAGTACAATGAAAAGAATGTAACTTTCCCAAGGGCACATCCAAAAAGTGCCTCTCTCCAACTATGCCCCCAACAAATATAAGGACATATTTAGCTTTGTGGGATCATGATTAGAGCATGATAGTCGCTTATGTATGAGGAAATGAGAAGGAATATGTTCCCTCATGTGCAACCAAGACAGCTTTTATCCACTCATAGAATAGGAGTGTGACAATTTCCTTCCCTGAACACTTGTTTGTTGTATCATGCTCACTGCCTGAGAATGTACATCATGGTTGGTGTATTAACTTCACACCAAGAGGAATATAATAGCTTTCAAGGTTCTCTAAGGAATGTCCTATATCAACATAAATTCATGGCCTTGAGTAGCCCATGAAACCCATCATAAATAGTGCCCTCTTTTGGAGCTATGCTCGCAAATGAGTGTTAGAAAAATATAAGCATATAGGAGAGATACATGAATATTCAGAAGAAAACTCTCCCTTGCCACTTTTATATTAGTGGGGTAACTCATGGATGAGTTCTTCTCACACTCAATGAATAAGGAGATGGGAATAATGGCTCTTTCCAAGACAGGCCTCCTTCCCTTCATACTGGCAGTCCCCGCACATATTCACATGGAGAGTACCTTCTTGAAACCTTCCCATATGAAACCACCTTAGGTATATGATATACTTTGACAACCTGTGTGGTTTTGAAAGTAAGATCTCATAGATGGCATCTATTAATTTCTTTTTCTTGAGCTTCTGGAGTCACTAACCAACAAAATGAGATTGTAGAAATAGATGACTCCATCAACCACCTTGAACTATTCATCCTTTACTTCCCCATCAAGAACTCCCCATGTGAAAAAGGTCCTCGATTATTCCATCATGAGTTAGGAATCCTACAATAAGGATCCAAGCTCTCCAAGAATGACAATGTTGTAGAGGTCTCAAATGCTTCTATCATATAATGGTTCTCTTTTGACATCCTTGATATCAAAGTCACATGCCGGAGTATCATAATATTCCTTTCGTCGCCCAATCGCACTCGATCTTGTTCAAGAAAATATTGAAGCATATGGAAATCAACTTCCCCTGAAAACCTTCTTGTCTTCAAAACTCTCCTTCTTTTGGCCCATTCATACAAGAGGGTTAGGATCCTTTGATATCTTCAAATATTCTTTGTGAATGAACGTATTATGGGTCGCCCCAAAGATATGGATTTTCCATGTGCCCTCATGCTTCAGCATCATGCACTGATTTCTCCTTCTCAACAAGCAGATTGAAAGTGGAGTTAGCAATGCCCCTTTCAGAAAACCGTTCATCCATTAGGGGAATTTTGAGGTCTAAAATACCTCCGAGGAAATAATACAAACATTGAAGAAAACTAAATAAAATAATATGAGTCAGCCTACTTTTATTACCACAATGATAATTTATATATATTTGGCCTAAAATTATACCAAAAATAAACATAAAAATAAGATGGATTGGTACAAAGAATATCTTTATAAAGTCATTATCAACAACTAATGCATTTGTCCTTTGCACTTAAATAACTTAAATAAAATATAAATATAAATTTATATAAATTCTTAATATATTATATAAAGCACACTAAAATTTATATTATTTAAATTGTATAATAATATAATTAATATACTATATAAAAATAAATATAATAGAATATAATAAATGTATATAGAGACATGCATTGTTTCTTTCAAAATATGAAATGACAATAACATATTTTTATTTTCAGAAAGTTAAACTAATTGTTGTGAGTACTTTACTTCGACTTTAACATTACTTAGAGCACTACCATGGTTAACCATGATTTTTTATCCACCATTGAGAATGTGACAAGTAAGTACCTTTAACTCAAGCAATGCCACTCCTCAACCATTATGGATGATTTCATCCCCTAAAATGTGATTGGTTCTCATAAAGTGAATTTTTATTGTAAATTTCTCCTTAGGAGGCCCATTTTAGACCTCAAAATTCTCTTAATGTCTCTCCCGAATCTCATGAGATTTTCATTGTTAGCTTTCCTCCTGCCCCTCCTTACCAGCATACATACCACCAGCTGAGGAGAACACTTAGCCTTCCACTCAGAGGTGCCTCCGGTAGCACTCTAAAAGAGTGTCAAGGCATAGAGTAGAATGTGGATGTAGGCGTACAACTCTTTCCCATATCTTTAATGCGCAGGTCCTCTTGCCTTTGTGCTTCCAAGCCCAAGCAGAGAATATGTTCTCCACCTCATGTGATTCCCCTTCCTCATCTTTCTTCCTTCTATCTCCAAGATCTCATCATTTGATAATGATGGCACATGTTGCCTTGCATCATACCAAAAGCCTTATTTGTGAGACCTTAGGGAACTCTGCAAGAGTGCAAGTGTTTCTTCCTTGGAGAAAGTGCTCCAACCTCATCTTCATGAGGTGCTTGAGGTTACTTAGTCAGGATCGTGTTATCATCTCCTGCCTTGTCCTCCTCTTCAATAACTGAAATTTTCCCATCATCAATGAGAGACCTTAGATCTTGGTCATCTATTGAAGGAGAAATCCTCTATGCTTCCTCTTGAGAAGAGTGACCTTCACTCAATGGGAGACATTTCTTGGAAAGGCATAAAAAATTACACTATTCCATGGTCTTAAGAAATGGATTCTGATTCATGTACCCTTCCAACTATGCAAAAGATTCATCCGATGTGGTTTGACAATGTCAATGTAAGATGATACCATGGAGCTTCATCAAACCTTTCTATCAATATTGTCAAACCCTCGAATAAGTAGGTGCATTGGCATTCTTCAAGGAAAAAGATCAACAGCTGAACCAAGAATATGTTTACCTTAAAAAATGCAAATGGCCGCCGTTTGATGGTCAATTTCCGAAAATTGATGTTGTCGTTATCAAAGTTATCTACCTCTCCACCCAAACCCTGACCGTGATATTTAGGTGATCCATCAAAGATAGATAGATAGAATATACTCCTTACCATGCTAATCCCTTGTGACTTTTCCCTCCTTGATTGCAGGTATCCTTTGCAAGTTCAAAGTTATCTTTGAAATCCTCAATCGAGCTTCATACTCCTTCAAATACTCTCTAAGAGTCTCCTTTTGGGCACACTTCCTTTCTTCCTTTTTCATGAAGAAAATCACATACGTAATGCTAAGATTTGTGATATGGATCAATGGTATTGCCATACAGCTGAGATAAGGATTTATAATTTTCCTCATGTATAGATCTTGTAGATTTGATTAGAATATCTTATGCTTTGAAACTTTCAGAGTTTCAATCGCTTCTCCTTTCTCCTTCTTGTTCAAACTTCTGGAGAGTGTTATTCTTGTATTCAAAATTACGATAGTAAACTCATTTTATTCATCATTCTAACTTTTCTCCTTTCTATAGCACTTTTTTCTCGAAGCCACAGTCGAAATACAAAGATCTTTCTTTTTTTGATACCACTTTCTTTAATGTTCCAAAACTCGGAAAGCAATCATACTCATTTTGGAATATGAGTTATTAACAATGTGGCGCTACATCCATATACCTCATAAAGATTTTAAATCACTATCCTTCAATAAAATACAGTAAACCTATACGACATTTTATAAAGCAAAGGTGGGGAAAGGTGATTATTTTGGCCCTAAATCATACAGATAAGGATTTACATAAAAATAAGATGGGAAAGTTAAGTTATATCTGATAGATATGGTTATGAGGGGACTTCAATATAAAATTTCAGCAAACAAAAATGTGTTTTTCTATGTTAAACAATTCTCCATTCCTAACTAGGATAGAAAACCCTGAGCTTCCTATGACCCAAAGTATGTAGACATTACCTAAGCATGAGAGCGTACTTTAAAGAGTTTGACTGAAATAATGTCTGAAAATTTAAAAATAATATCATGCTATGCATAACTCACATTTTATTTAAGAAAGAGTGAGGAAATATGTACAATCTCAAAATGAGGTGCTACAACCATGATAAAAGACTACATAATCATGACAAGTAATTTTAGGGATGAAGGAGAAGTTATAACATTATTCAGATCTATATCAGATATTTACATAAAAATATAGATCCAACATAGATCCATGTACAAGAAAGGTTTATCTATACATTCCCTGTTTTTCTCAAAACATAATACCTAAGTAGATCCGAGATTCAAGTTAAGACTTCAGACCGTAATGATTCAAAATTTCTGAATAATACAATTATATAGAAGATCAGATCTGAAAAAAATATGTATTGGATGGCCAATCCATGATCATATAGTGAGAGGAAGAACCTGAAGGAAGTGAGATATCTCCTCTTAAACATAGCAAAACACTGCTGCACTGTAGACTTTCAAATAAAATGTTCTAGGGAGAAGAAAACATTGCAGTTTCCGAGAATGATTTGGTATGATGCCAAGATGTAGATCTGAAGTTCAATCTCACAGAAAATTAACTCTTCTAGGAGGTTAAAAGACACAAATAATCGAGAAGAGACATCGCTATCATCTAGATCTAAGCAGCATCTAGTCTTCCACTTGCCGTGTACCACAAGACACTCAAAACCTCAAATACTTATAGTGTTTTAAATGGGCAGAAGCTTGGTCTAAGCCTCCGATGGAGGGACAGTTAGAAAATCTCCTCCAAGAGCTTCTCAAGGAAGGACGGGATTCCCTGAATAAAGAATTCCTAACCGTTAGCCACCTGTTCTCGATATACCTGGGGTGGCTAATTTGTCATTTAAGGATATGTCCTGCAAACAAATCATCTTGAAGTCTTAAGGATGTTTCTCCATATTTGAATTAATCTTTCATCGTTGTTTCCATCTTGAAATTATGTTGATTCACCGAAGAATACATTCTCAAAGGTCTTCAACTTATTTTCACTTTTCTTTTCTCTCCAACTTTCATAAAGCTTTATTTTCTCCTTTAACACTCATTTCCTTGTAAAGCTCCTCCAAAATACCTTTTGAACCCTAAAAATCCATTTTACAAAGCCTAAAATAACCCCGTTCTTTCTTCCCACTGAAAGCCAAAAGCCTTAAATCCTCATATTTTACCTAAAAGGGTTTTCCTCATAGTGATGTTAAGCCCCCGCAGGGATTAAGTCACCCACTATCCCCCGTCCTTTCCATCCATGGGGCCATACCCGATCACTTATCCATAAGTCCTCCTCTCTCCTCATCTTTCTTCGCAAATGCGCCTTTTCCTTTACAAATTTTTGCCCGACGTTTACTCTCCCGATGCAACCTCCGTCGTTAATCCCATAGATCTAATGCTGACTACCCACCCTCCTCCCACATACATCCATCCACCGCCCTTTCGATATATCTTCCACTTCACTCCTTTAAATCTCCGCCATTCATTCGATATCGATTACCACACTAACCGCCGTTCACCCCACGACAAAGAGGGCCAAACGTCACCAAGGGTCCCACCACACCTTTCTTCCCACACACATTTCTACCCATCAAGGCAGATCCGCACCGTCGATCTGCTCTCCCATCATCCTACCATTACCATCTGCCAAAGATCTCAAATTTTTTGCGCCCAAGAGTTAACATTTAAAAAACTTGCAAATGGGCGCTTTTAATCCACGTCGCCCATCGTATGGAATCACATTTTTTCACGCAAAAATGCCTCCCCCATTTCATTTGCGAAAACCAATGCGCTAATTTCCACCATACCAACCTTCGCAATGCACTTCCTCTTTAACTCGCTCATCTATGATCGTACGCCCATAGTATATCGCAATAACATTTCATTTTCTTCTCATCCTCCTCCCAAAACGACTCCATCAAATGATTTCCACCATAGATCATTCCGATCTAATGGTCCACGTTCACCCCCAGACCCAAACCTCCACAACCTAGTTAGCTTTCCTTCGTGGTTTTTTCCCAATTTTCCACTACAATCACATTCCACCTCACTCGGCTCCTCCATCTCTAGAACTCCTACAAGCACCCAACTGAAATGGAGATTTTATAACTATTTATTGTGTGTTCACATGTTCTTCCTCAGTCGATGAAGGATGATTTTACAAATTTCCTTTAAAGTGATACATAGGCTCCTAAAATGATCTCACTCGCCAAGAGACAACATCAAAGGGACCAAATGTATACAGGTCATGTCAATCATTGGGTTAGATTCACACCCTCCACCATCAAAACCCTCCACCTAAAAAAATGAACAACGTGAAGAGTGAGATCTAACATCCAAAGAGATTCATGCATAGAAGATTAATAAAACATTTGAAGGCATCAAGATGTATGCATCAATCAATCAACAAATTTAAAACATAAACAAAACCAAAACATGTTAAAGTACAAAGGAACAAAGCATTTACTAGTGCGTGCTGACTAACACATACATAACCCATCTCCATGCTCAAAAGGCCTACCAAGCAAGCTATTACACCAAGGAAGTTGCTACAAACTGTTGACATGGTCAGAAGTATGGAGTCCTCAAGGCCCATTATTTCACTTAATCACACCCAAGAAGAGCATGCATTCATTCCAATGATTTTTCCCCAAAGGACACCCCGTGGTGATTTCATCATATCAGAATGGTCTCATAAGCTTTGCCAAAGTTATTGATCCCGTCCGGAATTAAATGAAATTTAAAGACACAGAGCTGAGTATTCCAATGACCTCTCCAACTTCGAGGATCATTAAAACTCTTCTTACCTACTTTTCCTCATTTTTCCTATAAAGACTTTGAATGAATTGTAAAAGGTTCAGATTGTGATTTTTAAAGTATTGTCGCTTTGAAGAAGCATTGGTGTTCAAGGAGTGTGGAGGTTTTGTTTTTCTGCTGATGAAGGAGGGCCGGACCATCGATCCCATTGTTGGTGAAGTACTTCTTATTGTTAATGTTACTTCCTATTTTCCACTTTGTTTCATCATGCTAAATTTTGACAAAGAGATGTGTTATGAAATGTATCTTAGAAGCACCTCTGACTCATTTATCCTTCAATTGCTTGTATGATTTTTGCCATCGAACATGAAAGGGAATTCTAATAGCTCTCTTGAATATTCATTTTCTTTTATTTCGTAAAATGGTTAATTCCTGGGTTTGTGTTTAAGACCGTTTAGTGCTCCTCTCTTCCTTTCCATCGAATATTTATCCGAAATCTCCCTTAATTATTAATGTTTGCAGCTTGATAAAGAGAAGCTTGCTCTAATCACACTGCTCATTACTATAATTATCGTGTTAAAGGCTCCTATAATTTCGGGCTCCAGATGTTCAGCATTCTCTTATTTTCGAGTGAAATTGTATGTCTTTGTTGATTTATCTTTTCACAGTTGAACTGCTCTGAGGAACAGGTATCTCACTATCCTTTAAGTCATTAAGAGAGTTTTATTATGCATTTATCTTTTCTTCGAGTGTTTATATTGGATTAAGTCCAAAATAGCTATTGAGGAAATAGGGTATTCTAAAATCTTTAAGTCATTGGAAAGGGGGTTTAGTTACTTTTCACTCTTAGTCCTTAATGTCCATCTCATTTCACCTATATTATTCCAAAACTAATCCTCACTGCTTATATTTTCCCTTCCGGTTTCCCTTCCTTCTCAATCGAACTACATTTGAATTTTCACATGACCCATTGCCCGATGGTCAGGATTCCCATGCTCTATACATACTAAATGAACCTATTCGTTATTCAACCAAACAAAACAAACAACCCCGTAACTCCTAACTATCCTAAAATAAACTTCTAAAACCATTCAAGACATATCTTTATAAACATATTTAACTTTCCGATACTAGGAGGGCTAGATCCTAGAGCTCTAAAGATTACAGATGTTTCCTTGTTCATGGTTAGCCAATCTACCAAAACATAGGAACCCCAACATAATGGAGAGATCATTTTCTGGGACTTATTGAGTTCATATTTGCCTCGAATACTTAAAACTCTTTAGACCCTAATCGCATAAATAATACATCGTGGACTTATCCCACCGCTCACACCAACATAATGGTGATCACCTGGCAGGGGACATATTGAGTACATACAGTACAGAAAAATCTTATAGAACTGCAAGTCCTTAAATAACCACCTAAAACTCAAAACCCAAAAAAAATTTAGATTGGCTTCATAATGTAGTCATGGGTATTCATGTAATATTTTACCTCCAAGAGAGCTAAAAATTTCCACCTAGCGACTCCACAATCCCAAAAGACCTAATGACTCACCTAGTTGAAGACTCTAAACTCGTTGAAAAGATATAGTGACCTCTTCTCTAATTTACAAGCATGATTCCAAGGATAAAATAAAGATATGCCCCAATTATAAGGATCATATCCCCAGATTCCCAAGCACAAATTCTAAAATAAATTGCTGAAAAGCATTCCACGATATTTCAAGGATGAAAATGTAGATGAACCCTGTTACATCTCATCAAGCTCTTCATACATGTGTGAAGGTTAAAATTTGAATGGCATGAGGATTGTCTTATGAAAATTTTCATGGCAACATTAGAAGTAAATACAAGAAATGGTATTAATGGTTAGAACTTCAAGAGCTTGTTTTTCCTTTTGAGTCACATGCACCAATTATTTTAAGGCAAAGTATAAATAAAACTCTCCATCCTTATCATGTGATTGTCAGGATCAATTCGTAACATCATACAATACTCCGTTAGATATCGATGAGGATTTGGTTAATATGCATCCTCGAGGATCTCTCAACATCCATTCAAGAACTCTCACATGCATCTTGACTGAAGCAATAGAAACTAGGATGAAACAATTGAGGAAGAAATTGAAATCTAATAAATCAAATACATTCCCCAAGATATTCCTAAAAACTTAATACTTATTCATCACTCCCTATATTTGAGGCCCAAGAAGACATCCAACCTCAAACTCACTCCTCACAGAGATGAGATACCGTACTTCTTCTCAAAGAAACACAATGATTTTCTTTGCAAAAGAATAACAGATCTGTATTTATCCACAGATAGCTGTGCTCGGGGTACCCGTAGAACAAACACTCTTGCCCATTCATCTACCTAGGCTTTGTTGTACAGATTAAAAGCTCCCCCGTAAATCAAAATGAAGAAAGATCTCATTTATTAATCCAAAGATACTTATTAAAAATATTTACTTTCGAATGATTTTTCCTAATGTTATTTATCCGATGATGATGTTCTTAAACACTTTGATCTTTGTAGGCCATCATTAGTAGATTTAGAAGAAAATTAGTTCCATCAACTTCAAGAAAGTAATGAGCCCATGCATGCTATTTATGATACCGATGAGGAATGTTATGAAAGTCTAGTAACAAAAAGATTCATTGAATCTTCACTCCGATTTATCTCGCATCATAAGCACAGTTTCCATGCATATGGAAATCAGCAGTTTTTCATCTAAAAGGGTGAAGAGGAAAACAACGAAGAAATTTTCGAGAAGGTTGGAAACCAAGGAGCCTTCTCTTGAAAAGAGGAAGCAATGGAATAGACCTCTGCTCAAGAATGTTTCCATACTGATTCTTTCGCAGAGCTCTACCCACCAAATCAAAATATCTCGCAATCCAGGCAAGAGGACAATCTTAAAAGATATGATGAGTCCCCTCCATTTAAAAGAATGAAGATGAGGAAGAGTTTCTTTCTCAAAATGAATATTTTCCCGATCCGAAGAGTAATCCCTGTTGAAACTTACTGGTCAAATACTCAAGGAACTGTGCATTGTTTCTAAGATCCTCATGCTCACTTCTGAAGGAATTTGAAGAAGGGATAAAGATTATTGGGAGAATTGTATTACCAAAAGTGTTTTTAGCATTGCCGCTAAGAACAAAAGGAATGGGAGGGTCCTATTTATCTGGGCCCTTCCTAAGGATGAAGAAGGGACCAATCATGGAATCATTTACCTGACTGTTGCACTGAAAAAGAGATTTCTACCGCCCAAACATGTAAATATTCCAAGTTAGATTAGGGGGCAGTAGGAATGTCAATAAAGCTCGGGCCTGAGCATCTAGTTAGTTTTTTGCTTATTCCTTTCAGAGAAGAGAAATGAGAAAAATAGAAAAACAAGAGAAAAAATAAAAGAGGGAAGATAAAAAAAGAAAGGTATAGCCCCATACTGTAAAAGAGAGACAAAGTCTAAAAGTGTGCAAGCTCAAATGCCACTCCTAAAAACACACTTCTCGTCCACCATATGTACCAATCATGATTGGGAAGATTTTAGCCCAATACCGATAGGATAGTGAAGAAGATCTCAAATTGTTTAATCTTGCTTATCAATAGAACAGATGAGATGAAGAAACAAAGGGTCCAAACATGTTGAAAACTGGACTCAGAACTGTGCTGAAAATATGGCTATATTTCTCTCAAATCCCAACCCGTAGAAAAGGACTTAGAACTGCTCTAACATGCTCAAAACTCCGAACTGTGAAAAGCAGCAATAAAACAACTTAACAAGATCAAAAAACCGTAGCCGTAATGAAGAAAAAGGGGGACTCTAAAAATCTCAAAACTGGAACAACAATAAGAAGGAAGAACATCCTAGAATTTAGATCTTCACCCTTCAAAATTTTGGTTTGAATTTTTACAAGTTTCAGCTCACAGTATCTTGTCTTTATGCTACGACCCATAGCAAATCGTACTTCGCCTAATCCTATTTTACCGTGTTTCAATTTTTGTTTTAGGAATATAGGCATGAAAATCGTCATTCAATTTAATCCTGCCGTATAGTAGTTAGGTAGAGAAACTTAAGAGTCCAACTTTTAATTTGGGTTTTAAAGAAATAAGGGAATTATATATTATTTTTGCACAGTAAAATAATATGTAAAGAGATGCCACCTAAGCAATCAAAGAAAAGAAAATGTTAGATTATGAGTCTTGCAGGTATAAATGTTTGTTTCCTAAAGAGATTCATGCCGTAGGTCACCGAAATAACCGCCAATATGCACTAGGTACCGGTAGCAGTTAAAGAACGCACCAATGGAATGGCATCGGTTTGTTAAATCTAGAGATTACCGATAGGTTCGGACACTCCAAAGGGCAAGCTGTCCTCCCCAAGTGGGAGCCACCGTTAGCCACCCATAAATTTAACATACCTAGTGGTGGCTAATTTGTTGCCTACCTTCAAGAGATTTATGTCTTGTGAAATTCATCATCTTGAATTCTTATGATGTTTCTCCATATTTGAATGAATTTCACTTGTTTTCATCTTGAAATCATGTTGATTCACCGAAGAAAGCTATTCCTAAAAGGCATTTGAAACTACCAATTTTCATTTCCCCACTTTCACATAAAGTTTTCTTTTCATCCTTTAACCCTCCATTTCCTTTAAAAGCCTTCAAAAATCCTTTAAACTTAAAATCCTTTTGCTGTGTTTAAACCCCATTTTTTCCCCTTTCTCAATGAAAGCTAAAATGCCTTAGAATCCCTATTTTTAGCCCAAAATAGGTTTTCCGCTCTATAAATGGATTAAGCTCCCTAGGGCTTAAGTCAACCACTAGCCCTGTCCTCTCCATCCATGGGGCCACACCGAGCGCCTTTATCCCCAAGCCCTCTCCTCATCTTTCTGCGAATGCCTTTTCCTTACAAATTTTCACCCGACAAGTATCCCGACAGTAACCTCCATCGTTGATCCTATATCTAACGATGATCAATGCACTTTCCCCATACAACCATCCACCCGCCTTTCCATATCTTTCACCTTTAAATTTACCATTCACCTGAGATCTAGGCTCGCACTAAACCCAATTATTCACCCCACGACAAAGAGGGCCAAATGCCTACCAAGGGTCCCACCCACACCTTCGCCTACACACATTGTCGCTCATCGCGCGTGCGATCCGCACCACCTGGTCCGTCACTCATCTGATGGTCACTATCCAATATCGCAAATTTTTTGTGCCTACAGGTCATGTTTAAAAATTTTGCGAAATGGGTTGTTTCTAGAATCCACGGTTTGGCCAATGTATGGAATCACATTTTTTCACGCAAAACCCTCACCTCCCCTTTCATTTTGTGAAAACCATCGCCATTTTCTACCATACCACCCTCCGCAACATACTTCCTATTTTAATCCTTAGTCGTCGATCTCCGAGATCACATGTACCTATATTATATCGCGATAAAATTTCATTTGCTTCCTCATCCCTCCTCCCAAACGATCGCATCAAATTATCTCCACCATAGATCATCATGATCTAACGCATTCACGTTCACCCTCGCACCCAAACCTCCATCGGGATGGTTATGTACCGTGGTTTTTCCCCAATTTTCCGCCGTAATCACATTCGCCTGCCACTACTCCTCCACCCCCCGGGACCTCCGAAAGAAATCTAAACCAATCCCATGGGATTTTATAACTATTTATTAGGGGTGTTCAGGTTTTTCCTTGGTCGATGAAGGATGAACGCTTTGCTGTGCTTCCTATGACACAGTAAGTTCCTGAAATTATTCATGGCTACAACAACATCAAAGGGACCCAAATGGGTGCTAGGTTATGTCAATCATTACAATATTCATAAAATCTCGTTGACCCTCTAGCTCGTTGAAACCTCCACCTATAAACATACAATCATAAAGGTGAGGATCGCATCCAGAACATTGCATTCAAGGCATAGAAGATTATCATTTGAAGGCATTATTGGCTGTGGCAGACGAGTACATCATGAAATTTAAAACATAAACAGAGCTAAAACATGTTAAATACAAAGAATAGTATATTTATTGGTGCAAAGTCGATTAACACATGTAACCCATCTTCATGCTCAAAGGCCTGGCCAGCGCTATCGCACCAAGGAAGTCACAGCAACCTGCCGGAGTAGTTATTAGAAGTATGTATTCAAGTCCCATTCTATCGCTTAATTCACACCTGAAGATAAAAATACCACTCCAAATGGTTTTTCCCAAAGGACACCCTATGGGTGATTTATGTCATATCATAATGGTCTTAGCAAGCTACAAAGTTATTGATTCCGTTCCGGAATTAAATGAAATGTTTAAGACACAAAATGGAGCACATTCAAACATTCTTCCAGTCTTCAGGATTAAAACCTTCTTTACCTACTTTCCTCATTTATCTATAAAGACTCTTGAAGTCTCATTGTAAAAGGTTGGGTACTTGGTGATTTCTAAAGTAATACACATCGTTTAATAGCCATTGGTGTTCCGAAGGAGTGTGGAGGTTTTTGTTTTTCCGTTGATGAAGGGAAAGGTATCCATTAGATCCTTGAGCCTGCTTGGTGAAGTACTCTATTGTTAATGTTACTTCCTCGTTTTCCACTTGTTTCATCATGCTTGTACTATATCGTAGGATAAAAATTTTAGGTAGAGAAATGTATCTTACACTCTCTCGAATCGTTTATCCTTCATCGTTTATATGTTTTCTAAGCCACTATGCAGGTATAAGTGTACTTAATAGCTCTCTTGAATATTCATTGTTTTATTCCATAAATGGTTAATTCAAATTTAAAGTAAATAACGTTTTAGGGCGTTCCCCTTTCTCTTTCACCTATCATTGCATCTCAAATCTCCTTTTAATTATTAATGTTAGCATTTTGACAAGAGAGGTTTGTTTCAATCATACCCTCTTGCTCATTATTGCAATTATTGCGTTAAAGGTCCCTAATTATAGTCCTAGATGTCTAAGGTTTTCCCTCTTCTTTGAGTGCAATTGTATGTTCATGGATTTATCTTTTTAAAAGAATTATAGAGAAATAGGGCGTTCCCCGAATCCTTCAAGTCATTAAGAGAGTTTTAGTTCCGTATTTCTTTTTTATTTTAGTGTTTATATTGATTAAGTCCAAAAATGAGCTTATTGAGTGAAATAGGTGTTCCTTTCTAATCCTAAGTCATTTGCAGTGTTTAATGTTTTCACTCTTAGTCCTTAATTTCCATCTCATTTCACGTATATTCTTCAACAGATCCTCGACCAAGTTAGATCCTTCCTCTAGTTTCCTTCCTTCTCAATCGAACTATTTTGATTTTCACATGACTCATTGGGTTGTACTATTGTAGATCTCAGTGTTTGTAAGATAATTTAATGAAACCTATTTGTCCAACCAAAAAAAAACAAGCAACCGTGCACTTCCAACTAGCGGAAATCAATCTCTCTAAAACCATTCAAGACATATCTTTATAAACATATTGAGAGATCCCTCTGAGACCAGAATATGGACCCTAGAGTTCTAAAACTGGTTCTAATGTTGTATTTTCTTTTTGTTAGCCAATCTACCAAACACAGAACACCAACAAGGGATGTCCAGCGTACAATTCCTCAGAAATGATAATCTTCAACAACCTTTCCTTGCTTCCTCCTCTTCCTTTTATAAGGATTCTGCTAAACCCTAAACCACCTTGAATCACTTAACCCTTTTCACATTATATCCTCCTAGAATCGTGTTGTCCCTCAAAGAGGTTCAATGCATCTAGACTAGCGTATTTGACTTGGTCAAAGAGAACCATTCTTGTGATTTAACCCATTCAAACTGCAAGATATAATATATAGCCCGTATATGTGTATTTGTTCACATATGCATTGATTTATTCTGGTTTTCAGGAGTTTCCACATGTCCTCCTTTTACAATTTATTCATCAATCATGAAATGCAAAATTAAACATGGAAAAATTAATGTTCCTATTAGCTAAAGCTAATTTAGGAACATTATATTTATCTTTAATAATGACCTATTGTTTTCTATGCACATGCATATTGATGTACCTACATCGCCCCGTCATGTTCAACACACTGAGAGAGAAAGGACTTTGACTAGGTTGAATTATACCAAATTTCAACATTTCTACAATCATACGTTCAATTTCACTCTTTTTGGACATAAGGATATATATAGTACCAGTTTGGGGGAACACTTCGTGGAATAAAATGAATAAGATGATCATGATTATGAATATGTGGGAGTCCTTTGGGAATTTCAAACACCTTTTGGAATGATTTTCCAAGACTTATTGGAGATCTGGAGAAATAGATGATTTTGAAGTTGGAACTTTGAAGTGAGCACAATTAAAATTACTACTTTATTTTTTCTTTTCAAGAGATTCTGTCATGACATTATAGCTTATTATATTTCGTACTTCCTCGTGATACCTTGTAATTTTACTTTTCTTTCTGCAGAAAAAAAACTACAAAATGTCTTTTTGCAATTAAAATCTATCATCCCTGAAGATTGTAACCATTGCACCCTCTAGTACAACATCAACAGCCCTCCCATCGAATGGAAATCATTGGACTATTCAATACATATTCCCCCATGGTTAATCTCATATTATGAAATTTTCCATAGAAATTGATAAGCCCTCCCATTTGCAACCATCACTATTACTTTGTGTTATTATAGGAAATAATTCAATTTTTATTACCCATGTTTTAATAAATATGTGATACTACCCGAATCAATCACATTTATTAACATTTTTTTTCGATATGTCCTTCATAGTTGGTATTTGAGATGGTAATTCACCAATGCATTACATGATGTGGCCGAACTCATCGTCCTATTCTAGGTACAGTCCAGGTATTCCTCTGGTTTGAAGTTGCTCATTTTCTCCTTCCTTCTTCACATCTAAAGCTAATTTCTTCTCAACACACTTATGACCTTAAAGTAGCATTCTATCATACAATTATAAATACCTTTCTCTCTTTTTCTTTAACATATTGCATAACTTTTGGAAGGAATTAGATATAACACTTTTACATTATAAGATGTGATGAGGTTTTCCTTGTTGCCATAATTTTACATTCAATTTTTCTGCCAACTTCAGCCTAATGAATTCAGTTCCCACCTGTTCCATATGATAAGTTATCCTTTAAATTCTATGAAGACATCAATATTGTATCCTTTTTTGAATATTAACACTTTTATATCATTTTGGAAGTCCTCAATGTGCTCCACCACTAAACCCTTTTTTGAATACTGTCTACAAAAAGTTGTTTTTCTTTGCATATCCTCATAATGCTAATATTTTCCAAAATTGACCAAGTGACATCAGGGAGAAAGCCATATATATTGTATACAAATTATTTTGTTCTAAATATGAATTGCATGTATACCTTTTGTGTGTTTTGGTACATTATTGAGACTGAATTATTGCTCCATCTCGTAGTATCCATGGACAGATCCTTGCCAACAAAACTTCCTCGGTATCGATCTTTAGATAGGTAGTTCTTCATCCATATTGGTGCTTATGAAATCGTCAATTAACATTTATTTTGTTCTCATCATGAGTTTCCTCTACTATATTTTCTCCATTAGGGAACATTTCTTGTATCATATTTTTCAAACATGCCATGTCTTTTTAGATCATTCTTCATGTTTTCCATTTTTTTATCATCTGTATTTCCATGCAGTTAGCTTCATGACCACTTCCATGTCATCCATCTTAGTTTCCATGGCATTCTTTAAACCATCCATCATGATTTTCCACGATTTCTTCAAACCATCCATATTAGCTTCCACCTTTTCAAAACTTCCATTTCATTTTTTCTTTACAGCAAAATTTGCACTTTCATGTAATTTCGATATGTCATGTTGCACTTCTTCATCTTCATGAGTCATACGAGCCTTTAAGGCTTAATGGGTGTTGAACACACAGGAATTTCAGAACCCAATACTCATATATATTCTAGAATATGCCCTTGGAATCAATTCAAATTGATTCTTCAAACAAGGCCTACAATTCAAAAAATCTTAACACCTTTTTCTTGCTTTTTGGAGGAGTCGAGATGAAATTGTTTATCTTTATATTTCCAGACTAATATTCTAAATGTGTTTCTCTATATAATTTAATATTTTTCAAATGCCATAGTTTTGACCTAATTTGGGATTCTTCACAAAACAGGTCAATATCCCCACAATGACCGAATTATGGACTAATTTGTATTTGGTAAAATTTCTACAAGATGCCATGTGTCACCTGCTTCTCCTTTGGTTCTGAATACAAAGACACTATACTGTAAGTCACAGACCCACTTTTCCAAAATCAATCGATGTCACAGAGTTATCAATTTTCCACGGCCACCAAGATAAATTCAAGAGTTCAAAACTTTTAAATTATAGATTATATTCTCCAAAATATTGGGAACCAATATCTAAAATGTTTACATGATTTTCATGAAAGTCATTTTCAGTAAAATTTTTAATAGTAAACTTGAAAAAATACGCAGTAAATTTAGTACCCAACATGACTTGTTTGTGTGAAATTGGGAGCCCTAAAAACCCTAAGTTCCACAAGATTACAGTCTGGAAATATTCTCAATGAAGATTCAAATGAATATATACAAAATTTCTTAGATTTTGTTGTTTTGTTAGAAATGGCCTTTCCAACCTTCACAGTGCAAATGTTAGAAAATTCCACGATCACCTACTTGGACTAACAGAAATCCTAGAACTGCAAGCTCTACACTGAACACAGTGCTGAAACCAACTCCAAAAAAATAGAAGATAGATTAATAATTTAAAGAATTCAATACCTAAACTAGAAACTTCTTTATAGACAATACATAAATGAAAATTTTAGTTATATGAAAATAGCAACCTCCTTCATATATAGGAGTCCATGGGGTCACAATATAATCGCAGCTAACTTAAACACGATACTGTGGTACATTAACAATGTTACTGCTGCTGTGGCACAACAAAAACAATAATGGGGCCACACTAACAACAATACAGATCAGGACAAGAATATAGGACTAAAACATATATTGTTATTTCGAAATAATTAAAATATATAATTAAATAAATTTATTACTTTGTAATAATTGGATTCGTTAAGCCATGTGAAACAACAAACAATTACAAAAATAATGAAACAACAACAACAATTGATCAGAAATACCAAAATAACTAAAATTAATATAACACAACAACTACATTAACCTTCACACTAAATAAATACAAGCGCATAAATAAAAGAATCTAGACACAACATAAGTTTAAGCAACATTCCACAGAGAGTGGCCCAATCAGACCAATCAGTGTGTCATTAAAGATATAAATTGCCAGAATTGAAAGAGTAAAAGATAATTTAGACATGAGCTAATTGTTATTCATGATATCTTCAATTCCCTTAGTATTGTTCATTGATTCAGATTTTCTGTGTCTTTCAAAGCAAATGATTGTAATGGTAGTTCCTGAACGCAAAATTATTACTGAAAGATTAAGAAATAATATTATATTTGTAAAACTTAGATGCAGATAGTATAATAAGTTGCTGGAGTCACAATTGTGCTTTCATCTTCATTTTACCTCATTTTCCTTTCCATTAAGCATCTAGTACCCAATTTGATCAATGAATATGGTTAAAATTAGTTTTAGAATGTGATTTACATGACTGATTTGCTAAGTTTTGTGATTTTTTCATATTTGTAAAGAATTTTGACCGAACTAGCTTGCACGTACATTCCGTAGTTTAACTTGACATCTCTGCAGTTGTCTCTGCTGTTTGGGCATGTTCCGTGTGGCCTCTGCAAAAACTCATATGGGTATGAATCATTATACCAGCATGGTTCATGTCTATTGTGAGTAAGAACGTAATGCAGTGCTTTTGGAACGTGGGAACACATTTAGGGAAAGGTGATTTCTGTTAGACTATCTCATCCATGTCTTCTTTTTTCCTTCTCCACATGTTCACTTCAAGAGTCCTAATGTGATTCCAGATAAGAAAGATAGAAATTTGAATTTTAAAGTCTTACAGTGTGCATTTGCTATATAAACACTGAGAATGGGAGATTTGATGTTAGATTTATGCTAGATTTTATTTAGACTCTGTATACATATTTCTCCAAGACACAGAGTGTTATGTTCAACAAGGTTTCATTTTACCACAAGACAGTAGTTGTTTTAAAGATGATTGACTTAGTTAATTCTGCCAGGTAGAGGTCTCCAGCTTCTTGCATGACGATTATAAATTAGATAAGTATTCTAGCCGCCATTACGTTTAAAGTTGAACGATGGTTGTTTTGACTAGCTGTTCTAGCTTATACTCATTCTAACTCTTCCACAAGAATTCTTTCAATAAATTAGTAGAATAGTGAATGGGAAGTGGCTATAGTATTGTAGATTTAAGAATTTAGTTGTTTTAATTGGCTATCAGAGTTATATTTATTTTGTTCTTCTCCAGCACAATAAGAAGCTCTTTCCAAAAGATTAGAATATGGAATGGAAAATACAGGACTGTGTGAGATGAAGTGTTTTTTTTGTTGTTCATCATCACAAATATAATGTTCCAATCACTTTCCAGCGCGTGTTAGTTAAACTCTTCCACAATTTCTGTGTTGTTTCAACATAGATCAGACATTGAATGATTTAGTTGTGTGTTTATATTTGGCATCATCTCTGTTTTCATTTCCAACGCTGCCCAAAACATCAGAATGATTGTATATATGGATATATATATCTTATTTTTTCATTATTTAAATTTAATATTTTATATTGCACTCAATTACACATAATGTAATTTATTCTAGTTTTTCCAAAAGAATAATTTTCCAAAGGATTATATAATGATACAAATAGGACTGTATACCCTCAAGGTAAACATATGTTAGTAGCTTAGTTGTAGATGCTCCTAGGTTTAATTTTTTTACTCTGTCTCCATGTTCACATTGTTTTGAGTTCAAGGATGACTTTTGTAGCTCATATTCATTTTGATTATGTATCTAAGTTCATTTCAGATGAACTTTATTGTACTTAATTACATTCATTTTCATCTGATTATATTAGATTGAATTTCTGGCTGAAATAAGATTATTTAAATACTTTCATTATTTATTGCTAAACATCTTCTTGTTCTAAAATCTACACCATCATAACCATACATAGACAAACATCATTTTAAGGCTTGAAGTACAAATGTAATTTCTCCACCATTATAAAATTAGAGTTTCCTTCTCTCTCTCTAAAGACTACTGAAAAGGAAACTAATAAATCTCCTGAGTAAAGGTTTGGTGATGTTCAATTAATCTATCAGAGTTAGGAATTATTGTGATGAAAATCGGATATGATTAATATTTTACTCCAACATACGAACAACAAATCTCTAATTAGCATAGCCAAGAGAAGAAGACTATAAGTTAGTTGTTTAACTGTTTACTTAGGAAGAATTGCACAGTTGAAGGATCAGTGTTTTGTTTCCTTCCTTAAATGTTTTTGATGAAAGAATTTGATAAGTTTAGTTTTAGTTTTGAATCATTTCATTAAAAGTCATTATCAAGCTTGTTTCGATTGGTCTAGATTTGATTCCTCGTTTTTATTCCAATTGCATTTGTCATTTTTCATCCATCAATTAGGGGACCACTGCTTTTTAATTTATCACCATTTCCATTAGCTTTCAGTATTTTCTCTAACATAAAACCAAAAGACCAAAAATATCATAAATCATCACAAAAGACCAAAAACATCGCAAAACACTACACACAACGTGATGAGAACAGTAAACACTAGGCATGACATAAAAGACACTTCACTTCAAAGCAGCTTACAACCTGCTGATACTTAAATGAGTCTGTTCTTAGAGACTAGATTGACTCTTCGAAACATTTTGGCGCCCAAGTGTTTCTGGGGAAGTGAAAACTAGGTAACCTTTTTGTTTCTTAAGATCCAAAAACAAATTTTATGCGTAGGGAGAGAGATTCAAGGGGGAGATTAGAAAACAGAAGGTGTTTGATTTCTAGAACACCACTTGTTTCATCTAGATCCAAAAGCCGCATACCTTCGAACTCAAACCAATATTCCATCCTTTACCGATCCTCGACTTCTAGAAGATCTATACGTCGCCTATTCCATTAGAGAACTCCTTCAATGTTCCACTCCGAACTCGCCAGCAAGAGACTTTAAAGACTCAGTAGGGATACAAAACCTTCCACTTCCACAAGGATTCAATCATGCGTAATAGAAGGAGGAGGAGTTTAAGGAGAAACATAATTATTGGGAGGTAGAGGTAGAGGAAGAGGAGAAGAGGGAGGAGGAAGAGAGAGGCACGGAAGAAGAGGGTAGAATAGAAATTCCTTGGTTTCTATATTGATGAAGAAACTAATACAACGATGAAAAACATTTCTACCGTTCTTCCAAACATATATTCAAAATCAAGATCCCGAAACTTTAGTCTAATTAAAGTAATGGTAGAACTTATGACTACTTACAAGATGCTCAAAACTGAAATTATTTCTTCAACTTTAAATAAGCATCATTGAAGTGGTTTATGACTAATCAGCAGTTCTGAAGAAGCCATATATATGACACATTTTGGAGAGATATTTGGATTATTAAGCACAGTTAATCATAAGGAAGAAGGCTCAGATAAAGGTAAAATATGAAAACTTAGTGATTTGTTAAAAGATTAATTACAACATCAAAGTGGAAAAAGGAAAATCTTTAGATCAAGACATCTTAAAAGTTTTTGTTAGTGCCAACAGAGTTTTCATGAATGGTTGACATTCTTAACATGATGGGAAAAGGGATATCATAACTTATTACCTCCAAATATCCGAGTTATGTATCAACCTTTCCAGAGGGGAAATCAAACTCAAAGGTCCAAGAGGATCCTGCTATGTAAGTGGCAAGTAAATCTTCTTCTCGGGACAAAAGAAGTAGACTTAAATAGACAAGGTTGATGATTTTAAATCTGAAATCTTAGGGAGTCTTAGTGAACAAATATACACCCTCAAGATACAAAACAAGCAAAAGTTGAATCTCATGCCTTCGGCAATCTTTTGTCCAAAATGTAGAAAGAAACATGCCTTGAGAGAGTGTCTTTAGACAAAGTTGTAGAACTCCTGTGTTATTTGTTTTCGGGTAAAACATGAGACTCCACTTTCTCTCTTCCCTGTCTCAAAGCTGTTTTCTGTGAGTGAACCCCACAGTATTCCATGTATTCTTTAACTTTGTATCTAGAAGACCTCGGGCAGGACTCTGCATACGCGATTTCATGATCAACAAGACCAACCCCCACCTTGGAATTTCAAAAGAACCTTGGCCTCCCACTTCAAAATCAATCTCAATCTTGGGCACAAGATCACAAGTCCCTATGGAAGATACTCTCCATAGTTGACAAGATCCACCTATCCTATCCACCATATCCACATTTTATCCTCAAAATCCTCAACAAAAAATTTTCTTCAAAATCTTCTGTACAAAATTTTCAACAAATCCTCAATGTTTATCATCAGAATTCAATCATATCAAAATCAACCACTTCCATTACCATTCCCCAAAAATCCAATCAATTGCCACTAACCCATACCAAACCCCAATAAATCGAACCCTTAATACATACATGATAGAAGGTCAACAACAACTTATTTAATTACTCCTCTAGACCTTAGTGATGTTCAACTTAGGGTCCGGAAGGATACTTGAAAAGAGGAAACCTTCAGGATCACACAAGAACAAGATACCTCGAGAAATACTTCTCACGGTTAATAAAATTTCTGAGGAAGACACATCCTTCAAGACCAAAACATTGAAAAACTAAAACAAAATATCCAATAAATCCAACTCCGTATTAGAGCAACCATCCACATTCCACTACCTCCTTTCCTAGAAAGATTACAAATTAAGTAGTAGAAAAATGACGGTGCCTAATTATGATTTCTTAGATGAATTGAGAAATGTTTGCATTAAAATTCCATTGTTGCAAGCCATCAAGGAAATCCCACTTGTATAAAACAATAAAGAGCGAGTATGAAGACAACAAAGAAAAAGAATATAGAAACCAAGAAAATTCAACTCGTAGGACAAATAGCAGACATTATGGGGATGGGTACAAGATTGCTAACCAAAGTATTCTGACCCAGAAATCCATTGTCAAAATTCACATCAATGGAATTGAAATTCAAAACACATCTGCTGATTTAGGAGCAACAATAAATATCAAGAGTAGACAAATCATGGACAAACTAAAACTCTCAATCTCTCTTTACACCCACACTATTACAATTAGCGGATAGATCCTCGTGATCCTACCAGATATGGGGTAATAGAAGACATTCCAAGAAATTCCTAGATCTTCGGGGAGTACCTCGTGGATTTCATGATCCTAACCCCAAGAATAATCCAGAGGCCATCCTTCTTTAAGCATACTAGGAAAGACCTTGAACATAAGTACCAGATGCTTTATTAGTTACAGTCCATGTTGATGTTACATATTTTGATGGTATTTCAACCAAGAGAGTCACTTTATATCCTCCAACTAGGACAATTACAGATCTAGAGTGGACACCAATGGATAGAGGATGAAGAAGATTTACAACTACTTTCCACAATTTCAAAATTAAGGAAGATAGTCAATTCCGAATACTCTAGAAAACTTTGAATCCTCTCCAACACAAACATGAATCATTTCAAGAGGGATCCAATATTGAGTTTTTGTCATCTACAGGGCAGATGTCTTTTTATTCTATGGACAAATTGAAGCTGACAAGTGAAATTTTTCCAGCAAAACTTTGAATATAAACAAGAACCTAGAAAATCTCAACAAGAAGAGTTAGTCAAATTATTACAATAGACATTCTTCCGCATATGCGTATGGAATACACCCACATGAAAGTGATAACCTAAGACTCAACTCACCATATCTATAGAGGCAAATTGCAAAAAACCAACTGACAAATTTCTCAAAGACTCGATGAATCCAAATCTTAGGGAAATTGTCAAGGAAGAACTTGCAAAAATTGTTAAATGTTAATTTCATCTATCCTATTTCGTATAGTCGTGTTTCTCCTTTGTATTGTGCCAAATAAAAATGGAAAAATGGAGGGCGGTGTTGACTATCGAGAACTAAATAAAGCTACTCTTAAAGACCATTTTCATTTTCATAGATCAAGTATTAGATACATTAGTCACAAAAAAGTACTTTTCATTCCTGTATTGGTTTAGTGGTTACAATCAACCAAGTAGTACTTAAGATCAAGATAAAACTAAATATTGACCAAGTCTGGGCTCTATCTTACCGAGTATTGCCATTGGATTATGTAATGCACCCTCGCAACATTCCCAGGCAAGGATAGGAATTTTTTCTATCCATTACATGACCTGCAGTAGAGGTGTACATGGATGATTTGCACATTTTGTTGGGGAATACATTTGAAGAAGCTTAAAATCTGGAAAAGTTTTAAAAGATGTCAAGAAGAAAACCTTTCACTTAGTCATGAAAATGTTTTATGATGTTCACCTAAGGTATTGTTTTAGGCACCAATATTTCAGGATGGGATTAGAGTCAGATGAGGCAAAAGTCAAGTCATTTCTAACCTATCCATTCCAAGTTGTCAAAGAGATGTTAGAAGTTTTCAGGATTCAGGAAGCATTTCTCCAGATTTTATAGAAAACTTCATCAAAATAGCATCACTCTTCAAATTATCACCAAAGATTGTGAATTCAAGTGGGATCTCTCTGATCGCCGGTATTAGCTTTGGAAACCCTCGAAAACCAAAATTTCGAAGCACCTATATTAAGGGGACCTCCAATCAAGTTACCTTCATATCTCGACAGATGCTTCCGATATTGCCTTCTAGGAGCAAGATTGGGACAAAAGATTTAATCTCTCATGCCATCTATTATATCAAGAAAATTTGATTCTCAAGTAGTTAAACTATATCAGAATCGAAAAAAGAGTTTTTAGCTATTGTTCATGCCATAAAAACAAACTTAGACACTATATAACAGGCTATGAAACTTTTGTTCACCGATCATCTCCGCAATTAGATACTTAATGAACAAAATCAATCACTACCTATGGAGCAAGATGGTTGTTACTATTGCAAGAATTCAACATTACCATTCTGTATAGGCCCGGAAAATAAAGCAATCGGTATTGATTTCCGTTCCAGAATCCAAAATATCAAAGATGACACCCTATTGAAGATCGGGACTTCCTAATGAATTTTTGCAATCTCTACTCAAACTCCGTTGTCCCGATATTGCTTAATTATTTAGTTTCGGAAAATTTCTTCAATTATGAATGCAAGGGATAAAAGAAAAATCATTAATGATAGTAAAAATTATTCATGGTCGCTAATGAGTTGTACAAGACAGTCCAGATTTGATCATAAGAAGGTGTGTTTGAAGATGAAAATGCTCGAGATTCTGGTTAGCATGCCTGTTGATATTTTGGTGGGTGGACACTTGTGCATAAGAGGACACCATAAGATCCTTAATTTAGGATATTATTGGCCATCCTTGTTTAAAGATGCTAAGGAGTATGTCAAAAGGTGTGACAAATGCAAGGCTAAAGGGTAGGGAAACCTTCTCCTTTAAAGTATGCCACAACCTCAAAATACTGGAACCTTGAAAATGGGCTTTTGATTTTGTAGGACCTATTAGTCCTCCATCGTACAAAAGAAATATATATTAGTTTTGTACTGGACATGCCACTAAATGTGGTAGTAGAAGCTAAACTGTTACTTGTTGCCAATGAATCATCCTCGTAGTTAATTTTCTTTTGAGGATATTTTACTGTTGAACCCAAGGGAAATTGTTACAGATCAAGGAGCTCAATTTACATCAAGGCTAGTGGAGAAAATAATGGAGAAGTACAAGATCGACATAGAAATCTACTCCTTATCATCCACAAACAAATGGTCAAGTGGAATCTACCAATAAAGCCGTCAGAAGGAATCCTAACAAAGATCGTTCATTTACATAGAAGAGATTGGGTAGATAGGTTTCCAAGGTTTCTCCTAGGTCATATAGAACTGCCATGGAGAACACAACGGGCTGTACTCTCTTATGATTTTCTAAGCTTATGGAAAGCAAGTATTTGCTTTCCTATAGAGTTCAAATTCAAACCTTCAAGATGGCAGTCACCTAGGACTTGATCTAACTGAGGCACAAAAGCATAGACCTGAGCAAATTAATGAATTGGATGAGATCGTACAAGATAGTCTAAAAGCAGTTCAACTTAATGCCAAAGGGCTAGATGGCATGACAAGTACATCAAGGAGAAGAAATTCAAAGAGGGTGACCGGGCTCTCTTGTTTGATTCAAAATTCAAGGATTGCAATTTCCTGCATATTACTGTCATAATATATATGTGAAATTGTTCAAATTTTTGATAATGGGGTAGTAAAAATCCTAACTATAGATGAAGAAAGAGGTCACTTTTCAATTGGTCATATAATAGAAGCTTATGAGTCACAAACCACTCTCAAGAGAAGACCTTGCTGCTGAAGTTCCAAGAAAGCAATGATGTGAGTTAATGAAGAAGAGAGCCCTCTTCTTCATCAACTTGATTAAATTTTCGAAGCATTTCTTTTTGAAAAAAAATAAATAAATAAATAAATAAAAATAAAAAAATAAATAAAGGTATAAATACGAAAACCAATCATTTATTGGCATGTTTATATTGCAGGTAGAACAGAAATCGTAGTCTCTCTCGACACTTAACTTTTCCCATTTTTGTTTTTTATATACAGTCATTAAGGAAAATCATAAGTTCCATCCATAAAGGCTTATGATCCATCTTATTTCATTTCACTCCATTCACTTATCCATCCATACTCCATCTCATCCATCATTCATATTTCACTCCATTCCACATTTCATTCATCTCATTCCATCCTCCATCCATTTCATTTTCAGCATGTCAAATACAAAATTTGACCTCTTCTTGCCGTAAGTGAACAAAAACATGTCATGAATTGGCAAAAGAGCGCTCTTATGTTCTTTCACTCCATTTCATAAACCGAATCATTCCATTTCATCATCCACTTCATACATATCATAATCCATCATCCATCTTCATTCATAACATACAACATTTCACCCATATTCCAAAACACTCTCATTTATGAGATTAAAATGCTCTACAGAACATTCTCAAAGTTGTACCGCATATCATAAGAAATTGGAATGCACTTTCTGCCTGTGTGTACGCTCTTTCCCATAGCCTACAAACCCCAGCATCAATCGCCAGACATTAGATTTGCAACAAAATGACCTGTATCCATGAATCAAAAACATCAAGAAAATTATGAAGACTCTTCCAAAGGTGAGCAGGAAGACAAAGACTACAAAAAATCAAATGTAGTTAAAAGAAAATGAAACAAGAATTATAATGGCATTTCATTAAAGTTTAGCATAGTTTTCTGAGAAGAATTGTCTAAAAGGTTGTTTTAATTATTTTTATTGATCAAAACCAATAAACCTCGGGCAGACTTTTAGATTAAAATTCATTTCAAATTTCAGTTTTATATCATTTAAGCTGGGTTAAATGGTTTGAGGACATTTGAATTCTTCACGTCTCTTAACCAAATCCACCACTGATGATTCTCCTCGTCACAAAAATCTCCGCCTGCCTCTTCAATCATTAATTCATTCCCTCCACCTCACTCCACTACTTCATATTCCGTGACAACTCATCACTCCAGCCTTAGCCTTAATTTCATTCCATTTACGCAGATATTCTTATCACCGAGAGCAGAGCAAAGGATATCAAGAATATCATTTATCACTGTAAACTTAGATCAGAGCAAAAGGGTAACGTAGGTATATACGTGAGAATTTGAAGCCTTTTGAATCCGTGCGTGTAAAGTATCACTCAGGCGTAGATTGAATATTTTATCACAAAATACGTATGTAGTACAGAGTTTGAAGTCTTTGTTTGGGAGATAGAGGCTGCAGTTAAGTTGAAATCGAAACCATTTGCTACCAAGAGCCGCAGGCTTAGAAGAAAGAAGTTGAAGCGCTTGTCAATACAACGTAGACATACGGTTCAAAGTTCGACCGACAACAAGAGGTATTGGTCAAAATTCTAAGTTTTGAAGTCAAGGCTACTATCAATCGTAGGTATGCTATTCAAAGTTTAAAGCCATTTTCATTCGTAACTTGAAGCCATTTCAATTCGGCGTGTTTCGTTGTTTTTTTTTTTAAGAGTGTTAATGAATTGAAAAGCAATAAGGGTTTATCAGTTATGAACAGAATCATATTCAAATATTTTAGAAGGCTACCTCAATGCAAAGAAATGTTACAATAGATAGGATGGCTTCAATTTTGGAGAAATTTAATGGCTTCTCCCACAAGGAAGTCACTAAAACATTTGCAAGATCATTTCCAAGGAACCGAAGTTGAAGTAGAGATGTCACGACTGTCAATCGGTTTTCATTGCTTAAGCCATGATTGCTCGTAACTGAGAGATGGTTCAAAAATACCAAGAGAATTCTACAATGAATCCCCGGAAACAAATTTTAAAATCGCCAGTATGGGATGTCATCGTATTTAAGAAAGGAATTCCTGCATTTCCGTATCGTAAAACAAATGAGACAATACATTACTTCTTCGCAAAATTTATTACATGTGAGGGTAGATATGGAACATTTTATGTCTACCACACACTAATGATGCATTGGAACACTTAACCTACCATATTTCGTTTCAAAATTAAGAAGATGTTTCCTGTCTAAAGAAGGGTTCAATTCTGTGAGACAACCCTATATCATCATGGTTTCGTTAAAATTTTGATTGAGCATCATTTTACGAAAAATATACCTGGGACAATTTCTTAACAAGAAATCATTTTGAAGAAGCAAAAGAACCATCACCGAACCACAAATTCTCTACAAGAAGAAGTAAATGGAGGGCTTCAAAAGTTGAAATTGGACAAACAAATTCCAAGAGAGCAAAGTGAGGAAATCATTTTAGAGAAGTCACTCAAATCAAGAGGCAACTTAAGAAAGAGAAGGTAATTAAGAAATCGCTACGCAGAAAGGGAGAGGGATCCTCCTCACCAGAAGAAGCCACACTTATGGAAAACTAAAGAAAACTCAAATCAAACAAACAGGTGATTGATATGTAAGATGAGGAAACACACCCATTGAAGAAGATATTGAAGAGGATTTTTATGAAGGAACCCTAAAATCAATTCTCGCCCAACAAGAAATTTATGACTAAAAATGAGAGAGCCTAAAGCAGAAAGAACCCCCACCTCCAACGTGTCCGAAATAGATGTATTAAGGAGGATAGGTGAGTTGAACACTACATAGGCACATCAAAAATGAGAATGAAATTCTCAAGGATCAAGTCAAGCCTAAAACCGATATGAACTCAACCTTATCCCTACATATAGACAAAGTGGAGAAGACCAATGGAAAATTGAAGAAAAGGAACAAGAAGCTAATCAAGGGCACCTGCTACCAACCTAAGGTTCAAACTCTTAGCACGTAACCCAAGATCCTTAGCTTCCGCACAAAGGAGAAGAAGAGGATTAGACAGCCTGCGTGCTTCCAAGTTCATAGGATAATTTGCATGAGGAAATGCAAAGAGACAATAGCAAGTATGTTGAGCCTTGAAATTTGGTGGAAAGCTATTTCATCTCATTTTACCTCATTTCCTTGTCCATTGCTATCCTAGACCCAATTGATCAATGAATATGGTTAAAATTACTTTAGAATGATTTACATGATCGACTTGCTAAGTTTTACAGGATTTTTGCTATTTAAAGTATTTGACCTTGACCATTTGCACGTACATTCCGTAGCTAACCGGGCAATTTTGCGCTTGTCTTCATGTTTGGGTATGTTCCATGTTGCTCGAGAAAAACTCATAGGCATAATCCACGTCATGTATACATGGTTCGTTGCTCCACAGTGGAGAAAACGAATTCGGTGGTTATTTTGGAAATTCAAACACATTAGAAAGTGTATTTCTATAAGATCACCAGCCCGTGTCTTTTTTTCTCTCTCCACACACCACTTCAAGAGTCCTAATGTGATTTCGATAAGGAAAGATGTTGTTCCCGAATTGCTGTTTGTTATGTGCATTTGCTATATAAACACTTGAGAAAACCGAGATTTGATGTTAGATTTTATGCTAGATTTTATTTAGATTCTATGCTGTTACTCGACATTTTTATGTTATATTTTGGTTATTTCATCTTTAATGCAGCTGCATGAGTTGTTTTGAAGGCGTTGATTTAATTTGAAGTTGAATTTCGTCGTGGCAGGGCCCCCGCTCTTGTACGTATTTTATTTTATGTAACTAGATAAGTATTCTAGCCGCCATTACGTTTAAAAGTTGAATTCATAAGTTGTTTCTTTAATTAGCTACCATAAGTATACCATTCTAACTCTTCCACAAGAAGAAGCCCTTCCTAATAATTATAATGATGATCGGCAGCGACATAGTATCGTAGGATTCTGAAGTTGAATTCGTAGTTCTTTAATTAGCTATCGTAGTTATACCCATTCTTAACTCTTCCACAAGAAGGTTTTCTCCTTCAAAATAATATAAATGAAGGAATGGGAAAATGGCTATAGCATCGTAGGATTTAGTTGTGTTTTTTTGTTGTTCATCATCACAGCCATACTTGTTCCAATCACTCTTCCACAAGAAGAAACTCTTCCACCAAATTCTTAAAGAGTCCAAGATGTGATCAGATATTTAGCTGATTTAGTTGTGTTTCAGGGATGAAGTAGCTCATTCCTTGTTCTTGATCTTAAACGTCAGTCTAAAACATCATAATGACGAGTAGGATATGGACTCAATTACACAAGCCAATTGTTCTAGCTCTTCCAAAAGAAGAATTTTCCAAATATCAATAATGATGGACAACAATCGTATAATTTCACAGAATAATGCATGTAGAAGCATAGGGGATGTCGTAGTTTAATTGCACTTAACTCATGTTCGCCATTTGTTTGAGTTTGATGATGACTTGTAGTTCAACATTGTTTTAGATTAGTGGCATCTAAGTTCATTTCAGATTAACTCATTGCACCTTACACTTCACATTCGATTGTCATCCCCCGCACATTAGATTAACTTCATTGTTAAGATTAATAAAACAAATTTCTCATTATTTTAAAAGCAAACATCTTTCCTTGTTCTAAAATTCTACAATTGATCTATAACCATAGAATAAGGCAAACATCATTTTAAGGCCCGTTGCCAACCGCAATTTCCTCCTCATTTATAAACAAGTAGCTCTCTCTCTAAAGACTACTAGAAAAGAAATCAATAACTTTGAGTAAAGGTTTTTAGGACATTCAATTGAATTGCGTAATAGAGTTAGGAATTAGCTTTAGAATAGAAAATCTTATAATGATATCAATATTTTATCCCCAACATACTTCAACAAATCTCTAATCAAGGACAATATGTTGCATCATTATAAGTTAGTTTAAACTGCTACTTTAGAAGAATTACATGCTTAGTTGACCATGTTTCAAGCTCTCTCTCAAATGCCTTGATGAAAGAATTTGATAAGTTTATTTGTGTTTTGAATCATTTGCTTAAAATTCATTATCAAGCTTTGTTTCGATTGTTCTAGATTTGATTCTATTTTTAGTATTCCAATTGCATTTGTCATTTGTCATCCATCAATTAGATCCACTGCTTTTAATCATCACCATTTCCATTAGCTTTCTAGTATTTTTCAGAACATAAAACCACCAAAAGATCGTAAACATCATAAATCATCACAAAAGACCAAAAAACATCAAGAAACACTACACACAACGCATTAGGAAACAAACACCTAGAGACATACAAAAGACACTTCACTTCTAGCCATAAATCGTGGTTGACAATTAAATGAGTTCAATTTAGTACTGATCGAGACCAACAAAAGTCTTGTAAGTTATTCTCGTCATTTCAAAGGTCGGCAACCTTAGCTCTCTCCGGAATCGTGAATGTGGTAATCTAACCTCCGAATCCTGCACTTTAGACCATGAATTAAATGTTAGTGGTACAAATAGAGAAAAAAAGTCAGGATAGAATATAATGTCTAGGTGACCCCCAACAACAACCACCACCTCCAGAAGGCTACAACCTTAACTTGTTCTCCAGCCTCCTACTAGAAGGGTGAGCTCCCACCCCCCGATCTCATTTACCAAGACTCCATCAAGGGAGATCCAACCCTCGTATCCTGTCACCAACTAATACCCAGGAGTTTCCAACTTCCTCACTAAAGGCTCCAACCCTTAGCACTATCAGGACCAATTTTCATAAATTTGACATCTGATCCACCTACTTCAACACATTACAACCCTGAGGTCATTCTTCATCAAATTTTCAAAATGATTTTGCTACCATCATTTAAGCCAAATACCATATCAAACCTAAAATTGATCAATACCAAATCATTCAACCAATAATAACCAAATCACTAAATCAAAACACCACCAAAATAATAAATCATCGAAACAAATAATCAATCAACAAACTAACTCAAATCCACCAACCTCTTCTTAAACACTCAAAATAATGAGATAAATGTAACAAAAACATCAATATTGAACCCAAAACACTTCATCAACTACCGAATCAACCTAACCCCGATCAATAAACAAAAATATATATGCTACTTTACTTTAGCAAATCCGCGGTATACACAACTTCCATCACATACCTGTACAAATCTCAAAAATGAAACCTTCCAACCGAATAATTGTCGTTTTGAAACTAACTGACCATACACCAGCTGATCTTCAATCACATACAATGACAACATCACTTATTCTTAAACAAACTGACACCAATCAATTCAACTGACATCACTATTAGACTCAGATCAACATGAAGATTCTACTTACACGAACACAACAAGACCTAATTACCCGTATCTTATTCGATGTAAACCTTAGCTTTCATATGCACTGTCATAAAGTGTTTCCTCGTGTATCTTATTTTTCAAGAAGTAAAACTGTGTACGCATCTAAATATATCGTAGAATCGATACACTACCATTTAGCATAGCATCTGTGTATGTGCCTTACCTCGGAAACACCTGTAAAGGTCTACAAACATAAACATATAGATTTTTGCATCGAACTTTAGACATACCCATATCTTGACATACAAATTAATAAAAAAAATACATCAAGTCACAGATCAAACCAACCCATAATCATATCATTTAATACAGTCATTTCATGTCTACCGCATCTTGATCCATCATTATATTACCGGGTGCATAATTATTTTAGACCAACCTCATCAATATCCCATACCATGTAATCATACTACAAATTAAAGTATTCATCAATCACCCTCTCACTTGCACACCCTACACTTAGATCTTCATCTCTTTACATAGCCGAGGGCTTATCCAATACCGTAGGTGAAAACCACACTTGTGTGGATGGTAATCCTCGGGATTTTAATAAAATAGTCGCTACTCCCACTCAATATTGTGGGAAAATAACATGGTAAGGACCCTCACATTACAAACCATAGTGCACAAAATATATACAATTTGTTTGCTAAAACTCGTGTATACATGATCTTTCTCTTCATCATGCATGCGTGTGTAGATGATTTTGGTCTGGCTGCAGAAAATGCATATACTTCCTCAAAATTTACCTTCATCATTCCTTTTCCACCGACAGATATTTATTTCTCTCCGGCCACATTTGAGTTGGCCTATAGATACATCTTATGGAAATATGCATTAAGTGGTGTTTTCTATCAAGTAGGTTTCCATCAAGGACAAAACATTAGTCACAATGCCAATAGCTTTCAGTGTTAGGAGGCCTTTTTGAATTTCCTTTGAAAATCATATAAATTTTACACTCAAATGACACCTTCCGGCTTATGATCTCCTTTCCATACTTTGATTCTTCCTCCGAGGATTTATCATTTTTTTCTTCTTCGATGGTTTGATCATTAAACATGTTACAGTTGATGAGAAACTCCAATATATTTTCATCATAATTAGCAGACAGTGAATGTTAGTCACATTATCTAGGAATGTGGGTTTATAAACAATTTCAATTGAAAAACCATCTCCTAAAGGCGTAAAATGTGTTGTTGCCTGCTAAGGTGTCAATTGCAATCTTACCAACATACGTTAGTGAAATGAGATACAAATATTTAAATGCATAAATGTGATTCCATACTTCCTATTGTGTTTTTTTAGATGAGATGATAATGGAGTTTACCTCCGTCTAGTGATTATTTTAATCACTCACTATCTTCGATACTGATTTATATTGATGACCTTTTTTAACCCAAAAATTAATTCCTCATGTTCTATTGTGTTGTTGGTATATTTGAAATCAAAGTGACAAGAAATGAGGTTTCGTTATTTTCAAGATTCATCAAGATGCAAACCTGCACTGCCCATCTTATATTTTAAATCCATCATAGTATAAAGTCCAAACATTACTACTATTTAGAAAATTTTTCTTATATATAATGATACTATTTACATCTATAATACAATATCCATAAACATTATTGACAAAGGCATGGAAGGAGTTCTATTTTTTCTTTCTAAAAGACGTGGGAGATGGTCAGGTCAGACAGAACCAATATCTACCCTAGAAATTATTTCCCCAATGTTTCTGAAGACAGATTTGTCTTTATTTTAGCCTCAATTTGGTGACAAATTGATTATTCATTCCATAATAAGGGAGCCACAAGTGATACTAATCCATAAAAATAGCCTGAAGTTTCTTGGGACCAATATCAACTCGTAACAAATACACATGCTTCTGAATATATCCACCAACAAAATATCGATGAATTGATGTACTCTTGAATATGATGACAAGTGGATGAGTAATGCTTTTATTTCACCAACTAATTGCACTTTAGGAATGTCCAAATTATATAATTATATCATTATTATTTTCTAAATGAATTTATCTTTGCAAACTCCATTAAGGAAACATATTGTTTAGGTACCAAAATCCAATAAGTGCTTATGAATGTATTATAATTAAAAATATGTTATGAAAACCAACTCCACAAGAAGAAAAGAGAGATGAACACCTTAGAAATCAACCACTTCAAGGGGGAAACCCCCATTTACATTACATAAATGAACAATTCTTGGATGATTCAAAATGAAAAACCTTCTTCATATATAGAAGTCCATGGGGCCACAATATAATCCTAGCCGACCTAACAATAATGGGCATATGTCAATAATAGTGGGGTCATATGCGCTGGCACACACAATATGGGGACTACAGGTACAATAAATAAGAATAATAGGGCTACACTAACAACAATAAGGGACTACGCTTAGTAATATAGGGACCCCAACATGCCCCTCTCCTTCAAAAGTGTTTAACCTCAATGCTTTTTCATATTTTAGATGCTTCTATATAAAAATTCTCATCCTCCCATGTGAAATCCTTAGTGGGTAAGTTCTTCTAGTCGATGAGATACTCTAAAATTTCTCAATTCGTAGTTGTTGAGTTCTTACTTCCTCGATGGATTGAGGTTCCAATATGATTTTTCCTTCCTCATCAAGTGATGGCAATATTGTTTGAACTGATATTTTGTCACCTATAACCTTCTTTAATCATGAAACATCAAAAAATGGGTGCACTTGAGAAGAACTGTAGAAGTCTCCATTTGTATTCCATAATACCAATAATTTTTGCAGAATTATATTACTTTGGCTATGAATTTATTAACTTCCTAGCTTTCTTTAGGGACATTTGTTTGTAGGGTTATAGTCATAAAAATACCAAATACTACATCAAAATTTCCGCTACGATACGGACCGCCTATTGTTTCATGAACTTTTGTGCTAAATTTAGTTTGTCCTTTAAGAGTTGGAGAACTTGTTGTTGATGCTTGATGTGATCTTCCACTACTTGAACCTTATAATTTTCTCTTAAAGTTGATGTGATGGATAGTGGATGACATCCATAAAGTGCCATGTGGGGTCATTTTTTATTCACTATGGAAACAAGTGTTATACCACCTTTCAAATTAGAGGTAAGCACTTGACCCATCGAGTTTGTTTATCGTATACAAAACAACGAATATATCCTTCCAAAAATTTATTCACTATCTCAGTTTTCCCAATAGATTGAAAATGATAAGATGAGCTATGGGTTAGTTGAGTACCCAAAAACTAAATAATTTCATCCAAATATTTCCAATGAAAATGGGATCTCTTGTAGCTTATAATAATATTTGGTTTTCCATGTAGCTTTTGAATTTTTTCCATAAATGCGTAGCAAATAAAACATTTCTGCTTGAAATGGATGAGATAGTGCACAAAATTTTTCATACTTGGTAAGTCTATCAACTAAAACCATGATGACACTCTTTTCCTTTAGACTTAGGTAAACCTATGATAAAATCCATTGAAACCTCCTCCCAACGTTGACTTTGGAATGGGTAAAGGTTGTAGCAGTAGATGGGATCTTAATTGTCTCAACTTTATTTTGTTGGAAAAGAAAATATTCACAAAAAAAAATTGAATATTAGATTTAAGGCCATCCCAAAAAAATTATTTCTTCACCCTAGGCAAGTTTTTAAAATTCCGATCGTTCTCCTATGAGAGAGGTGTGCAATCTCAAAACAATATTTTGTTTTAGTTTGGAATTCTTGTAAAGATATAAGCGATATTTTTACCACACAAGGAATCATTTTTCCAAGTAAATGTACGATGTACTCAGATTCGCCGTAACCAATGATTTGCTCACACTTCCTCGTCATTCCATTCTCGGCTCAGCCTATCCAACTGGGTTGGATAACAGAAATGGTACAAAGAAATGCTTCCTAACTCTCATCTTTTCGAGAGTGCATCTATAACAACACATTTAGCTTCCCTTTTTTGTATATGATCTCAAAGTCATAACCCAACATCTTTGTGACCCATTTTTTCTCGCTTCTTCGATGATATTCTTTGTTCCAAAATGTTTAAGACTATCATGATTAGTTTTTTTCTTAAAGTGTCTTCCCATTAGGTAAGGTCAACATTTATTTAGTGCATGTAGTGTTTCCAACATTTTCTTCTCATAAATAGATTATCTAAATACTTTCCCCTTTGATTGTAGGCTGGACTCTCACAAGTAATGGGTCTTCCTTCACATTAAAAAACACCAATTCCAGCTTCTATATCATATTCCATATTAAAGGTTTTTGTGAAGTCTCATATAATTAAGACTTGTGTTAGGTACATTGCCTTTCAAGATGTTCAAAGGACTTATTTTATTCAGTATATTCGCAAAATGCATCTTTCTTCAATAATGTTGTTAAAGGTGCTACTATTCTTCACAATTATTAACAAACTTCCGATAATACCTATTAAAACGAGGCAACCTGTAACCCGCTTTATGGTCATGGGAAATTTCCATCTCCATCGGCTTTAATTTTCTTAGGCCTACCTTAACACCCTCCCAAGATACAAATATGACCCAAATATCTCCATCTCTTGTACTCCAAAGAAACATTTGGAGTGTTTTTTCATATAATTGAATCTCCTCCAATAGTTCGAGCACCCTATCAACATGTTGAACATGATCCTTCAAGACCTATTGTAGATTAGTACATCATCAAAAAATACTAACAATAAATTTTCTAAAAAGAAGGGTTTAAAAATGGAATTCAACAACCCTTGAAATGTAGAAGGTGCACTGTAAGGAAAAAAGGCATGACCAAAAATTCATAATGCTACCTCATAAGTTTGAAATGTTGTTTTCAGAATATCTTCAGCCTTAATTCTAATTTGATGATATCCTAAACGCATATCCAACTTGGTAAAATAAACTTCTCCATGTAATTCATCCAATAATTCATCAATCACGAGAATAGTAAAATTATCTTTAATATTGAGATTATTGAGATCCTAGTAATCCCATTACGTGCCATGATCCATCCTTCTTGTGGACCAACACTACCGGAGCATAGAAAGAACTTTGACTAGGGTTGAATTATACCAACCCTAACATTTTTGCAATCACATTTCATGCAATCAAGGCATCATGTTTGGAGGAACACTTCCTCGGAATAAACAGAATGATCAGATCGTTAGGTGGAGTCCTTTGGAGTTTTCAACACTTAGTTATTAAGTCCATTTTTTTAGATCTAGAGAACATATGATTTTTATGTTGGAATTTCTAGTGAACATAATTGGTGCAATTACGCCTCGTTATTTCTTCAAGCTTTGTCAAATTATAGCTATTATCTTTCCACAAGCTTCCTGCGACACCCCGTAATTCAACTCCCCCTTTCCTTTTGAAAAAAATTTCAAGAAAATTTTGAAAATTAAAGTCATCATCTCCAAAGATTGTAATCATCGTACTCCTAAAGACAACATCAACACTCTCCATTGGACTAGAAATCATTGGACTATTCAATAAGTATTCCCCCACAGTTAGCTTGATATTATTGCATTTCAGAGCAATTTATAGTCCCTCCATTTACAACCGTCATCTGACAATTAAAAGTTGGGTATAGGAAGAGATTCAATTCCTTGGCTACCTTACAATGAATAAAATTATGGGGTACTACATGAATCAATTGTCATTTATTACATTTTTATTTTAGGCATCTCACATTCTGAGAGTTTGAGGAGTGGTAATTCTTTCCAAAATACAGATATGGCTGTATCATTTCTTCTTTCTCTAGGGTTGGTTCAGTATATCCTCTTCTTTGAAGTTTCTTATTCATTTTCTTCTCTTCTCTTCACACCATGTAAATAATTTATTCTCTTTAAACATACCCAGCACCTTTACTTTATTTTATATCAACTGGGAAAATCCTTTGCTCTTTTCTTCCAATCGTTGTGGTGTCAACTAGTAGGTTGTGGAAGTCTAGGATACAACACTCATATTTATAAATGAGTGTAGGCTTATTTCTCACCATAATTTTAATTTCAATATTTTTTTCCAACTTGAATTCCTTCTCCAATGAATCATGTTACCAAAGGCGAACCTCATGTTTGATGTTATCCTTTAAAGTGCCTTATGAAGACACATTAATCATGTGTTCCTCTGAATATCATTTACCTTATATTCATTTTTTGGAAGTCCTTAATGGGTTTCCGTTGCCGCCCGTGTGCCCTTCCTCGAGTGATCAAACATGTTTCCACAAAGTTATTTTAAGGTAATAAGGCTAAATTTTGTCATTTCATGAGTCTTCAAGCAAAATTTGGTCACTAGGTATTAGGTCTAGTAGTTTTCTTTTTCAATTTTTTCAAAGTTTTATTCAAATGTCGGTCCATGTCACCATTCCACTAATTGTACCATCATTCAAAGGGTTTTCATCATCATGCTAGATTCCACCTGGTCATTTTACACCTTGTTCATGCTCACCAGTTGCAGGTATGTCTATTTACCTTTCCTAGGTTTTGAGGTAATTTCTCTTGATGGTCAAATCATCAACAAAAATTGTATCCCGATGTTCATACACCTTCCCCCTATCCTTAATGTACATTATTAAACACTTCCCATCACTTCATATCTCCCAAATTCCTCATTTTCGCACAAACCCTAGTTTCTTGCTAAATCTCTGGCAATTTTCTAGGCCAGGCCTCGTGTTTTGCCCTTTTGGAAACTCCTTCCCTCACTCAATCTCTAAAATTCCACTGCCCTAAAATCCCTCCTTACTTCAAAATTTTCTCAAGAATTTATGTCTTATCCCTTCTCCATTTCGCTTTCATTTCGACAAATCCATCGTTCCACACATCGGGATAGGTTTCACTTCCAAATGATGTTTCCGACAAATAAAAGATGAATTAAACACAGAGATTTTTTTGTCCAGCAAAGGGAAAAGAAGAAAATCCTTCTACTTTTTACACCTAGACTTATGGTTTTAGAAATGTCAAAACTATTGTTGCCTCAAGAGAATTGATGCATCTATGAAGTGACCTTGGGAAAATCACGATTTCTCCTGGCCTTGTTGGCTAAATGACTTACTTGATGAGTCAAATGATAACTAGAAACAATATCTTTCCAATGAGCTATCATGATCTCAATTTCAGAGTTGAGGAAGACCTTCAAAAGTTGATCGCAATACCGTCTTTATATGTACCCCTATCTCCGCTCATTTTGACCAGCTTTGGGAGATTTGATTTTTGACAAGGAAAATGAACTCAAATATATCCAAGTTGGGTTGGAAATTAGACTCAAATATATTTCCAAATCTAGCTATCCTCGGTGTCTACTTGGACACCAGCAGCTCCTCCAAAAGCCTCCCGAAAAATGTGCGCTACGCATTGAGCTTCGTGCGCAACGCACGTAGCCTAAACAATAAAAAAAAATTCTTATCTTCCAACATCAAATTTTCTTGGTTTCTCCATCATTTTGTAAGTCAAATTCACTCCCATATTGCTCATAAATCATGATTAGGCTATGAGTTTTATTATGAAGATTTGAGTGGAAAACTAAACCCTACTATCTTCGTCGAGAAGTGCCTCCTTAGGTTTTTAAAAATCCAGCCGTGGTGTCAATCATCCCACTCCTCCTCACCTTGTTTTTTCCATCTCCCATCATTGCTATTCCATCACTACACCATGCCATCTATCCCTGCAAAAATAGACAAGATCATCATTCAGCCAAAATCAAAGTTGAAATGAAAAACAGAGTTAGAGGAAGTGTCAAAAGTTTCAACATTGCAAAAATGGGTGTGCCTAAATCAAAAATCAAAATCCCTCTCATAAGAGCTATGTTTGTGTTCCAATAATCCACTACATGCCAAGAGACACGTTGAAACCAAGATAAAATCATGGAGGAGTGAATAAATCACGTTTAGCCTAAAGGTGAAATCACCATGCTACACATTTTAGTGGCACTGCATGCGCACATGGCGTGCGCGCATTTAAAAGCCGTAGTGTAAAACAGACCGCGTGGCGCATGTTAGCCACCTATATTTTTCCATTCTATCAGCCTGAGGCCAACAGGCCTCAGCCTTCAAGAAACAAATTCACTCCGAAGTTGTTGGTGTCAAGTCCGTTGCAAAATCATCAATCGTTGGTCGGTTCTTCATATTTCCCTTCTCCCGCCCTCCCTCTCCGATATCTATAAAAATCCTACTAAGTACTCGCCGCATCCTTTTCCTTCTCCCTTGCCCCACCTTATACCCTTCATTCTCCTCCACTCCCCTTTTATCCATAAAAACCCTACAAAACCATGTTATTCCTTATCCCTTCGACACATCTCTATCTCCCAAGGATAAAACCCTTTAACCTTATCTAATTATATTTCTTTGAAATTCTTTGGAAAAAACTATAGAAAGTTACATGTTTCTATGCTAGGCTTAGGCCCCTGTGCCAAGCCCCCCGCCTTTCCCTCACATGCCCGAGCGCCAGACCGACCTCTCGCCTAAGGCGCCAAACCGAAACGTGGTCCACTCATTTTTCCTCAAAAAACATTCAAAAAACCCATCTTTTATAAGCAATAAAATATTAAACCACGTGTTTTATTGCCCCAAGTCTCTTCCTGGCTCGGCCGAGACCGCTTCCCGCAATCGACGAGCGAACAAGCCCCACCGGTGGACCCCTCTCCCCCGCCGCCCTTTTTCAAAAACCGTGGTTTCATCCCACACCGCTTCCGGAAAACCGGTTTTCTCCCCGCGCCGATTCCACACGCCGGGCCGACACGTGCCTCTCCGCCCGTCTCCAAAACCTCCGCTATCGCATCGCTCGTGCATTATCTTTCGACTATAGCCCCGCGAGCGGATTCACCTCCGCCGCTCTGGACGGGGCCCCCTCCCATCCGACGGCGTTGTTGATCGCCTCTCGCTCTGTACCTTTAACGAATCCTTGCCTACCCGTTAAAATTCCCCGACGCATTCGAAAGATGAGCTCGCCGTCGATCTCCGTAGATCACTCGCTTCCGTGTGCAAAATCCCGATTCCATCGTACGCTCCCCTTTTTCTCCACCACCAAGCAGCCCGCCATCGAATTAATACACCAACTACTCCGATTGCTCGTTTTCCCGCACGCCCTCCAATGCGTATTTATCCATATAACGCCGGGATTTTCTCATTTGATTGTATTTGCAGGTCACATGTCTTTTCATTATTTGAGAAAATTTGAAAGACGAGGGTGATAACTCCTGCTCTTTCGAATCATCCATAAGATCGACTCTTCATAGGGTGAAGTAATAGTGTTAACAACAAGGTTTCATGAGCCTTGGTTGTTGCGCATCCCTGTAAAATATTGTTATCATCACTAAAATCAATGCAGAAAGAGACGGAGTATACATCACAGAACCGAGTGTGCCAGATTAGTGGACTGATTAAGTGATTACGGCTTAAGACTCAGTTATCAAAAGCCTAACTCCCCACTCGAACACGTATTAAAGGAAAACCTAAAGGTGTTCATGGATACATTGCCTCCATCACATACTTTGAGGCAAATTGATTCCCAACCACCGTGCCACCTATTGCCTCAAAATGTCACCGTAGGCCGAATTTATCAATGTGATCGTACATTATGCCCTCATGTACCAGTTATTTCCGCCCAAATTTAATGACGAATGTTTGCGAATAACCCCACAGTACGCAGCCTCAAAGGTCACCAAAGCCCGAGCTTACTTCATAAGTATAAACACATTAATGTAGTGGAACACCCGTATGATTTCTTCATCGAGCCTCCCAGGTCGTGGAAGACACACTGCAGTAATTGTATTTGAGATCTTTTCATCGTATCTCACCCTCATCCTTCTATACCATCTAAGAAGATGAGTGAAGGGGTTGGGCTAGGTTGGTTGCTAATACAAATTTGTTGAAGCATTATAATGTAATGGAGCCGGAAAACTCTCGATCGTAAATAGTGGTTTCCATAAAGCTCGAGCTCGCTTGTAACAGTAGGTTAGGTTGTGAAGAGAGATGGATTAAAACATTGATCCGAAGATTGTAACTAGTTTGAAGCATCAATACAAGCCGATTGCGTGGATCCTCGTCTATGTCGATGGTGATGTTGTTCTCACTGTGAATTGTCATTTTATTTCTCGTTTTCAACTGCTTCATTTTCCACTATAAAGAACAATAAATGGTTAGAGACCATCGTATACCATTGACCTTCTCCGTCGAGAAATATTTATTCCAATTTTCTAATTGTGTTATTTAGAGATGATTTAATTTAGTCTAAGGTCAGTAGATGTTGGCGTTTCCTCATCTTTTTGGCATAGTCAGTTATTTTCGAATGTTACTTTCAATATACATCGGTGTAAGGAATGAATTGAGAAATCAAAGGTTAGCCCCGAGTCCTTTCTTGTTTGCTCAATCCACCTCATCGTTTCCTTAGGATGCAGCCAAAAGCCACTAGTTTCAAGCAATTTTACTGATCTTAGGCCATTCTCCGTTATCTTTGTGATCGTCTTGGAAGTAACTAAGTAAAGAAGAGCTAGGAGAGGATCATGGTGAGCCCAAATTTCACTAGTTTCTACTCCAAATGTTGCCTTCAAGTTTCCTCTTCGTTTTTATTTGTGTTCTATTGGAAGTATCAGTTATCGGATAGTTTCAAAGTACGGGCTTTATCCTAGTTTGCTTCTATGTTTTTCAAGTTCTCGTCAAAGGTCAGATAGTTTCAAAGTACTTACCAGATCCCCAGTCGCTCTTGTCTCCGCATCCGTTATTTCCCTTTCTTATTGTACTACTCCATTCCATAAATCAAGCCTTAAAAGAGATCCTTAGGCATAGATGACTTGCCCCATAGATCACTCTTGAACCTCGAATGTTTCAATTAAACCCTCTTATGACTCCATAGCCCAATAGATTGAAATTTGCCATCATCTTTCTTTATGATAAGAGCTTATTCTTTTGCGTGCAACTTCTCACCTTTGAAGCTATTTGCATATAGATTTTCCCCGCTCTATGCAAATTATGTTCAACTATCCGAGAAAGTCCAAACAAAACTCTGTCCTTCATAACTAGCCTAATATCATCATCCTAAATTTCAAAGACATCCATCTTTGTACATACGAGAGATCCCTCTCCGATTCGGTGAGGGCTGCATCCCAGAATCCCAAAGTTGGTTGAAATGATGTTAACGTGATCTGGACTTTGCCAATCTTGCTTGTTACGCAGACCTAACATTTCCTCCGGCGACTACTGGGAAGGAACCCCGAATCATCTTCATTTAAAGATAATCATGTGACATCGTAGATTTGGTTTCACAGAGCACTTATTTTTATTAACTGCCTTGAGCCACCGAACCTAACATTTTGCCATCTGCCTCTGGGGAACTTCTTACCTCGGTGCAGAAACTCACAAGACCCTTGAGAGTAAAAGGCAAGAAGTTTTCAAGCACACAATAGGCCTGTACTCAAGATAAAACTTTGGTTGAATCAAGACAAACTAGGTCAACCCTAGGATTCTTTAAGTTTTTATCTAACCTGAAAATCAAATCGGCTTAGCCATAAGGATAGAATGTCTTTGTTTCTACAACCATAGCTAAGTTTTGAGGCAAAGTTAGGACATTATTTAAAACCACAAATAAAAAATGGCCTAAAATACCAAAAACATTTCAGATTGGTAGTAAAACACTAGTTTTTGATATCTTGTTTATATCTCTCGATATGTTTTACCCTATACTCTTAGACAGTCTGAAAGGGCCGTGTAGCTTCCCAATGACCGTTAGAGTTTGTTGTGTTTTGAGATATTCTTGAAAAAGGAAGGTTTCACAACATCAAGCAAGTGGACAAAGTGAACTCCGTTGAAAACATTCTAGACTTCCCTTTCCACCGCTGACTCCACAACTCGAAAGTACCTTAAGACTTCTCACCGGGAAAACCTCATTCTTACAATATCCTTCAAACCTCGTTGTAAGCGACAGGATTCGAATTGTACAGACATTAGTTAACTCTCCTAAAGATTGTCATATCCTGTTGAAATTTTCCCGTTTAGTCGGGTCTTAAAGACACAAACATTAGGGCTCCTAAAAAGATTCACACCAGAGCCCATCCCCGACCCCGATCCACCCGAGATAGTTGATAACCCGTAAAGAATCCTTAGGAAGTTCCCTAAGATACAATTTTCAACCCATCTTCAACTGCCCCCAAGAGCTAATTCGGGCATCTTCGACAATCTTTCAAATTTCTCCGCAAGAATCACAAATCACTTATCGAACCCATTCAAAGACTAGGCCGGGCTGGCGACGACGCCCAGATTTAGCTTGCACTTTCATCTCCCGAAACAAGTGGCCCCCTGGGGATAGAGAATCAACAATTTCCGATCGACATTTTCTACATAATCTAGGTGCCTCTTATCCAAGATTAGCCGAAATTCATCGTTGTTCCATCCATTTCCGTTCATCCGTCATCCACCGTTCAAACCACTCCACTTCAACCCACACTCCCTCTTGTAAATACACCTCCACTACACACTGCTGCGTAATGGCATGCTCCCCCTTGGTCCTTCCCGTAATTAATTAGTCAATCTTCCACAGTGACTACGTCGAATATTCCATTATATGATGCTAGCAATACTATAAATATCTCAACATGTGGATAAGATGAATGACTACTTTATAGAAATGAATACACATCTATTGCAACCGCATCGTTTGCTCAAAGTTTGGGGGAGGAAGCAAGAAAATGGTTTAAAGGTTTTAGCCCCCATAGTATTAATGATCTCCAAGGCTTTCATCAAACATTCTTAAACAAATGGGAAGTGAGGAAGAATCCTTCCAAGTCCTAGCCCGTACCATAACAACTACCATGTGAACCCCCGGGGGAAAGTGTACAAGCTATTGTACCGTATTTAGCCAGCCGTATATAATGCACTTTCCCCTCGAATTGTCCTCGTGGCTCAAACTTTAAACAAATTTCCAAGGTTTTGATCCCGACATGACATATTCACTCAGAGAAAGAGTTTTTGCAACCCTTCAAGATATAAAGAGGTGCTTTTTCTCATGGAAGTTAAATCGATGGAGAAGAGAGCAAGGATGAAAGCCGAAAAGAGAGTATCTTTTAGAGAAGAATCCACCCTTCCACCTCAAACTCAAATATGGAAAGAATGATGGAAGAAATGATGAAGAAAATGAGCACATAGAGAGAGCACAAGCCGCCTAAATCAAAACGCTCCTCAAAACAAACCAAACCCAACCGAATATTAGAAGAAATCAACCTCCAAACGTACCTGGGGAAGATGATCGCGTATCATTCCTCCTTTCATCGGCACTTCTTATGAGGTTGAACAAACATATCATATAAATGTGAGGAAGACATATAAACTTCATTTGGGGTAGATGATGATGACTGAGGTTCATTACGATAAAAATGCTATCTTTATAAATCTTACGATGATGTAAGAGACTGTACGGAGAATTACTATCAAAACATGGAAAACGCCCACATAGAGCCTCTAAAGGAATAACATGAACTCCGAAGTGGATTCAATCAAAAAAACTCTAACAATAAAACCTCCGACAAGCCTTCTCAAAAACAAAGATTAAGTATCAAGTCTAAAACAACCAAACAAAAAGACAAACAAGTTACCGGTAATTCTCAGTAATGGTAAGGAGAAAGACACTCAAAATATTGAAAAATGTAGTGCAAACATTAGCAAGATCGACATCCCGGTTAGTACCTGGTAAAATAACTATTTCAACTTACAGATAAACCAAATCGCCATGTTTGTCAGTCAGTTTATAAAGTGGTGAACAAGGCTGAAGCCACGTTTTAAAGAATCAAAACCTTTCATCTCCGGAATGTGGTTCAAAGATCAAAATTCGTTTTGATGAGTTAGTTGCCCAACATGTACATAGGTCCAAAATTTTGAAGGCTTTGAACTTAGAAGATAATGAAGACACCTCAATCTCACAATGTTGACATCACAACCGTAGCTTATTTTTGGTCCAGTAGATTGAAGGTGTTCCAGAGTGTCCCCGTCCCTCCCTTTTACGTAAGCTTAAACATTCATGACAAAATTCGCACAATGCTATGCATGACTCCTAGTGCTTCCCATAACTTAATGCCAAAAGCTGTAATGGAAAGTCCGGGTCTTGAAATTATTTACCCAGACGGGTACCCTGACTTCACAGGTTAAATGTTTAGATTGATAAAACATTCCCCGTGTTAACTTAGCTCGCATTCCGAAATGTGCTGTTAGTCAAGGATGTTGTTTGTATTTATGTCCCCCCAAAGTATGGAATGCTTTTATCAACATCTGGGCTACAGAACCATGCAACCGGACATGACCTATGAAACTATCCTCGTTTTCTAATCGACTAGAAACTTTATGTTACATAGTGAATCCCACATGCAAGACATGCTGACAAGTAAAGATCACTTGCACTCTCTTTCCTATGCTGCTATAAACACCAGCCTTGATTCTTTTATCATGTTCAATGATGAGAGATTACCGAACAAAATTATGTCACCAGACTTTATTTTGGTCGAAACATATAAAGAGGAGTATAATGAATCAAGCGGCTCATTATGTCCGTACAACTTGTGTGTACAAATACGTATCTGGAATCTGTATGTTATCAATCCTTTGAACTTAAAACTTGATGAAGGCTTCAAAGGATAACCTCAACCCGATGAAAAACTTCAGAATCAAAAGATACAAAGCCATTCACCAAATCGAAAATGTTCCTCTCGGGACTATGTCTTTTGATGTCACCCAAAATAAATGTTGAGAGAAACCAGATTATTCACATCGAAAACAATCATAATATAGAATGTATCTCATGCAAATTAAACTTTCGGGTTGTTCCAACATAGCAGAATATGAACTTTTCTTAGCTACATCTCTGAAAAAAGCAGGGTGCCAAGAGAATCAATGTATATGGGGATTCCGAATTAATCATTAGGCAAGTTAATGGGGAATATAATGCAAATCACCCCCCTCATTTCAGGCCTACAGGAATGATGTCATGGATCTTGAAAACATTGAGGAGTCTGAATATTGTTTTGTCCTCCAAGAAGAACACAGAAACTCACACTTAGTCTTTGTTTTAACTGCCTAATACCGTATGATGACACTCTCAGATAAAACGTTCATCATCCTTATAACAAGAAATTTATGCATGATGAGAGAAACAAATAGAAGACTTCACACTCCGCGAAATGAGTTTAAACTCATAGTTCATATTCGCATTATGATACGACTACAAAGAAGAAAATTTTTATGAAGAGGAAATCCGTATCCACACTGCAGATATAAACCTTCATACTCTCAAATTTAGAAACCAAACAGTAATTAAGGCGTGCACCCAAACATAGGATGATAGCTCGCTCTAAGGGTTTGCCCTGTAAGAACTCGTTTGATTTTGATGATGTGGCCAACAAACCCAACCGGAACTCCGTAGAAACCGATGGAGGAATGCAATATAGGCAAAGGAGGAAACCGAAATGATCAAGCTGCCCAAAACTTTGCTGCCCTCAATAACTCAAATATTTAGAGTTGTCTAAAGAATTTTCTTCGATGTTTTTGCGTGGAGTTATAACGCATCTTAAATCCTATGACACCGAAATAATACAACACAAAAATCCCTCTTAAAGAAAAACCAAAACCATTCAGAAATCAAAAGTAGAACAACCCCGTCCAAATTTTCTGCTATTGGTTAAGAAGGAAATCGGGTGAGGATGCATGACACTGTATTATTGTCCCTACAGATATTCCGAGTGGGTACTAATCGGTGTCCGTTAGGAAGAAGATCGGAGAAATCGTGCTTTGTATAGACTTCAAATTTAAACAAAGCCTCATTAAAGGACAACTACCCTTCGCTCAAGATGGATCATATTTTACAAAGGTGTAAGCCCAAAGAATTTCTTTGCCGGATGGGTTGTCTGCATAATCAAGTTCAGTCCACCCCGATGATCAATTAAAGACAAGCATTACACCATAAGTACTGTGGCGTAAATGCCTCTTGTCTAATGTAACGATGGAGCAACCTTCTTCACAGCTAACAGCATTCTTAAGAATTTGTTTCTTCTATCATTATATATCTTGATGATGTAACTGTAGCCAAAAAATAGATGAAGAACACTTAGAAATACTCGTAGGAAAGTTTTCGAGAAGTGCGGTAAAGTTTGGGATATTCGAACCCTAAGAAGACTTTATTTGTCTCCAAGAACAAAATTGGGCACATCATTTCAGAGGGCATATGATTTGATCTCATTGAGGATTGAGAGGGGCCATTATTGCAAATCTCTCATCTCAAACATCAAAGAGTTGCACGTCAATAGGATAAACTTTTGAGGAGGTTCATCCCCAACTTGGTCGAGCTCCTTAGGAATATCGCTAAAGGTTGTTGAAAAAGGAGCAAGGGGTAAAATGGACTCCTAAGCAAATACATCCTTTGAACTGGGAACAAGCATTAATCAAGACATCGGTTCTCATAAGTCCCGATTTTTCAGCGCATTTTTATATCTTCTCATTTGCACGTAACATACCATACTGCGTGTCCTTTTAAAGAAAAACTTACGAGACAAGAGCAGCCCATTATCTTTAGTAAGGCATTGAGGGATGCCCTCATACAAATATGGAGAAACAAAGTGCTTTCTTTGGTAAAGGCTTTCTAGTACTTTATAAGGCATCCTTCACTCGACACGTTTCTGTCCCAAATTCAATAAAAGACATCCCCACCCGTGATCCATGGTAAAAGAGGTATAGATTGCCGTTATTCTTGAATATGATTTAGAGGATAAAACCTACTAAGCTCATCAAAGGTTGGGGGTCTAGCTAGATTAACAATCAAATTGTGAACTTCTTGATATTACTATGATCGATGCTTTTGATAACCAAGAAGAATTCCCAACTCCATTATCAAAGATCATTTCGTTTAATTCTCCTTGGTATGCCGATATTGTTTATGTTTAGTTTAATCAATACACCTCCCGGTTTATCCAAAACGAAGGCAAGATTCCTAAAGTTAAAAGATGCAAATTCATTTATTATAATATAAAATGTTTTATTGGAAAATGCAAGTGGTATATTGCTTAAATGTTTGCCCGAGTTTGATGCGTAAAAGATTAAGAATTCCATGAAGGAGAGTGTGGAGGCCATTTGTAATCGGAAGTCAATACCTAACAAAATTTTGAGGGTCGGTTTCTATTGGTCTACTCTCTTCCTTAATGTACACAAATGACAATTTATCATTATAAATGCCAATTGTTCGAGGGCACAAGAGAAAATTATTGACTTCCTTTCCTCCGCATCCACTACCGTTGAAGCCCTTTTCAATGTAAAGGGGGGACTATTCTCTGTTAGGAGAAATCCATCCACCATCCTCTCGCCCATCACAAAAAGGATTCTTCATCGCCATGTATCACTTCACTAAGTGGATAGAAGCCATTCGTAGGCAAAGCCACTGATTCAAGTATCATTAAATTCATAGAAACTAACATCCTTTCCAGATTTGGTCGTCCTACCAAGATCATCACGTACAATGCAACAAAACATTCTGATCAAAGAAAATGGTGGAATTCTCGCCACAAATACCAGATAACATCGACACCATACCTTATTACCCCAAGGTAATGGGACTTAATCTTCCAACAAAAGCTAAAGGAACATAATAAAGAAACTATTGGAGGACAACAAGAAGTCTTTGCACACAAAGTTTATCCATGCGCTAATGGTCAGACAATATCAAGAAATCCACGGGTATGTCACTCCTTCCACCAGGTATGGTACGTATGCAATTTTTCCCAACAACCTTTGGTGTACCACAAATATGAAGTTAATTCAAGAGTTGCAGATCAAGAAACCTATTACACCGAAGAATAAATCTACCATTCATCTTCAGCGCAAACTAGAGAGGAAGTGTACAACAAAGCATTATAGACAAGGAAATATCAAGAAGATATTTGGGATGTGAAGAAAAAGGCCATCAATTTCCAAGATTGGGGACAAAGTTTTAAAGTGGGACTCAAAGAGGGAAGATAAGGGAAAACATGGTAAATTTGAAAATCGTGGCTTGGCTCCTTACTTCATTCATTCAAATTGTCGGAAACAATGGTCTTTCTCTTATAAGAGTCGAATGGAACAGAATTGTCAGAAGTCCATTAATGGCAGATGCTTAAGAATTAACTTTCTTAAATTATTTCATGTTTTGAAGCCTCTTTGTCTTTTTCCACTATAACATTTCACCCATCATTGCATTCAAAGTGAAAATCAAAAATACAAACAAAGAAAGAAAGAAAGAGGGAAAGTATGAAACAAGAAAGGCAAGCCCCATGCCAAAAAGAGAAGCAAATCTGAAAGGGTAAAAGCCTAAATGCCACTCCTCGTGTAAACACACTTCTAATTAGTCAAATCATGAATTACCACTATTTTCAATTTTCCTCGATAGGTAGTGAATCGATTTTTCCAAATCTGTTAATCTTGGCTTATCAAGAGATAGATTAGAATAGAAATTAAGGTTCAAACAAACTCAAAATCTGAACCAAAGTTCCCAAGAGAAAGATGACCAAAACCGTTTTATTTTCCGAGTCATAAAAAGAAGATTCGGTTCTAATATGCTCAAAACTTGAACCAAGAAAAGCAGCAGATAGTCATAAATAAAAGAAAAAACAAGAGGTCAGTGGAAAAATAAGAGAAAGCCATAACAAGAAATTTTTTGATCTTAAGCCTTCTCGTTTTGATTTTAAATTTTTTTGCAAATAATAATCTATGTGCAAAATTATTCTTATGCCACATAGATCATAAGCTGCAACAACCTAATCTGACTTGACTATTTTTAAATTTCTCCGTCAGAGAATTTAGAGAATGAAAGCCTGTTGGACCCATCCTTAACAGATGAGGGCCAGGCAGAGACATCTCGAACCTCGATCATGACCCGAGCTTAGGGAGAATAAGGAGTAGAAATAGATTAGGTTTCCGCTTTCAAAAGAATAAATGATACAGAATAGAGTTTGCCAATCCAAGTACTCGATGAAGAAAAATGCCAGATTAGTAGGTTTGGGGGTAGGTAGAAGTCGTATTGACGTGAAACTTCATTTTTTCTTTTTCCAAGGATCGATATTATTTGTCAAGGAAAAGAAAGAGCAAGCAACAGCAGGCGCTCAAACGCCAAAGATCCCGTAGAAATCAAGTTCCGACCCCGATGCCTCAAGAAGGCACCATCCCCAAGTGGAGCCACCGCAATACCCATATTTTTCCATTCTTATCACTCGGGTGGCTAAATATAAGTCATGGGCAAATTTCTTCAAGAAACAAATTCATTCTCGAAGTTGTTGGTGCTTGAAGTCGAAGCAGTAAAATCATCAACCTGCTGGTTGGTTTTCCATATATTTCCTTCTCCCGACCTCTCGATATTCCATAAAAATCCTATTCAAGTACCGCCGCATCCTTTCTCCTTTCCCCTCCCCTTGCTCCCACCATCTTCATTCTCCAATTTTTATCCATAAAAACCCCACAAAACCATATGTTATTCCTTATCCCTTCATTAATCTCATCTCCCAAGGATAAAAACCTCTTTTAACCTTATCGAATTATATTTCCATTTTGAAATTCTTGGAAAACCATAGAAAACACATGTTTTTATGCGTTAGGCTTAGGCCCCTGTGCCAAGCCCCCCGCCTTTCTTTTCCTCACATGCCCGAGTGCTAGGACCATCGCCAGCCTGGTGCGCCAAACCCAACGTGGTCCCACTCGATTTTCCTTTTTTGAACATTCAAAAAACCCATCTTTTATAAGGTTTCGCGTGAAATATTAAAACTACTTGTTTTATTGCCCCAATTTCTTTCCTACCGTCGATTCGTCTCTCATAATCGACGGCGGGAGCAAGCCTCACCCGGTGGACCCCTCTCCCCGCGTGCCCTTTTTCAAAACCGTGGTTTCATCCCGCACCGCCCTCCGCGCAAACCGGTTTTCTCTCGTCGCCCCGCCGATTCCACACGTCGGCCGACACATGTCTTCCGCCCTTACTTCAAACCGACCACGCTACCGCATCGCCCGCGCATTATCTTTCGACTATAGCCTCGCAATGATTCACCCCCGCTCGTCGGATTTGGGCCTCTCCATCCGATGGCTGTCGATCGCTCTCTTCTCGCCCGCCCCGAACGAACTTGCCTACCCGTTAAACTTCCCCTGAAGACATTCGGAAGCCTATCTCTCCGCCGTCGATCTCCGTGCATCGACGGCTCGCAAAATCCCGATTCCATCGTACGCTCCCCCTTTTTCCTCGCCGACTTTTCAAAACGCTCCCGACCATTGATCACAATACGACACCGCCTTCCGATCGTCTGCTTCTTTCCGCACGCCCTCCAACATTTATCCATATAATGCAAAAGATTTTCTCATTTTGATTGTATTTTGCAGTTTTGTGCTCCTTCGTCGTATTTTGGAGAAAATTTGAAAGACGAGGGTGACGTACTCCTGCTCTTTCTAATCATCCATAAGACTCACCGCAGGTGAAGAAATGCGGTTATCAACAGCTCTTCATGAGCCTGCTGCCACGCGCATCCGTAAAGCTTGAAGAATACCGTCAAAATCAACGAGAAAGAGTATCAGATATTGAAGACCACAAAGAACCGGTATAAAACAGACAAGGACGGATCAAGTGATTACTTCTGCCACACGGGCACGTGCCTAATCCCCCGACTCAGAATACGGGGACAGCGGGAAAACCGAAAGTTTTCATCGTACACATTGCCTCCACCGCCGTGCTTTTAGGGCAAATGATTCCTCAACCACCGCGTTGCCACCTATTGCCTCAAAATGCCTGGCCGGGAGTCGACTTATTGAACAAGATCAGAGACATGCCCTAATGCATCTAAAGAAGAGCCGCCCAAATTTAATGACAGAATGTTTGCTATCAACTTTAATAGTACGCAGCCTCAAAGGTCAAAAAGCTCCTTCCGAGCTTACTCATACATAACATATTGGTCGTTGAACACCCGTATACTCCTCTACCGAGCCTCCCAGGTCAGGAAGACATTAATCGTTAAATAATCGTATTTGAGATCTTTTCATCAAATTCACCTTCTCATCCTTCTACAACATCTAAGAAGATAGTGAAGGTTGGATTAGCTGGTTGTTAATGTAAATTCTGTCAAGCATTGTAATGTGAATGGAGCCGAAAACTCTCGATCGTAAATAGTGGTTTTACAGCTCTTGAGCTCGTCAGAACAGATATATGGAAGGTGAAGAGAGATGGAATAAAATGCACGGATCCGAAGATTGTAATCGGTTTGGAAGACTTGGGTGCTTCAGCTGTGTGAGATCCGGGTCTATGCCGATGGTGATGTTGTTCTACCGTGGAACTTGTCATTTTATTTCTCAAGTTAACTGCTTGTCACTATAAAGACACAATAAACAGTAATAGGACTCACCGTATACCTCGACCTTCTCTCGGTCGAGAAATCTTTTCATCTCAATGTTTTCTTCTAATTGTGTTATTTAGAGATGATTTAATTCAAATTATATTTAGATGCCGGCGTTCCCTCATATTTTTGTCACAATGAATGTTATTTTTCAAATGTTACTTTAAATATACGTCATGTAAGGAATGAATTGAGGAAATCAAAGGTTAGCTCCCGAGTCCTTTCTTGTTTTCCTCAACTTAATTATCATCTTCTTAGGATGTGCCTAAAAGTCAACAGTTTCAGCATCATATCTTAGCCATTTCTTCCTGTTATCTTTGTAGGATTGCCTTGGAAGAACAAGTAAAGAAAGAGCTAGAGAGGATCATGGTGAGCCCAACCCACTAGTTTATACTCCAAAGGTTGCCTTCAAGTTTCCCTTCATTTTCTATTTGTGTTTGGTGTTTTACCAAAGGTCGGATAGTTTCAAAGTACTTACCGCATCCCAGTTTGCTTCTATGTTTCTTTCTCTTAAGTGCTCTTCGTCAAAGGTCACCGGATAACTTTCAAAGCACTACCAAATCCCAGGTCGCTCTTAGTTCGCATCCTGCTATTTCCTTTTCTATTGTACCACTCATTCCATAAATCAAGCCTTAAAGAGATCCTTAGGCACAGATGATCTTCAAGCCCCTGATAGATCACTGAATCGAATGTTCAATTGAACCCTCTTATGACTCCATAGCCCAATGGATTGAAAACTGCCACTATATTTTTTTATGATCGAGCTTATTCTTTCTGTTTTTGCAACTTCTCACCTTTGAACCTATTTGTATATAGATATTTCCGCCTCGTACAAGAATTATGTTCAACCATCCGACAAACCAAACAAACCCTTGGCCTTCATATTCGGCCTAATATCATCATCCTAAATCAAAGACAATATCCATCTTTGTACATACTGGAGAGATCCCTCTCCACGCCCAGAGGTTGATCCAGGAATCCCAAAGTTGGCTGAAATGATGTTAACTCCGTGACCTGGATTTCGCTAATCTTGCTTGTTACGGTGAGACCTCCACGCATGCGTGCTGCATGGTGCGTTTGGCTATCGCGCGATGCACAGCTACTTCAAGCCAAAAATTTTCTCATTTCTTCATCAAAAATCGAAACGGACTCCAACTCTTTTGCTGCAAGTAAGTTGGTATGCCCTTGCCACTGCTATTAGATCGTGTTTGGTGTGTTTGGAGGCAAAGACATGAGAGTGCTGGTTGGTGAAATTATAAACCCTATCACTTGGTGAAAAACTGCTCCTAGGGTTTAATATTGGGTGTTAAAACTTAACCTTGGTGCCAAACACTCCCATTACACTTCCATTACCTTCCCACTTGTGGCTCTTTACCCCCTTCACTGTCACAATATCATTAATATCCCTCTCCTATTCCCTTATAATCCCATTATCACATACTTCCATTATCCCTAAAACCCTACCATTCCCTAACACTATCACTCTCCCATATCATTTTTAAAATTCAAAAAACTTCAAGTTACCCAAACAGTACCCAAGCATTCAAATAATTGTCCATTGTTCCTACATTTGCCAAATTCTCAAAGGGAAAATAGCACTTGACAAGACCTCATTATCCTTACTATCCCTATTTACCACTGTCCCATATTCTTCATAGTTCCTTATTGCTCTTTGGCACATTTGGCATTGAAAACAAAACACCAATTTTACATTTTCAAATCAACCAAACATGCACTTGTCATACACATTGCAACATCATGACGGACACAGATTCATCAATCAAAAAGACAGTGATTTCGCCACTGAACTGCATGCACCACGATGGCACTGAAACGTCGGAAAGGGCCTGATCCACTTCAAATATTGGCTCAAGCTTCGTTGGCTGAGCATGATACTTGATGATGGACCTTCAGTCCAAGTTTCAAGGAATTTGGAGAAAATTTTGTCAATTTTGTTTTTTTGGTCACAAAACAAATTTTCCTGCCCGACGCGTCGCGCCACCTTGCGTGCACTTACGTTTGAGATATCTTCTGGAGGAAAAATTTACATTTTTGGATTTTTTATGAAAATTTATGCATTCTCAGGAATGGACTAAGGATTTAATCAAGTTATGGGTGGTTTAAAGGGTCAAAAACACCTTCAAAATGGCCTTTCTGCCACCTTTTGCACACAAAGGAACCAGTCTTGGAAGATTGAAGTTTTGGAGGGGAAAATGACATCCAAATGCAGAAATTCCACTTGGGTTGGATATTAGACAGATATAGCTTTCCAACGAGCTATTATGAGATCAATTTGGACTTCGGGAAGTGCCTCAAAAATAGGCTCAAAGTGGTGTGATGCATTAATTTTTTGGGCGCAGCGCATAGAGGACTTTTGCCTATTTTTCACCCTTCAACTCAAAATTTCACCCAGTTTTGACTAGTTTCACTTTTTGATGTAATTATTGATCTACCTTGATGTAATTTTATGACTATGATGTAATTTTGGAAAATATTTACTTGTTCTAGAGGATTCATTCACTAAAAAGTGAAAATTAAATGAATGAATCAGTTTCCTACCATATAGAGGCAAGTTGTTTGATTGCCTGGATTTCAGTTCCTAGTTTAGAATTGGTTGAAACAGCTCCTAGAAGGATGAGCTCGACCCCTAGAGGCATGGTAAGGGGTTAGGATGGTTTATATCATGTATTTTCTAAGACATTTTCAGGGTTGGACTTTTGGGAATATTTTGGCACCTCATTGTATATTCATTTCAGCTTTTTGGCAAAGGAAAGACCAGAGTTTTGTAGCACTTGTTGGGATACTTGTGGCTCTGAGTTTTGATGATGTTTTTCTCCATGTATTTGTAAGTTTCATTAATTTTTTATGTATGCCATTTCCCTTCTCTTTGCCTCTGATATTAAAAAAATGAGTAACTAAGGTAGAATTCATTAGTTCGCTGGTGCTCTGCCTTAAACTTTTGTTTAGTTTTATATGTTTTTGTCAGTTTGAAGAGGATCCTTGCACCCTCTTGCCCTCTTTACCTCCTCCACAGTATTTTCCATCCATTCATTGAATCTAAGACATCAAATTCATTGCCTTCCCTACCCCAACTTGAACTTTGCAAGAATTTGACCTCATCCCCAAGCCCAAAATTGCCTTTCCCTTTTCTCCAACAAAAAAACCCTAAAAACTAAATCAGACTCCTTGATTCATATACCTAGCCTAAAATTAGCATTAATTTTAGTCATCTCAGACCCTATTGGCTATTTTAACTGAGTTTGACCCAGAGAGAGCCCTCTCCTATTCTGGTAGGGCTAGCTACCAGACTGAGCGTGGTATGATGTTACCCTGAACTCTGCCTTCCTTAAGCCTGAGGTAGATTTAGGCAATAACATAGTGGCAACCATAATAGGGAAGAAAATGGTTTGCTTGTTGATGTTAATTGTTTTATAAGCTACAGACGGAGCCTGAAGTTATGCCAGGAAGCCTTCGAAACACTCTTGCTTTGCATTAGTGAAAGTAGATAAACACTGCTTCAGTCAATCTCCGGTCTAGCTTCTGAACGTGACACTTGATTTGTGGATTGTCTTGCCCCATTACATGTATCAATTTCATATCTAATTGTTGATGGTGGACAACTATCAAACATTAGAAGGTTGAAATCATTCACCTGGTGACTCCAAATCAATGTAGAGACTCCACTGGAGGACTGACTCTTTCTCTGCAAAAATGGAAGGCTCTTCCACAAAGTTTAGGTATCCAAAGTGGAATGGTATTCAGGATCTAGTCTACTTTCTTGTAAATTACTTCTTTGTTGTTCTTGAAGTTGTCCTGAAATTTTTTCAGAATTTGTTGTATGATAAAGGTGATCAAAATCTTCACTCGACCTATTCAAAAAGTGTAAATACTGAGTTTCCCTTTGATCCTGGCCTCCTTACTTTTCCCACATCTCATGATGAATCTCTTCAGAGTGATGAGCCTAAAGAAAATAAAACTGATCCCGTAGCTCTTGTATATACTCCTACACCTATTATAGTCCCAAATAGGTATAAACCTCTTGTTTTACCTTCTGTTATTCATGCTTTCCATAAAAATTATGACCTATATCTACCAAGATTTGACGGTGAACGTAACAATGTCAACGCTGAGCAACATGTGCAGAATTTTGAGACTTTCCTAGACCTTTTTGAAGTTGATGAAGAAGAGGTTAGTATTAGGATTTTTTCTCTTTCTTTTCAAGGCCAAGTGAAGAGTTGGTTCAAAGCCCTGCCTGATGCGAGCATCTCAGATTTCCAGCAGTTCATTAAATTTTTCCTTGACAGGTGGATGATTGGACAGAACCTTTTCTTGATTATAGAAGAGTATAGCCAACTGAAAATACTGCCAGGGGAGACAGTACAATAGTTTTCTGCCAGATTTAACCAAGTATATTTTTTCGATGCCAACTGATATAAGACCTTCTCCTAGATCTGCTCTCTTGCACTACCCGGGTGCCTTTGATCCAGAAATGGAGTTTCAGCTGAGAGAAAGGAATATTGCAACACTTCAAGAAATGCAGAACAAGGCAGTGAATGTAGAGGCTCATTCGTTGATCCGAAGAAATCGATATCTCTAGAGGTAAAGCTTGAAATGTTGGTAAGTGTAGTAGAAGAGATGATGCAAAAGATCACCACAAGGAATGAGTATAATGTTCAATCCCATGGCTCGATGATTGAAGAAGAACAAGTTGCTGATCCAAAAAAAATTGTTTCTTATCCCAGTTGTCATAATGATTGCTTTATAGATCATCTTGAAGAAGAGAGAGAGCTATTGATATGACATGTATGATTGATGATGTGTTGTATACTGGTCATTTGCCTCATTTTGATCAGTATGATGATGATTATGTTCTCCAAACAGAAGCTAATCTTGCAGACAAATCAGCAGCTAGTTTGTGCGAGGAGGAAGCTCACTTTCAGCAGCTTGAGCACAGTGATCAACCAATGTATATTAGCTATGACGATGACGAGGAAAGTGCAACAAATTTTGAAGTAAGTGAAGGATCTTTGCCTTTTTGTTTTGATTCATTTCAGTTCATCAGAGACAAAATCCATGCAATCAGAAATCAACTATCAAAAAGTCTTGATTTGGACCATCTTGAGGGCAATGAAAACCTTGTTCAAGACTTCCCATATCCAAATTTGCAAACCCCAAGTGCCATTGATTTTCAAGTTGTAGATGGAGACATGGAAATTGTCACATATGATCAAATGCTACAAGGTGACTCCGTACCATTTTGTTTTGAATCATTCCACTTGTTGAAAGGTAAATTGCATGGTAAATATTCAAATGAGCAGCCTATAGGAAATCAAAAATATCTTAGTTTTAATGTTGATGATGAGACAAATAGAAAAATTATTGAGCAAGTGGTTAATGAGAAATCTTCCCCTAGAACGACTGATGAGATCATTTTAGATACAAAACTCTCCCTAGCTCCAGATTTTCAGCCACCAAACGAAATGGAGGGTCATATTACAGATGAAGGCATAGGAGTTGAAATACATGATTTAATGATGCAAGAGGATTTTGTACCCTTTTGTTTCGAAGCATTTCAGTTTATAAAGAAAAATCTTCGTAATATCTCTCAAGAAAAAGATGAAAAGCCAGTAGGATGTCAGGCAGTTTCAATGGATACATTGCAGCAGTCTTCTCAAGTTTTTGATGATCCTATTGCTTGTGTGTTGGATGATTTTTGTTGTAAAAATTCTGCTCCATTAGCTAACCATGTGCCAGAAAATAATGTTGATGATAAGCTTATTCAAAGGTCTCCTTTATTCTCTTGTTTAACATATTTTTCATTACAAATCTCACACCAATGTTTGCAGTTATATGAGGATATTGATAAGGGAGACTTTTGTTCTATTTGGAATCAGCTCCAGAGTTTGGTTATTCACAAAATTTAGGATCCTTTTGACAGCTTGCTGCAATCACCAAAGAAAGACAACACAGATGTGAGGAAAATCTTAATATCCATCTATGAAGATTACCTGGACCAGAGCAGTAATGTGTTAATGGAAATTAATAGCTATGTTTATGAAGATACTTTTGTAGTTTTCTTGAATTCATCCAGTCAATTCATGTTTTGCAAGTTTATCAGCAGTCAACTTGATTTCGAGTATTCCTTGGGAGTTTCCTTTCGATTCTTCCCTTTTCCTACGCATCAGAAAGCATTTAGGAAGAAATCAATTAGCAGCCAGGATGCTTACATGGTTGCATTGGCTGTTCCATTTCACTTGATCGGGTGGTGAAAAGAAATAATTAGAGTAGGTTTGATGAATAAGCTCCATTATGAGCATCTTTCCATTTTGTTAGTTATATTTTAGTCATGTTTGGTTTAATATGGTTTTCAGTTTTAGCCTTGATTCCGAATTAGTCTGCAGAATGTCATTTTTCGTGCTTTGACTCCATTACCCAATGGATGAAGGCACTGCCTTCTTTCCCATAGATATGTAGTTCTTGGCACCTCCAGGGAGCTACCATCCCCATTGGAGCCAATGTTAGTTTCAGCCTTTGCAGCCTTCCTCCAGTGATCAAACATGCTTTTACAAAGTGATTTTAAGGTGTCAAGGTCAAATTTTGTCATTTCAGTGAGTCTTCAAGAAATATTTGGTCACTAGGTATTAGGTCTAGGGTTTGCTTTTCACTCTTTTCAAAGTTGTTCAAATAGCGGTCCATGTCACCATTCCACTGAGTGTACCATCATTTAAAGGGTTTTCATCATCATGCGATATTCCACTGGGTCATTTTACACCTTGTTCATGCTTCAGTTGTGCCTAGGTAAGGTTCATTTCCCTCTCCTAGGGTTTTGGTGGTAATTTCTCTTGGATGGTAAAATCATCAGTAAAACTTGTATCCTGATGTTCATACACCTTCCCCTATCCTTAATGTACATTATTAAACACTTCCCATCACTGACATCCCCCAAATTCCTCATTTTCGCACAAACCCTAGTTTCTTGCTACAACTTGGCAATTTTCTAGGCTAGGCCTATGTTTTTCCCTTTTGGACCCCTTCCCCTTACTCAATCTTTGAAATTCCACATTCCCCTCCTTCCTAACATCTTTCCATACTTCTAAAAATTTTCTCAAGAAATTATAAGCCCCTTATCCCCTTCATTTCGCTTCATTTCGACAAATCCCTTGTTCCACACATCGGGATAGGTTTCACTCAAATGATGTTTCTGAGAAATAAAAGAAAAATTTGGGAACACTGATAGAGGTTTTTGTCCACAACAGGCCAAGGAAGAAAAAACTCCTTCAATTTTTACACAGGTATCATGGTTTTATATAAATTTCAAAAATACCATTGCCTCGGGAGAACTGATGCACCTCTGAAGTGACCTTGGGAAAATCAAGATTTCTCCTAGCTTGGTTGGCCCAATGACTTTCTTGATGCATCAAATGATAAATAGACAAAAATATATTTCCAATGAACTATTATGAGCTCAATTTGTAGTTGAGGAAGACCTTCAAAAGTTGACTGCAACAGCACTCTGCCTTGAGGCAGCCTCATTCTACTCATTTTGACCAGTTTTGGGAGATTTGATTTTTGACAAGGCAAATGAACTCAAAATTAAAAAATTCCAGTTGGTTTGGAAATTATACTCAAATATATTTCCCACGAGCTATCCTATGCCCATTTGGACACCAAGAAAGCCTCCAAAAGGCTCCTAAAAAAGTACACTACGCATTGAGCTTGGTGCGCGGCGCATTGAGCTGAAACAGAAAAAAAATTGCCATTCCTCTCCAACATCAAATTTTCTTGGTTTCTCCATTATTGAGTAAGTCAAATTCACTCCCCTATTGCTCATAACTTGTGCTTGGTTTCTATTATGAGTTTTATTATGAATATTTGAGTGCAAAACTAAACCCTACTATCTTGTTGAGAAGTGCCTCCTTAGGGTTTTGCAACTTGTTTTGGTGTCAATCATCCCACCTCCCCACCTTGTTTTTTCCATCTCCCATCATTGTTATCTCATCACTACACCATGCCATATATCCCTGCAAAAATATACAAGATTCTTCATTCAGCCAAAAATCAAAGTGTAAACGAAAAAACAGAGCTAGAGTGAAGTGTCAAAAGTTTCAAACATTGCAAAAGTGGGTGTGCCCAAATCAAAAATCAAAATCCCTCTCATAAGAGATATGTTTGTGTTCCAATAATCCAATTACACGCCAAGAGACATCAGTGAAACCAAGACAAATCATGGAGGAGTGAAGAAATCATGTTGAAAGTCGAAATTGTGTTGAAATAAGCTGCGCAATGCACTGGCTGAGTGGTGCGGCACAGATGGCATGCACGGCGCATTGGGCAATTTTCCACAGTGTAAAAATACACTGGTGTGGCGAAAATGGAATGCGCGGTGCGTTTGGCTATTGCGCGATGCACAGAGATTTCAAGCCGGAATTTTTCCATTTCTTCATAAAAAATCAAACGACTCCAACTCTTTTGCTGCAAGTAAGTTGGTATGCCCTTGCCACTGCTATTAGATCGTGTTTGGTGTGTTTGAAGGAAAAGACATGAGAGTGTTGGTTGGTGAAATTATAAACCCTATCACTTGGTGAAAATCTACTCCTAGGATTTAAAATTGGGTGTTAAAACTTAACCTTGGTGCCAAACACTCCCATTACACTTCCATTACCTTCCCACTTGTGGCTCTTTACCCCCTTCACTGTCACAATATCATTAATATCCCTGTCCTATTCCCTTATAATCCCATTATCACTCACCTCCATTATCCCTAAAACCATACCATTCCCTATCACTATCACTCTCCCATATAATTTGTAAAATTCCAAAAACTTCAAGTTACCCAAACAGTACCCAAGCATTCAAATAACTGTCCATTTTTCCTACATTTGCCAAATTCTCAAAGGGAAAATAGCACTTGACAAGACCTCATTACCCTTACTATCCCTATTTACCACTGTCCCATATTCTTGACAGTTCCTTATTTCTCTTTGGCACATTTGGCATTGAAAACAAAACACCAATTTTACATTTTCAAATCAACCAAACATGCACTTGTCATACACATTGCAACATCATGACGGACACAGATTCATCAATGAAAAAGACAGTGATTCTGCCAATGAACTGCATGCACCACGAGGGCACTGAAACGTCAGAAAAGGCCTGATCCACTTCAAATCTTGGCCGAAGCTTCATTGACTGAGCATGATACTTGATGATGGACCTTTAGTCCAAGTTTCAAGGAATTTGGAGAAAATTTTTTCAATTTTGTTTTTTTGGTCACAAAACAGATTTTCTTGCCCAACGCGTCGCGCCACCTTGCGTACGCTTACGTTTGAGACATCTTCTCGAGGAAAAATTTACATTTTGGATTTTTTATGAAAATTTATGCATGCTCAGGAATGGCCTAAGGATTTCATCAAGTTCTGGGTGGTTTAAAGGTTCAAAAACACCTTCAAAATGGCCTTCCTGCCACCTTTTGCACTCACAGGAACCAGTCTTGGAAGATTGAATTTTTGGAGGGGAAAATGATATCCAAATCCAGAAATTCCACTTCGGTTGGATAGCAGACAGACATGGCTCTCCAAAAATCTATCATGAGCTCAATTTGGACTTCTGAAAGTTCCTCAAAAATATGCTCAAAGTGGCGCGACGCATTTATTTTTTGGGCACGGCGCATAGAGGACTTTTGCCTATTTTTCACCCTTCAGCTCAGAATTTCGCCCAGTTTTGACTAGTTTCACTTTTTGATGTAATTATTGATCTACCTTGATGTAATTTGATGACTATGTTGTAATTTTGGCACATATTTACTTGTTCTAGAGGACTCATTCACTAAAAAGTGAAAATTAAATGAATGAATCAGTTTCCTACCATATAGAGGCAAGTTGTTTGATTGCCTAGATTTCAGTTCCTAGTTTAGAATTGGTTGAAACAGCTCCTAGAAGGATGAGTTAGACCCCTAGAGGCATGGGAAGGGGTTAGGATGGTCTATATCATGTATTTTCTAAGAAATTTTCAGGGTTGGACTTTTGGGAATAGTTTGGCACCTCATTGTATATTCATTTCAGCTTTTTGGCAAAGGAAAGACCAGAGTTTTGCAGCACTTGTTGGGATCCTTGTGGCTCTGAGTTTTGATGATTTTTTTTTCCATGTATCTGTAAGTTTCATTAATTTTTTATGTATGCCATTTCCCTTCTCTTTGCCTCTGATATTAAACAAATGAGTAACTAAGGTAGAATTCATTAGTTTGTTGGTGCTCTACCTTAAAATTTTGTTTAGTTTAATATGTTTTCGTCAGCTGGAAGAGGATCCTTGCACCCTCTTGCGCTCTTCAGCTCCTCCGCAGTCTTTTCCATCCATTCATTGAATCTAAGACATCAAAGTCATTGCCTTCCCTGCCCCAACTTGAACTCTTCAAGAATTTGGCCTCATCCCCAAGCCCAAAATTGCCTTTCCCTTTTCTCTAACAAAAAACCCTAAAAACTAAATCAGACTCCTTGATTCATATACCTAGCCTAAAATTAGCATTCATTTCAGTCATGTCAAACCCTATTGTTTATTTTAACTAAGTTTGACCTGGAGAGAGCCCTCTCCTGTTCTGGTAGGGCTAGCTACCAGACTGAGCGTGGTATGATGTTACCCTGAACTCTGCCTTCCTTAAGCCTGAGGTAGATTTAGGCAATAACAGGCTCCACCATTGAACCCTTTTGTTTGAGATTTATAAATTGGCTAAAGAAGGTGTTTCTCTTTGTATTCTCATAATGTGCTATCATTTTCTCCATAAAAATTGACCAAGTAATAATTTTTTTACGAGAGAAAATCCATTGATAGCATACAAATGTATTTTGTTCTAAATGTAAAGTTGCAATGCGAACATTTTATGTGTCTTGTACATTATGGAGATCAAAATATTGCTCCATCTGTAGTATCTATGTTATGGGATCCTTGTGACCAAACTTACTCATATCGATCTTTGGAATATGGTGGGCCTTCAATCCAACATTAGATTTTATGAAATCATGATTAAAAAATTTTTTTTTCTCATCATGAGTTTCATGTACTACCTTTTCTCCATTAGGAATCATTTCTTGTATCAACTTTTTCAATTCCATGTCTGCTTTTAGATCATTCTTCATGTCTTCCATGTTGTCCTTCATTTTTTCATAATCTTAGCTTCCATGTCATCCATATTAGCTTCCATGCCATTCTTCAAACCATCCATCTTATCTTTCACACCTTTCTTCAAACCATCCATATTAGCTTCCATGCCTTTCTTCAAATCATCCACATTAGCTTCCATGCCTTTCTTCAAAAATTCCATTTATTTTCTTTTCTCTTTGCCAGAGTGAAATTTGGTGCACTTGGTCTTGTAATTTTGATATATCATGTTACACTTCTTCCTCTTCATGAGTCATAGTAGAGACTTTTGAGGGCTTAATGGTGTTTAATTATTTTTAGGGGCCATTTTAGAACCCAATACTAATATATATGCTTCAATATGCCCTTGGAATCACTTCAAACTGATTTTTCGAACAAGGCTTATGCAATTTAAAAAAATACACACACCTTTTACATGATCTTGAGGAGATCGATATTGAAACTAATGTATCTCTGGAATTTCGGATCCCCAATATTTTATCTTTATTCCATTAGTAGCCCTGTGAATATTCTTTCCAATGCCATGGGTCTGACCTGATTTGGATTCTTCAAGGAAAAGTTATGCCTAATCTCCCGCATTGACATAATTATGGACAGGTTTAGTAGAGCGAACTTTTATGGCATGCCATGTGTCACTGTTTCCTCCTTTGGCTCTAAAATTGATACATAATACACTATAATCCATGTGATTTTTCCACTTGTTATAGAATTCCAATTTTATGCTTAGAGAGTGATTTATGACAATTTTCCCAGGGTCACCTCTTTGAGATGAAATTCAAGAAGCTGCAAAAACCCTAACATCCAAAGATCATATCTCCAAAAATATTGTGAACCAAGTTATGAAATTTTTACACGATATTCATTAGGATTTCTTCACAAATGGGTTTTTTTTTTAGCTTGTGAATATTTTTATAAAACAAGGTATAGTGACAATTCCACGATGACCTGTTTGAAGTAGTAAAATCGTAGAATCCAAAGCTCTGATACCAAATGCTATGAAACTAGCTCCCAAAAATAGAAGAAAAGAGAGATCAACGTCTTAGAAATCAACTTCTTTGAGGGGGAAACCTCCTTTACATTACCTAAATTTTACAATTCTTGGATGATTTAAATGAAAAAACCTCCTTTCTATATATAGGATTCCTTAGGGTCACAATATAATCCTAGCCGACCTAAGAATAATAATATAAGGGCACAATAATACCAATAGTGGGGTTTTCAGGATCACAATAATAACAATAAGGGGGCGTCACTATCAACAATAAGGGACAACACTAGTTGAGTGGTTGGTGTGAAATTTTGGATTAACAATTCCCTTTTCTCAACAATTTGACCCATCTCATATAATGTCACATTTTCTCAAGTTCGCTTCATGTCCTCAACAATGTTATACTCCAGTTCACCACCACCTATTTTTCATTCATTGTGTGGGTTGAAGATGAAGATTAAGATGCCTTATTCGATGCTTTAGGGGCTTTAGAATTTTTTTTAGCATTTCCTGATCCAAACTTAGTTGGTTTACTACCTGTGGATTGAGAATTTGGACATTGATTAGTGGTGTTGAGAGGAAGTATTCAACTCAATAAAGCCTTACCTTTAGATTCAACTAATGTCCTTTTATAGGTTGTACGATTTTGGGGCCCTGTTAGGTTGGGATTCTCCAACTAGAACTTCTTTGACTATTTTGGTATCTCTATCCACCACCACATTCCATAGTAAAATTATAAAATTGTTGACCTATTATTGGAATCATCATCTTTCAGGTTTGATTATTCTTCATTTTATTATTTAGTTTTATCTTCTATTGACTGATCATCTAGCAAATTATTAATCACCAAGGTCATATAATTGATCCATTGTGAGAAATTCTTATCTTAAATATCATATTCATGGTATGAGAAAAAATTATCTATTCCAAGCTCTTCAATATTTAGGTTCACATTAGAGTTGTGATCGATATTGGCTTAGGAATTTTTTTTTATGATTAAAAAATGCTTTGAAGGATTTGTTACTTGACTAAATTTCCCCTGTGTTCCTCTTCAAATTTGATACTTTGTTGGTCAATTCTTCATCATTTTAACCATACTATCTATTTTATTAACCTCTTTATCAAAAAATTTATTCATAATTATTCTCCCTACTAACATTTGAATATTCTCAATCCACTAGTGTATTAGCATTGGCTCCTTTCATAAGAATCGTGATGTTAGAATGTACGTTTGATGTATAGTGTTCAATAGCTACCAAATCATGAATAGGGACATCTTCAAGAAACTCATTCAAAGTCATAGTAAGATGTTTATTGAAATATTTAACTCTCTTTCTTCACTATTTTGATCACACTTATCTCCCTTACTAGTGTGGATGGGGTTTTATTTTATACAATTTTATCCATAAAGGCCTTCTAAGATTGATATCAATTTGTAATGGAACCTGATGGAAGACTATGATACCATATTACAACTTTATTCTTAAAAGTGTAAGGAAATATTCTACATGTGACATCCTCATATTGAAAATTCATCAATCTTCATGAAAAATAGAAATTGTTAATTTGATCTTTCCCAGAGGTGAACTTTTCTAGGTCAAATTTTGGGAGTAACTTTTATGAATGTCAGGGAAAGTCATGTAAGATACCTTGATGGTTCAAAGCCCCTTGGGCCATCCATTTCAACTAACTACTAGCATATTATTGTTTATATATTCATTGTTATCAAATTTGGTATTATCTCCTTCATCTTCTATATTTTCATCGATAGGTGGTCCTTCGTTTTCCTGGTTAGGAGATCCAAAAACATGAGGTATTTTGTTGTATTATACCAAATAAACCAATGAAGTGTCAACCAAATATTCAACTGAATCAAAAAGTACACAATGATGGGTTGTTTTTTCTTTATTATACACTTATGCAGGAAAATACTAGTAAAAGGGAGTATTCCACCCTTTTTGGCGTACTCTTGGGTGAGTGGTCTAAGAGAATTTAACTGCTCCTGAGTGATTGCACACAACTTCTCATGAATTTTGATAAGAGGTAAAAATTCAAGATAATGTTCATCAAATGGATAAAATATAGGTTGAAGGGAAGTGTTTCTCTCTTATCTAGAGGTTTGATAATGATAAGATTGAGTAACTATACCAACCATTCAATGGTGACCCTCTTTTTAACACCCAAAACTATTTATGGGGCAAAATACACTGCCAACAGTTAGGGTATCACATCAGTATAAAGCACCAAATAGAACTTACACTATTTGCAATAGGATTACCATCTAATATGTGGGCTCATCTACCACCATGCTTGTTCAAAAAAAAAAATTGGATGGAGAGAGAGAGAGAGAGAGAGAGAGGAAATCCAGATCAAATATCCAATATAATGCAATTTAGAATAGAATTACGAAGTGTTTTAAGAAAAATATACAAATAATATAATAGCAGCTAAGTAAATGGACATGACTATCAAAGAATGATTGTTAGAAAACTTCAATCAAGATACATGGATAAAGAAATATATTCATTATAAATCATAAATTAGTTCATAATCAGTAATGCTCATGAAAATATAAATCAACAAGAAAACTCTAATAAGATGTGAATTTCCAATTAACAAAGTAGTTCATTATCTTTCAATAAATAAAAAATGATCACAAACTATTAAATAACCACAAGGATTTTCTTATTATGTTCAATAATAGATGAATAATTTTTTTTATGGCCCAAGGGAGCTTCTCAAAATTATGGAAAAATATTCAATGCACCATTAATTAAAGCATATATGAAATCCGATAGTGTAAATGTGAAACTATCACTTGATCTTCCAAAGGAAAGTAAAATATGCCCCTTTCAAAGGTACTCTAAGTAGTCCAAAACTTAGGTTTCTTTCTAACTAGTTATGAGAGTATATATATTCAAATTGGGTTGAATCTTCACTTCCAATGACCTTTCAACTGCCCTTACGACTTTTCGTTTTTATTCATATTATAATTTATATTTGACTTTTGATTATAATTATAATTTTATTGAGATATTAAATGAAAATCAAAATAATCAAAAGAATGCACTTTGTGGCTTTAAACTCATAATGCCTTAGGGTGATGCTCCAACTTGTAGCTCTTGAGTTAGGTGAGTATGCCACACTTTGTAATTGGATACAATGGATTTGAATTTTTTTTATATCAACCTTCCTAATATAATTTCACATCCAAGAGCGATAGTTATTAGTGTTCCATATATCCTTGTGCTTGGTTGAAAAATGCAAAGAGAATTGTGAGTAGCTTTGTGGGTTTTGGAACGTGTTTCGTAATGGCCTCACTTACAGATTTTAGGTTCTTTCGAGTGACATCATGTTTTCTTCTATACATAATCTACTAAATTCCTCACAATATTTCCTACTATGCTCCTAATAATCCTCATGATATGATGGAAACTATCTTCTGATACTTGATAAAACCTTCCAATGCGCTATGAAGCTATTGATAGTTACTCGATGTTCTAGCCACAACTCTTCCAAACCTCTCTTGGGATTGGATAGACATAATAGCTTCTTATATATCTCATTTCTTGCCCATTCTACCATTCATAAGCTATTTGGTGCATTAGGATACTGCATGCCCTATTCATACATGAGTTCTACTACAATCGAAGTTTCATTCAACAATGTACATTTTCTCTTGAGCTCATTTCGGGAATTTGTTAATGACGAAGTTGTTTTGTAAGAATCAACATCTCCTTATAAAATTTTTTCATGATATTTTCTAACACTCCTATCTCTTATAACACATCTATATGGAAATCCTCCTTATGAGAACTCGAGGTTACTGATACTTGGATATATGTGTGGAGCATCTCATTCTCTTTTTGTGAATTGGTCATCTTATTTTATAGTTATTTCACCTTGTTCACTAGATGCTCAATGTTCTTCTCTATTGCAGTGGAGAATGAAGATCTTGTAGAATTTATATAAAAATAATTATTCATAGTATCTACCACTATATCTCTCTCCATGGTCACCAAGGTATTTTTAGCTAGTTCTCAGTCTAAACTTTGTGCCTTTCTTAAAAAATATTATTTAAGTTGTAGTCGAATAAAAAACTTCAAAGGTACATTACTCTATATTCCTCTTTAGATAATATGCCCATCCCTCCAAGTGGCATATGTCCTTTGGTTAATGTTGTAGCAGGCTCAGTATCCATAGGATTCAATATGGCTTTTGTTTCCTTTTAGTCTTTCTCGATTTTTCTAAATTCTTCTTTCACTTTCTTATCGACCATTTCTCTTATGAGTCTTTATTCTTAAAGATTCCTTGTTACTTCCTCTTATCTCTCTCTCTCTCTCTCTCTCTCACACACACACACACACACACCAACATACAAATTTCTTCTCTTTGATATCTTCTCCATTGCAAGATTGCATGTTTGTTGCCTCACTACCATTTTTCGGTTGTGAACTACCAATTTTTTTTTGATATTCCTATATAACATGTGAATCATTGTAAAATATATTTCCCTTATCTAATTCCTTTTTAATGCTTTAGTTTTACAGTCATGTGTACCTTATTTTCATACAATTCTTTAGATAAAAACCCCTTGAATCATATCAATGAAAAATAAATTCACCAAACTTAAAGCATTCCAAATCATTGGATTTTTCCTCTAATTCTCTAAAAATTAGTACACCATATGTTCTAGTATATATTAGAAATTCAAGTTGTGGTGCCTTATTTGCACAAACAAGAATTCTTCCAAGCATTGTTGTGACATCGTATGCAACTTCTTGCAACACTATTTTATCTATAAAAAAGATAGGAATCTTTTGAGGGGGACTACAAGCTCTAAATACCTTGACATACAATGAATCTAAGGGTTTGAATAGATCAGTGATATCATGTAATTTTTCTATAGCTCTATCTAACATACATAATATTTTCTATGTCGAAAATTTTGTGATATAAGGGTGAAATAAAATTCTTAGCAATTTGATGGTACATCTTGCTATAGCCAGTGTCCCATAGAACATTTCAATAGATGTGAACATGTGGTATGTCTTCAGAAAAGTTGAACCTCTATACCAATTACTCAAACAAACATCTTGCACATATGGCATCCAAAAAATGTTATTTCATGTAAAATTCATGTTGTTATCCCTTTGGTGGCTTCTAGGCTCATTTTACATTTTCCACGACGGAGGATTCTAGAATCTCTAACCAATTAAATATACTCCCATATTCAGTGTAGGTGTACTTACATTGGTACATAATTCTCTTTGAATAGTTATACATCTTTCCTACCATACAATATACAAGACATTATGGCCACTATTTGATATGCCTTTCTTATCAATTTATTCTTGCAAATCCCATTGTATCGATGTTAGAACTTACTGATATCTTTCAAACAATTCTAAAGGATATTCGTGTTGGCTAGAGGAAAATTACAAAATCATTTAGTTGTAATGTACACTTGGTAGCTTGGAATCTTGTAATACTCCATGATGTGGGTATATATGTATGCTAATACATCTAAACCATGTTTTTCTTGGATATTCATATATTTTGTATCTATGCACTTGATTATCCATTTAATAGTTACAACGCATGGTAGGATGGTAGGGTGTCTTGCCACTTTGTTGAGTAAGGAGTTATTTAAATTACGGTACACTTCACTATCCTCTTCATAAATAGGTACCTCCTTTTGAGAAAAATAAATATACATACTAGATAAAGGCATCAATGTTTTTTTTTCTATGTAGCATGTTGCCTTTGCATATATGGGAATTGAGATTATAGATATTTACACTTCCCCTTATACAATCTCCTTGATTAGTATTTTATTTGTGGGTGGAGACATATCTCTTTTTGATGAGGAGATTTTGAGACAATCCAAACCTATGGTACCTAACATCTCAAAAGTATGCATGATGACTAGATGTTAGGAAAAAATAAGGTAAATAATTAAACTGCATTGTGCAAGATATGGCATATCAATGCACTACTGAAAGGGATATATGAAGATGTTTTTTGAGGATGTAATGCACTACGGTTGCACAATTTAGGTTATGATATTACATTTTCATGCAAAGAAAAAAACCAACACACAATAAATATGTTTTTCCATTACACAAAGTAAGGGGAAAATTAGAGACTTAATTTCATGTAGTGGCACATATAATTGAGGTGGAATGTGTCATATCACTGAGGGAAGAGTGGCAAAGGAAAATAACAGTGTGGTAAGAAATATGCTTGGGAGAATTTTTTCATAGGGAAATTCCTACTATCAGATGAAGATATTCATGTTAGACAAAAGTAATACTAGGGGACGGGGGGGGCGTAGAATCAGTATTACTAGAATATTAAAAAATTTATGCAATTAAAAACTTATTCAAAAATTCAAGTCAAAAAATATAACAAGAACATGAAAAACATAAGAAATAATCACATGTATACACATAGATTTTAGGTGGAAACACCCCAGTCTAGGGAAAAAAAAACAACCAAACTATTTGTTGCTTCTTCTTATTATCTATTGCTTTAAAATTTTCTCATTTACATTACATCGGTTAGCCACCACTAGAAATGGAGAACCCACCCCTTGAATGAAATGATAAATGTTGGCTACAACCAACTTAGAGCACCCACTCCTACAATATACAATCAAAATTCACTTGGATTGAAGCGCCCACTCCAAGTATAAACAATTGTTTAATAAGATAATGAAATTCATAACTGAAAAAATTTTTTCATGAAAAACCCTATCAAAAAATAAGCACAATCATGTGACCCCAAATACACACTCCAAATGAGAGAACACAACTCTATACACACACTCTCCAAACTAATATTCAAAATTTGCAGACCACTCTGAAACACAACTGAAAAATAAATTATGAAGCACACACTTCAATTCTGAAAATTTGAATTCACTGCCACTATCATTGGCTTGTGCACTTTCTCTACATTCACATCCACTCAGTCACACTGCTAGAGAACCAAACAAATGAGAAAATTTCCTTCCCATATCTGTAAATTCTTGATATGGTTAAGCCAATTAATTCTTCAGATGATGGATCTCACATAAAACCTTTTCACATACTTTAAATATGATTGAGATTGGCATCATGACAAAATCAAGAAACTCATTCCACTAACCCTTTGATAATTTAACCTTGAACCACCTTCTAGAGGCCACATGACTTATTTGGACCTTTTTTTCGGGATAATTTCGACAATAGAATCTACCAAAAGAAAATTCATTCCAAATGAGCATGAGAAATATGGAGAAAAACTCGTAAATCCTCTTGGTCTCACACACAGGCCTACAAAAATTTTACTTACAACACTAGTCAGTTGCATTGGCATGTCCTCTAAGCAAATGGGTTCTTTTAGTCGATCTCATGAGCCTCCATCCATGTGATTAGGGAAGAGAATAGGTTAAAACAATAGTTACAACCCTCAAACTTGCAATAGAGCTTCATGGGGGTGATATGACATGTAAACCATCCTTCCTGACCCAACTTGACATAAAAAACTTAGCCACATAAATTCAACATGATTTCACACTCATCATCAACTAGATATCTAGAACACATATAGATAAACTTCATATGAGGCCTTGTTATCTCATGACACCTCTCCTACATACCTTCTGAGACTTATGAAAACAATTTACATCAAAATGAAAAAATTCAACAAGTATACAAAAAAGTTAGGACTTAACATATAGGCTCATGAGTAAATGATTTCAAGAGGTGACATCATCGGCAACACAAAGATGCCAAAAATCTCCCTCTTTACCAATTATGTCAACCTTTAGCTTCTAAAAATAAATATTACATTTACATAAAAAAAATATGAAGCTAAGTACATACACAACTCACTAACTCTCCCCAATTGACATGAATGGAAAGGGGTTTTACATGGTAATAAAAAATACATAACAACAATGTGATACATGGCAAAAAATGAAGTATTCCCCCTAAATAGGTGCAAAAAATACTCCCCTTGAATATTTATGAGATCAAACCATATTGAATAATAAATATACACGAATAGGAAATCCATATTGAAATGAAGAAAGAAGAAGCAAGAAAACAATTCTTAATTCGTTGAAAAGCATGCAAACAACCAATCACCACCCATTATCCAAATTTTTCAGCTGAAAGCACTGTTGGTGGTAGCCATATGATAGAAGCTAACTCCATGAAAAACTCCTCTATGCCTTCAAAAAGGCACAACACCCATATGATCTCTAAGATATTCAAATTTCTCTCTTAGAAGTGGCTTGGTGAAGATATTTGCAATTTGTTCATTCGAAGCAACACATTCCAACTTCACAACTTTGTTGACCACTTGTTCTCTTATAAAATTATATTTGATTTGTATGTGCTTGGTATTGGAATGAAGAACCGGATTCTTGGAGATGCTTATTGCACTTTTGTTGTCTACCATGATCGAAAGAGTCTCTTTATACTCAACATGCATGTCTTGAAGATTTTTCTTCTGTAATATTCCTAATTTATCTTTTATCTAATTAGAATACTAAATTTTGTCTTCTTTAATTAATAGATGAATAAGACGGTAGAGGGACCCATAAATCCCTTTAGTATAATAAAACCACTTCACCAGTGTGAAAGTGGAACAATGCGGTAGTGGAGGGGACCAAGAGATCATGTGAACATCGCAGTCAAGGAAGAGGATATGGACCAAGAGAGCAGCATAGTTATGATGTGGGACCAGGGGTGTGAGGATTCCACAAGTATAAAAAATAGGTGAGGGAAACCATATAGAGAATTCTAGATTATTATTATTTTCTTGTCGTTTACGACTAAACCACGCTTGAGTTGTTTAGCCGAGTCTGTAGTGTTGTTTAGCACGAGAATATTTCGAGCTTTAACTCGACCTTTTTCTCAGGACTTCAGGTTCTCACTTAGAGAGGAGTCCTTCTATCTTGTGAGCATATTTCAGTATTCTGGCATTTGGCCATTTGCAGTCCTCTTGAACAGCACAGTCACCCAGTGACTTACAACAATAGAGAGATCTAGAGGAGGGTGAAATTCCATAACATTGTCGCTTGGAATCCAGTGATGGGATTAAACCTTATACAGTTGAGCTATGGGGGATTTGTTGTAGCATTTTATTTATCAGTTCAGCTCATATCACTGCATACCCAACAGTAGTGCTTTTTCATGCCCTAGGAGGGTGATTTTCCGAGGTCTGCCAATCCAAAAATCCTTTCTAGGTTTTTTTTGTGAGTAGAGGTCGATGTCCAAATCGCGGCATTTTTCGAGCATCTATGCCTCATACGCACTACTTTTTCGCCGAAAAATTCATTTCTAGCAGGGGCATCAAGCTGTGCTGACGGCCCCCGCAGAGCAACATTTACGTAGTGTTCTTGGGGGAACTTGAGGGTCATTCTAGCCATCTCTCGTGCCTTGAGTCTTATCATTCTTGAGCACTTTGTACTTTTATTCCAACCGCTATTAATAAAATGGCTCATCTATTTCTAGTTTTATTCATGGTGTTTTGATGTTCAAAAGATTATTTTTACTTTCTTTGTATTACTATATTTTACTATTTGGAATATTACATCTTTATCCATAATATATGTACAACAAGTGGCTGCTACTATATTAATATCGTTTATGCAACCATCTCACAAAATATAAGAAAATATATATCATCCTAAAAATTTTTGATACCCTTTTAACCAAGACCTTTTACTTTAGCTGATGTGTTATAATCGCATTTAATCAAAGCGTTAGTGAACAAAAATGAACATCTGCATGTTGTAAAGAAGAGGAACATAACAACCATTAGAAACATATGACATTGATACGAAGTTCGTCCTGGAGGGACTACATCTCCGGACCTCGGTATCAAGATGGTGTAGACTGCTCCATTAAGTGTTGTAAGTAGTTAAGATGTACATGGATAATGTTTTCTCTATCGTACCAGGAAAATGCCCTCACGCAGGAGTGACTGGACTCTCCACGAGATGTTCCACTATAGGAACTCTCATTCACAACAACGACTCCTATCTATATGACAATAACTCACACATAATGACTATGAGAATCCTGCTAGCATGGAAAAAAAAGGATCTCAATAAAACATACATATGACAAAGAGTATCCCGCGAACATGGCAATAAAGGGATCTCAAACATAATACAACTACATGATAGAAAGTACATCTCACATCAAGAAAAAAAAAATATCCCACATCAAACATCAATAGGGATCTATAAAACACAATGCATCTCATAGCAAAGAGACAAATAATTACATGAAATCAACGCATCATATACCTCACACTGAAGATGAATGAAGGATAGGCTGATCCACCATTGGATTTGAAATCACCATCACAATAGTGGCCTCTAAAGGTGTGAAATCAACTGCTCCCTCACTGAATGCTAACACCTCCATCTCCACTTTCAAAAGTCTCCAAAAAATGTAATGGCCAAATGGAAAATCTGAATACACCATTAGATTCGTGGCATCGAATAACAAAAAATCGATAAAATTTAAATGCACCTTTTGCGGGCAAAATTCTCGCCTCCCGAACTATTTAATCAATCAAGGTTCCGCCGCATCTTTCCTGGCTCATGGTTCCACTCGCCTCGATCTACGTAGAAATATACCTACAATAAAATAATATTAAATATCAAAAATTGTGCTCCTCCCGGGCTGTCCACTATTAGGGTCCTATAAAAATAGGGTTCATAAATTTTGAATTGACTTTGATAGTCTTGTAAATATGTACATACCTTGCTTTCTGCAAGTTGTTTTCCCATATTTTGAAAAAAAAGAAAAAATAATAAAAAATCCCAAAAGAGAGTAAAAAGTCCTAAAAGAAAGATCAAAGTACTTAGAAAAAATAGAATCCAGAAGAAAAAAGAATGAAAATAAGACCTGAAAGTGAGCAAGATCAAATGGCACTATTTTTTATTTTTACTGCAAGAATAATGATTATGTGTAGAGTGTCAATAAATACCATAATCCATGATTGGTTAAATAGTTTAATCTTAACTCTTCATGCTTTCAATTTCATGTTTTAGATAGTGAATAAATATTTGTCAAACAGTTTAAACTTGACAAATCAGTAGATAGGTAGAGAATAATGAGGAGCTCAATAGTTTAATCTGAGCCCTCGGATGAAATAAGGTATATCTAGATAGTTTTATGCTTTGAAAGAAAACGTTTTAAGGTTGCAAGTCTAAATGAACCTACAAATGAAGAAAAAATGTTAAAAATAAAGTTGGGTAGGTAGAAAGCAGTTGGGAAATCATGTAATAAAGCATCAACGGGAAAAATCACTAATTTCCCCTCCCTTATAAATACTCAGTATTCTAAGCTATCAGTCAAACAGGCTCAGAGCATTTCTCTGACTTTTGTTGGGACCGAACCCAACCCTTGATGACTGGCTAGTTAAAAATATTGAGTTCTTATGTTAAACCCACATTTATCATCATTTACCCTTCATTCATACATTAAAAACCATTTTTTCCTAAATAAAGACACATTCTTACTTAGTAAAGATAAACCCCAAATAATTAACTTCATCCTTTCAAAAGCATTCATAAAACCCTCAAATTACATTTTATCCTAGGTATTAGTGAAGTACATATAAAAATGAGCAATGCTTTATTTTATACTTTACTTAGAGACAATATGTGTTTTGTTTCCCTTTTTCATATTAACTTTTAACCTATTCTTATTAAATCCCTAAAATTACACCTACTCGTAGATATTAATTCCCCTATAACTAAATAACCCCCAAAAAACCCACTATTATAAAGTTTAGACCATAGTTAAATATTCCACATGCATAAAATAAAGACCCCACCTAGAAACCCTTTGGTCTAAACTTATCATTAATTAAATACCCCACCCCTATAGTTTTTAAACTATTCAAAAGGTTTAAAACTATATAATACACCGGCTCCCGCATATGTTTTATTAAAACATTTCATAAATGTTTTAAATATAAATACATTGCATTACTCCCCCGCCTATATTTTTTATAAGCCAAGGTTTTTGAATTAAATAAATGTCTATTGCTAAAGTTCAAAACCCATCCACTCGTATAAAAAACCCGGCCCCACCTATCATTCTAGTGCAACTCCTGAACCAATCTCAACCGTTCGCACCCAACCTCCAGATCCAACGGCTGACATTCAATATCACGCAGAATAGATGCGCGTTCCTCCAAACGCCAAAGCCGCGCGAAATGGGTGGTTTCCCATTAACCTCTCTCCTCCACGTGGCCTTTCTTCATTGGATCAAGTGGGTTGAGTTCAATACAGCTTACCACCTAATAGCCGCGCGATAACCACTCGCGGTTTTAATCCATTAAAACTCTGAAACCGCCCTCCCGCCTAATGCGACTTACATTCAATGCCAGATTAATACACCCGGAATGCATAATAAACCTTTGTAAAAGCATTTCATTCATCAAATATTCTTGCGCTTTAAACCTAAACCCTCTGAAAAGTTCCCCCAATTGTAAAAACATAGTTTTAAGCCATTTTCCGCCCTTGTTTATGCCCGAAGCTTGCAAACATTTACCTTGCAAACCTATGAAGACTGCTGAGGAGCTCCATGTTGCTCCAGATAAGCTACTGAAGCCTTCAACTCAGCAAAGGACCTCAAAAACCTTTCCAGAAACCGATACCTGCATTACAACAGGTATTTTTCTAAAAAATCAAACCTGCAATCAATTGGAAAACCTTTTAAAGAACAAATAGTCTCAGAAATTGATTAAATAAACTGCCAAAAAGTCTTAAAAACGGGCCAAACTCTGGCAAATATTTTCCAGAAACCCTTTTTCTCTGCAGTGCGCTATTTTGAGGAAATTGGTGAAATTTTCACAGTTTATTAGTCTATTTCAAGCTCTGAGATAAACCAGAAAGCCTCTGCGGGTACCTAAACCCTCTGTGATCCTGTTAAAAAGGGTTTTCAGCCCTATTCCCATTAAAAATACTCAGAAAACCCTTGTTTTTTGTTTCAAGCCAATTCTACGACCTCCAAATCTCTTTGATAGGTCTAATTTAACAGAAAAACCAAAGAAAAGCCTGTACTTTACCAAATTTGCCCAATTAAGCCTCTGCTATAGTAAAATTTCTTCTGCAAATGTAGATAAAAAATGCCTAAAAAACAGAGTGCAGTCAAGCCTGAAGGTTCTAAAGCACCCAAACCTACCCCTGCCATGACTTCAAACACTGTTATTGTTGTCAATCCATTGTAACCACCTATTGTTGATATTGAACACATTCCCCTAGTTGATACTAATTACAAAATAGTTGATCCCATTTTTGAATTCAATCTGTTAGATATCCATAACTGGTGCTATGATAAGTCTTTAGATGATCATGAAGAAGTTCATATTTGGGAATCCAATTTGCCGAAATATGTAGTCCCATTGACTCACCCTTGTTAGGAGATTATTAGGTTGTGTTAGCAGTACTATATTCCTGAACAAAGAGCTATTGTGAATGCCAATAAAGAAGTCCTATTTACCATCACTACAGAGTCAATTAACCAAATGTTGCAGCTTCAACCTGACCCCCAAGTAGTCCCTTTGTCTATTGAGGCCCTCACCAAGCTTTGGCCTAGATTTTCCTAAAAGGTTCATGATTTTCTAGACTTTTATGCCTCTGCATGTAGAAATTCCCAAGTTAAATCCGATATATTCTACTGTTAAATTCCCTGAAGGATCAAGACATGTAATTTCCATGTTTCATACTTGGATATTTCAATCGATGAACACACCGATGAATCCATCTTGGAATTCTTGTCCACCTTTCTCTAGGTCAACCACCTTCGCCATATTTGTTGATGTTGGTTTCATCGCTGATAGTATTCGTTATGAGAAACGGCTACCTCAGCCAAGGAAGGCAGAGTTCAGGGTAACATCATACCACGCTCAGTCTGGTAGCTAGCCCTACCAGAACAGGAGAGGTCTCTCCAGGTCAATCTCAGCGATAAGTAATCAATAGGGCTTGAGATGACTGAAATGAAAGCTAATTTTAGGCTAGGTATATAAGTGGGAGGGTTTGATTGAAAATTGTGGGTTGAAAAGAGCAAGAGAAGGGACTATTGGGCTATGAATTTGGGGCTAGTTTCTGCCGGAAAACTTGGGGCAAAGTAAGTGAAATGTACAGCCAAATTAAAGATGTAATGAGAGAAGAAAATAGGGAAAAGACCGCTGCCCTATAGGCATCAATCGGGGGATGGATCTACAGTGACAACTTTAGAAGAAAGAGAAGCACCGGGTTACTCAACAGAGCATCTAACAGAGGATGGATTCTGAAAAGATAACCACTACATCAAACAACATAATCATTGTGAGAGGAGAATCGTGCATGGATGGATTCCTAACACTTCCCTTAGAGAATGATGTAAACAAATTAGCAGAAAAAACAAAGCATGGAAATGAATTTACAAGAAAAACATGCTGCACATTAAACACCGTGATGAATCCCAAATTTAAAGAGCAGAAAAAAGCTTTATTAAATAATTTTCGAGGAAAACTTTAAACAATCCAATAGCAGCCTCCCTCTACTGCAAAAATCCAACCTCTAAACTATGAAATTCATAAAATATATACATTTTCTCATCCTTGTACTAAGGAAATTGAGCTCAACCATTTTCTTAAAAATAGAATCAGTTACATTAAACTTGGGCCGAATTTCTGAAAATAGGTGTTGAAGATGAACTCGTATCTCCTAAACCATAGCACCTGTTACAAAATTGAAAGAGGTTTTTGTAGATAAGGTCATTTTGGAGAAAAACCTCTCTCAAATTTGGGAAATTCGTTTCCCGTTGCTCGCAATCGGTTCCACAAAATCATATCTAAAACAGAAAATCATTAAAAATTTAAATCTGTGAAAATGAGCTGTAAAGATCTAGTCACATATCCCAATTCGTGACACCTTTGAATAAAATGAAAGAGGTTTTTGTGGTATGGCTTGTGGTTAAAAAACAAATCCTTGGGGTTTTCAGAATTACTTTCCATCTGTTGTAAAACGGTCGTGCACTAAAATGACTAAAACAGTAAAAAATATGAAAATTTTTCTTTGTTTTAATGTAGGCTCAAAATATCACTGTATATCTCCCACATAGTAGAACCTATGCATAAAATGAAGGATGTTTTTTTTATTTGCTATGTGATGAACAAAAACCTCTGTCACTTTTGAAAAATTCCTTACCATTATTTCACAAACTGATTTTGTACTAAACTTGTCATTGTGTGCACCAACTGACCTCAAAACATGCATAACCAAGAATCACTCATTCATTTTGATCATATCTTCTAATCCGAGAGCCAGTTACAGGAGTGTGATATACCGTTCGAAATATTTTTCTGAGCTTCTTCTAATGGACACACTTGTGACATGTTTTGTGTTGAACATCATGTGAAAAAAAATCTAACAAAAACAGACATAGTAAGAGCTCATGTTGATCCTTGGTGACAAGTTGCGAAGACTGGAACTAACATTGGCTCCAATGGGGATGGTAGCTCCTTGGAGGTGCCAAGAACTACAGATCTCTAGGAAAGCCGGCAGTGCCTTCATCCATTGGGCTATGGATGGTCAAACAACTGCAAACCCAAAACAACTCTGGTTTGACCATCCTGTCAGTGGCAATATGATGCAATGTGTTGTCCTTGATGGCAACCCACTTGATGAAGATGATGGCAACCTACTTGATGAAGTCGTCTTTGATGCTTGATGAGTTTATTAATGATGTAAATATGATGTTCTACAAGCAGCTCAGAAGTACCAGAGAAAGAAATATCATTAAGGGACAAAACAATGATGTAAAGTGTGTATCACAAAGCATACACGGGTTTGTTTAGAATAAGTAGCGTATGCGCGCGGAAATGTATGTGCCAAGTCGCGTATGCCTAATTGTGCTCTAAATTTGTAAAACCAGGGGACTTTACCATGGTATTGACCCATTGTATTGAGCACTGGATTGTCTATTTGATCCCGTCCAGGAATACCATCGGAAGTGATGTGGTTTTGGCTCATGGCATTGTCAAAGGATAAATCTATATAAGGAGAATAAAATCATTGTGAAAAGGGGGAGCAAGTGTCTGGGCTCTAATGAATACTTCACTCTGAAGTATATCTGTATGGAATGGGTAACAGTTGAATGATTGATCTGAATTAATGCACCCATGAAGAAATAATGAAGAGGGATCTCCAGATCTGAAATGTCTATGTATATTGTAAATATGATGAAGAAATGTTTAGATCTGTGATCTGGCGAATCTTTGCTGAAGTGAAGGATGAATTCTGAGTTGTCTATCTAATCTGAAGAATTGCACAGTCCTAAAAAGTTACAAATCTATACGCGGGTTCGCTTCATAAAAGGCGCATATATACACGGGTTAGATGAATGAAAAGCGCATATGAGCAGCTAGGGTTTTCTGAAGAATGAATACGCGGGTTGATCTGCATGAGAGCGCGTATACACGTGACTTCAATGAATAAAAGTAGCGTATGATATTTGAATTAATGAAGTTCTGGGGTAAGTTTGCTTCTGCATATCTATTCTGAAGTCTGGGTTAGCTCTGATATTCTGGTTACAGTGGTCTCACTGTTCTGTATGAAGCAATGGGCAAAGTATGATTATTGATAAGTGAAGGGTTGTGTTGAAGCTGTTTGATCCAGTTTGAAAATTGATGAAACGTGGTCTGCAATGGTGCTGAGGGTCGAAGCCTTCAGTCAGGGGGTTTTAGCTCCCTTCCAGGAGAGTCTGGTAAACGAGAGCAGGCGGTCGTAGCTCCCTTCCAGGAGAGGCTGGTAAACGAGTACAGGGGGTTATAGCTCCCTTCCAGGAGAGGCTGGTAAACGAGAGAATGTTGTAGCCTTCTGCAGGTGGGTGCCTGCGTGCTGATATGAGTCTGTGCTAGTACATGGTTGTAAGAAGTTTTCTTTATAATAAATATTGAAGACTGAGATGACAGCAACGACGGTTTTCTCTCGAATTGGGTTTCCACCTAAATTCCTGGTGTTCATGTGTGTTGCTTATGTGTGATGATTATTCTGTTCTTTCTGCACCTGTTTATTGTTTTCTAAAACATCTGATGAATGAATAATGCAATGATCTAAGTCAAGAATTAAATGCATAATTAGATCTCTGGACATACGCAAGTTCTGTAAAGGATATATGCGTATATACACAAGTTGGCTTCAGGAAAGTAGCATATTGGTTTTTAGAAAGGAAAAAGTAAAAAGTTTTATTGTCTGCACTAAATACTGATTCACCCCCCCCTCTCAGTATTTTTCCAACAATTGGAATCAGAGCAGGTCCTTCTGAAAAAGCTTAGCCGCTAGAAGGAAGATCAAGCAAGATGAGCAGTCAAGATGGAACAGCATCTATCAAGCCTCCGGTCTTTAATGGAAGCAATTTAATCTTCTGGAAAACAAGGATGAGGTCCTATCTTCAGTCTATAGGAACAGATGTATGGGCCATTGTTGTACAAGGATATCAATATCCAGCTACAATACCAACAGATCCGAATGAAAAGAAGAATTATGAATCAAATGCAAAGGCGGTCAATGCTATAACAGGAAGTTTGACTGAATCTGAATTTGTCAAAGTTATGCAGCTAAATACAACAAAGGAAATGTGGGACAAAATCATTCTAAGTTATGAAGGTGATGCAAAGGTAAAAAGTGAAAAACTCCAAACTCTCAGAATTGAATATGAAAATTTGAAGATGCATAGTGATGAGAGTATTGCCAGTTTCTTTTTACGTGTTGATGATGTTGTAAATCGTATGAAAAATATGGGAGAAACAATAACCGAATCTACTCTGGTTGAGAAAATTTTAAGATCACTAATAGCAAAATTTGAGTCAAAAGTTTCTGCTCTTGAAGAAAAACAGGATCTTCAAAATCTTACTATGGTACAACTTCATGGCATACTAACCGCATATGAAATGAGAAGAGGAGGACCATCTGAAGTCAAAGAGGCTGTCTTCAGAGCTTCTACAAAAGGGAAAGAAGTACAAGAACCAGAAGGATCAGGATATATCTCAGAAGAAGATGAGGAAAATTTTGTAAAGAAACTCCAACTTGGCACAGGACGATTCAGAGGTAAGCTTCCTTTCAAATGTTTTGAGTGTGGAATAATTGGTCATTATGCTGCTAAGTGTCCTCATAAAGAAACACCTGCAAAAGGGAAGGAAGTAGCAAGAAGGAATAAGAATCGGTTTAACACTAGAAAAAGTTATTATATTCATGAAGACAGTGATGGGCTATCTGATAGTGAAGAAGAATGTGAACAAGATCTTAGACTAATCATGGCATTTGAATCTAGAGAAGAAAATGATATTTTTGTGGATGCTCTAGAGGACAATGACTTTCTTGAAGAAAAAAATCAACTCAAAATACGCTTAAAAGAAAGTAAAATACTCTTAGAAGAAAGGAAAATAACCATAGAAACTTTGGAAAAGCAGGTTGAAGAAGCAAAGAAACACATTGAGAAATTAGAATGTGAAGTGGTAAGTCTAAGAAAAGATTCTGAGAAAGTAAAAACTCTGAATCTTAGATTTGCTAAAGGATCTGAAACCTTAGATGAGATTATCAAGGTACAACGTTTTCCTCTTATAAAAACAGGTCTTGGATATATCGGAGAATCCTCTCAAGCTTCAGCACCAAATTATCTAAAAGCAGTTACTGCTGGTTTACAAAATTCTGCCACTCAGCAAAGGAATAAAGAATCATTGCAGGTAAAGCATGATCATCTCAATTCAAAGAATACTAACAGGAATATCTCTCAAAGAAACACCAATCAACAGGTAAATCCAAGTAGAAGATTTCATGATCGCAGAAATTTCTTCTTCAATGGACAATGTTTTTCATGTCACAATTTTGGTCATAAAGCCGTTCAATGTGTTGCATATAAAACTATAATGACTAGAGAAGCAAGAAAGAAAAGGATTGAATTTGAGAAGAATACCTATAACAAATTTTCTCCTCTTCTAAATGAAGTTGAATGTGCTTATTGCAATAACTTTGGGCATGAAGAATCTGAATGCAGGAGCAAAGTTCAGCCAAAAGAGAATTTTCCTTCAAGATCCAAAGTATGGAAAAAGAAGGAATTACAGGTTGAAAATTGTGGCATAGCATTATTCGTAGAAGGTGAAGAAAATCAATGGTACATTGATAGTGGATGCTCAAGACACATGACAGGTGACAAACACAAAATTCTTGCATATAGTGCTCTAGAAAAGGAAAAGAAAGTTACATTTGGAAATGATAATCCTGCTATAATTAAAGGAAAAGGGTTTGTGTTTCTAAAGGAAAAGGTGAAGGCTAATGATGTCATGTATGTGGATGGCTTAAGGCATAACCTGCTAAGTGTAAGTCAAATGTGTGATCAAGGAACTGAAGTTGTCTTTAGTTCAAAAGAATGTGTGGTTCGTGATCTTGATATAGGAAAAACAATTATAAAAGGGAAAGAACTCCAAGAAACCTGTATGTATTGAAGAACTGCAAAGAACAATGTTACTTGAGTCAATCTTCAGAAAATTGGCTATGGCATAGAAGGTTGGGGCATCTAAGCTTCTCTCAAATCAACAAATCAAGCAGACTTAATGTTGTTCGTGGTCTTCCCAATATTACTCTACCTGAAAGTATCATATGCAAATCCTGTCAATTCGGTAAGCAAACTAGAGTGAAATTTAATGCCAAGGAAGGATCATCAAGTAAGCCTCTTGAACTCATTCATACTGACATATGTGGACCTATGAGGAAAAAGTCACCACGTGGTGAAGAATACTATATCTTATTCATTGATGATTTCTCTAGAATGTCTTGGATTGGGTTGATTAAACACAAAGATGAAGCATTTGAGAAATTTCAGATCTTCAAAGCACTGGTTGAAAATGAATTAGATATAAAAATCAAGTGTCTTAGATCTGATCGAGGAGGAGAATATACATCAAATGAATTTCTTGAATTTTGTGAACAACATGGCATAAAAAGACAGTTCTCTTTAGCTGGCACTCCACAACAAAATGGCGTAGCAGAAAGAATGAATAGAATATTTCAACAAATGGCTAGAGCTATGCTTGATGATTCTGGAACACCTGACACATTCTGGGGAGAAGCAGCACATACAGCAGTAAACATTCTCAACAAGGCACATGTTCAGGTAAATAGTGACAAAACTCCATATGAACTCTGGTATGGTAATTCTCCCTCTGTGAAGCATTTTAGAGTTTTTGGAAGTAAATGCTTTATCAAAAATAATGATGAAAAACTTGGCAAGTTTGAACCTAGAGCAGATGAAGGAATACTTCTGGGTTACTCCTCTACGAGTAGAGCATATAAATGTTACAATAAAAGACTTCGGAAGATTGTTGAATGTATTGATGTTGTTATTGATGAGTCTCCTGCAGCCCCAAAAGAAGAAAAAAAAACAACAAATGAAGACGATGGTGACTTATATCCTTCTACATCAAATAGCAATGATATAGACAGTGAACCACCTGAAGATGATTTATCTGAAAAAGCTCCATCCAGATTTGTTCAAAAGAATCATCCAGAATCTCAAATTTTGGGAGATAAGGGATCAGGTGTACAAACAAGAAGGACTCTTGTGGGATCTTCTACCTATCTAGCATTTCTATCCACTATTGAACCACACAATGTCAATCAAGCTAGCAAAGATGAATACTGGGTTCAAGCCATGAATGAAGAGCTTGATCAAATTGAAAAGAATCACACTTGGGAATTAGTACCAAGACCTCATAACAAAAATGTCATTGGAACTAAATGGATATTCAAAAACAAGTTAAATGAGAATGGGGATGTTGTAAGAAACAAAGCTAGACTTGTTTGCAAGGGGTACACTCAACAAGAAGGTATAGACTTTGAAGAATCTTTTGCTCCTGTAGCTAGACTTGAAGTAATAAGAATGTTTCTTGCCTTTTCAAGTTTTCAACAAATCAAAGTTTATCAAATGGATGTTAAATCTGCATTTCTCAATGGTGATCTAGAAGAAGAAGTTTATATAGAACAACTAGAAGGATTTATTTTGGGAAATGATGAAAATCTTGTTTGTAGACTTAAAACGGCTCTATATGGTCTCAAACAAGCTCCAAGGGCATGGTATTATCGTCTTGACAAATATCTTCATCAACAAGGATTTTCAAAGGGGTCTGCTGATAGCAACTTATACAAAAAAATTGAAAATGATAAACTATTGATTGTGGTTGTATATGTTGATGATATCATTTTTGGGAGTAACGAAGAATCTATGAGTCAAAAATTTGCTTCTGTCATGCAGCAAGAATTTGAAATGTCCTTACTTTGGGAACTAACATTCTTTCTTGGCTTGCAAGTGCATCAAACTGCAGATGGTATATTCCTATCACAAGCAAAATATCTTAAGCAAATTTTGAAGAAGTATGGCATGGAAGAATGCAAACCTGTAAGTACACCAATGATAACCGGATGTAATCTCATTTCTCATGATGATTCTCCCACGGTGAATCAACCAGAATACAGATCAATGATAGGAAGTCTACTTTATCTCACTGGGACTAGACCAGACATTATGCATGCAGTTGGGATTGTTGGACGATTCCAAGCTAATCCAAAAGAGTCTCACCTTCAGGCTGTTAAAATAATATTCAAATATCTACAAGGAACTCAAGACTTTGGACTATGGTATCCAAAGAATGCTGATCTTACTCTTCATGCTTACACTGATGCAGATTGGGCTGGAAATGTTGATGATCGGAAAAGCACAAGTGGTGGTGCATTCTATATGGGGCCCCGGTTGGTATCTTGGTTCAACAAGAAGCAAAGCTCTATTGCCTTATCTACAGCAGAAGCAGAATATGTGGCTGCCGCATCATGTTGCACTCAACTTCTCTGGATGATGCAAACCTTACAAGACATTCAAATCAAATGTTCACCTCCTATCTCCATTATGTGTGATAATTCAAGTGCCATCAGTATTTCAAAGAATCCTGTTATGCATTCTAAGACCAAGCACATTCCCATCAAGTATCACTTCTTACGTGAACAAGTGCTTGAACAAAAGGTGAAGTTGGAGTATGTTCCCTCCAAAGAACAAGTTGCTGATATATTTACCAAACCTCTGCCCAGGGAAGCATTCGAATATCTCAGACAGAAGCTGGGAGTAGTCTCTGCCATGCATATGATCAGATCTAATTAAAATTCAGAAGATTAAATTGGATACGTGGGTTTCCTGAAAGACAGTCGCGTATATACGCAAGTTCATACACAGAAAACCGCGTATGGTTGGTAGCTGACAAATTTTGTTTGGGTCAGCATTATTCAGCACAAACTGTGGTGATGTTTGATATCTCTGATGATGTTTGGTGTCTCTGGTGGTGTTCCAGTTCTTATATTTCTGTTTTATTCTCTGATATTGGGTAAAGATGCCTTGATGATTTGCTGTTGAAAGTGTTCAGGATGCACAAGCTAAGGGGGAGCATTAGTCTTGTTGAGCGTAATGCATTGTTGGCATTATGATGATTCTAAAATATGATCTCTTTCTTGAGGTCTTTTTGGTATTGGCTATAAAAGGTCATATTTGTAATGATGTAAAAATTGTAATATTCAGTCATGTAAGGAATTGTTCAAATTTGTAAACCCACTTGATTGGGTAATTGAGTCAAAATGTGTAAACCCACTTGGTTGGGTACTTGAGTCGCATATGTAAATCCACTTGGTTGGATATTTGATGTAAGTATGAGTCCTTGGTGATAGGAAAGGTCATAGAGTCATGTACTTCATTGAAAAATATGTTTGAAGATTCAGCATGAACTCAGGGGGAGCATGGTAACTTCAGTGCACATCAGATCTACAGAGCTCTTCTTTCTACAATAGAAGAAAAATCTTTCTTTAGTTTTGATCTGCCCTTTTCCCTTGATGTCAAAGGGGGAGAGTAACATGGTGTTTGAATAGGGGGAGAGCATCATTGTGTTTGTATAATGGTTATAATCAATGTATCTATCTGTTGTGGTGATCAAACACCATCATGGTTGCCATCAAGTCCAAAGGGGGAGATTGTTGGCAATATGATGCAATGTGTTGTCCTTGATGGCAACCCACTTGATGAATATGATGGAAACCTACTTGATGAAGTCGTCTTTGATGCTTGATGAGTATATTAATGATGTAAATCTGATGTTCTACAAGCAGCTCAGAAGTACTAGAGAAAGAAATATCAGTAAGGATCAGAACAATGATGTAAAGTGTGTATCACAAAGCATACGCGGGTTTGTTTAGGAGAAGTAGCATATGCACGCGGAAAAGTACGTGCCAAGTAGCGTATGCCTAATTGTGCTCTAAATTTGTAAAACCAGGGGACTTTACCATGGTATTGAACCATTGTATTGAGCGTTGGATTGTCTATTTGATCCCGTCCAGGAATACCATCAGAAGGGATGTGGTTTTGGCTCATGGTATTGACAAAGGATAAATCTATATAAGGAGAAGAAAATCATTGTGAAAAGGGTGTGCAAGTGTCTGGGCTCTAATGAATACTTCACTTTGAAGTATATCTGTATGGAATGGGTAACAGTTGAATGATTGATCTAAATTAATGCACCCATGAAGAAAATAATGAAGAGGGATCTCCAGATCTGAAATGTCTATGTATATTCTAAATCTGATGAAGAAATGTTTAGATCTGTGATCTGGCGAATCTTTGCTGAAGTGAAGGATGAATTCTGAGTTGTCTATCTGATCTGAAGAACTGCACAGTCCTTAAAAGTTACAAATCTATACGCGGGTTCGCTTCATAAAAGGCGTGTATATACACGGGTTAGATGAATGAAAAGTGCGTATGAGCAGCTAGGGTTTTCTGAAGAATGCACACGCGGGTTGGTCTGCATAAGAGCGCGTATACACGCGACTTCAATGAATAAAAGTAGCGTATGATATTTGAATTAATGAAGTTCTGGGGTAAGTTTGCATCTGCATATCTATTCTGAAGTCTGGGTTAGCTCTGATATTCTGGTTACAGTGGTCTCACTGTTCTGTATAAAGCAATGGGCAAAGTATGATTGTTGATAAGTGAAAGGTTGTGTTGAAGCTGTTTGATCCAGTTTGAAAATTGATGAAACGTCGTCTGGGCAAAGGGTGCCGAGGGTCGGCCTTCAAATAGGGGTCAGAGTTCTCTCAGAGAGGTTGGTAAACGAGAGCAGAGGTCGTAGCTCCCTTTCCAGAGAGAGGCTGGTAAACAAGTACGTGGGGTTGTGCCTTCCAGAGAGGCCGGTAAATGAGAGAAGGTTGTAGCCTTCGCAGGTGGTGCATGCCGCTGGTATGAGTCCGCGCTTAGTACATGGTTTTCTCTCGAATTGGGTTTCCACCTAAAATCCTGGTGTTCATGTGTGTTGCTTATGTGTGATGATTATTCTGTTCTTTCTGCACCTGTTTACTATTTTCTAAAACATCTGATGAATGAATAATGCAATGATATAAGTTAAGAATTAAATGCATAATTAGATCTCTGGACATACGCAAGTTCGGTAAAGGATATCCGCGTATATACGCGAGTTGGCTTCAGGAAAGTAGCGTATGGGTTTTTAAAGGAAAAAGTAAAAATTTTTATTGTCTGCACTAAATACCGATTCACCCCCCCCCTCTCAGTATTTTTCCCAACACATCCATAGCCCAATGGATGAAGGCACTGCCTGCTTTCCCAAATATCTATAGTTCTTGGCACCTCCAAGGAGCTACCATCCCCATTGGAGCCGATGTTAGTTCCAGTCTTCACAGCCTGTCACCAGGGATCAACATGAGCTCTTACTATGTCTGGTTTTGTTAGATGTTTTGCACATGATGTTCAGCACAAAACATGTCACAAGTGTGTCCATCAGAAGAAGCCTCGGAAAAATATTTCCAACGGTATATCACACTCCCATAACTGGCTCCCGGATTAGAAGATATGATCAAAATGAATGAGTGATTCTTGGTTATGCATGTTTTGAGGTCAGTTGCTGCACACAATGACAAGTTTAGTACAAAATCAGTTTGTGAAATAATGGTAAGAAATTTTTCAAAAGTGAAAGAGGTTTTTGTTCATCACATAGCAAATAACAAAAACCTCCTTCAGTTTATGCACAGGTGCTACTATGTGGGAGATATATAGTGATATTTGGAGCCTACATTAAAACAAAGCAAAATTTTCATATTTTTTACTGTTTTAGTCATTTTAGTGCGCGGCCATTTTACAACAGATGGAAAGTAATTTTGAAAAACCCAAGGATTTTTATTTTAAACACGAGCCATGTAACAAAAATATCTTTCAGTTTATTCAAAGGTGTCACCAATTGGGATATGTGACTAGATCTTTACAGCTCATTTTTACAGATTTAGATTTTTAATGATTTTCTGTTTTAGAGATGATTTTGTGGAACAGATTGCGAGCAACTGGAAACGAATTTCCCAAATTTGAGAGAGGTTTTTCTCCAACATGAAATTATCTACAAAAACCTCTTTCAGTTTTGTAACAGGTGCTATGGTTTAGGAGATACGAGTTCATCTTCAACACCTATTTTCAGAAATTCGGCCCAAGTTTAATGTAACTGATTCTATTTTTAAGAAAATGGTTGAGCTCAATTCCCTTAGTACAAGGATGAGAAAATGTATATATTTTATGAATTTCATAGTGTAGAGGTTGGATTTTTGCAGCATAGGGAGGCTGCTATTGGATTGTGTAAAGTTTTCCTTGAATATTATTTTAATAAAGCTTTTTTTTGCTCTTTAAATTTGGGATTCATCACAGTGTTTAATGTGCAGCATGTTTTTCTTGTAAATTCATTTCCATGCTTTGTTTTTTCTGCTAATTTGTTTACGTCATTCTCTAAGGGAAGTGTTAGGAATCCATCCACGCATGATGCTCCTCTCACAATGATTATGTTGTTTGATGTAGTGGTTATCTTTTCAGAATCCATCCTCTGTTAGATGCTCTGTTGAGTAACCCGGTGCTTCTCTTTCTTCTAAAGTTGTCACTGTAGATCCATCCCCTGATTGATGCCTATAGGGCAGCGGTATTTTCCCTATTTTCTTCTCTCATTACATATTTAATTTGGATGTACATTTCACTTACTTTTCCCCAAGTTTTCCAGCAGAAACTAGCCCCAAAGTCATAGCCCAATAGTCCCTTCTCTTGCTCTTTTCAACCCACAATTTTCAATCAAACCCTCCTACTTATATACCTAGCCTAAAATTAGCTTTCATTTCAGTCATTTCAAGCCCTATTGATTTCTTTTCGCTAAGATTGACTCGGAGAGAGCCCTCTCCTGTTCTGGTAGGGCTAGCTACCAGACTAAGCATGGTATGATGTTACCCTAAACTCTGCCTTCCTTCAGCCTGAGGTAGATTTAGGCACTAACATAGTGGCGACCATACTGGGGAGAAAATGGTTTCTTGTTAGTGTTATTTTTTCTATAAGCTATAGACGGAGCCTGAAGTTATGCCAGGTAGCCTTCGAAACACTCTTGCTTTGCATTAGCAAAAGTAGATAAATGCTGCTTCAGTCAATCTCTGGTCTAGTTTGTAAATGTAACATCTGACTTGCAAGTTGCCCCAGTACGTGTATCAAGTTCAGATCTGATTGTTGATGGTGGAAAATGATCAGACATATGAAGGCTGAAACATTCGCCTATAGACTCCAACTCAATCCAGAGATTCCGGTGCTCACTGATCCATTCATGCAATGGTAGGGTATGTGGCAGACCCTGCGCTTTGTGAAGTTTTAAAAGAAGTTAGAGATCAATTAGTGGATTTGAAATTGATGAAGTATTTTTCATTGTTGTGCTTCAATTTTTGAGATCTCCAAAGTTTCCTTCTGAAGCTAAAACTGGTTTCTTTGAGTTAGTTGTTGAAAATTTTGAGAAGGAGATTCAGTATTTAAATGATCAGATCCAATCATATGAATTTTGAGATCCTAAAATGTTCTTGGAAACTCTCCCTCCTTCAAAACAAGAAACAATAGAGTTTCCCGTGGATGTTTGCATTGATAGTTTGCGGTTGGAAGCAAGTATTGAGGAGTTGGGGCAACAAATAGAGTCTGTTTTTGCAATCCTATTGCAACGTACATGGAAATTTTTTTCAGTTTGAATGATAGATCAAATTGTCTTTTACATAACCAGACTCGTTATGTGCATGTATGGCTGTCAACATTTACATTTGTGTCCTGGTTGAAGCACTTTCAAGCAACATCCTTGTCACAGTTACTTGATTGGTTGATCTGGCATTACAGTGTTACTTGATCTATTGGTTTCACAGCAAAGTAGGGTAGATTTGTAAATAAATAAGCTGTCAAAGGCAACATTTCAGTTTCCAGTATTGGTTTATGTATAGGTTGCAGTATGTATATGTTTTGGGATTGGTATGAGTTGTTTTGGGTTTGCAGTTATTGACTCCATTGCCCAATGGATAAGGCACTGGTCTACTCTCCCAAAGATCTTCCGTTCTTGGCACCTCCAAGGAGCTACCATCCCCATTGGAGCCAATGTTAGTGTCAGTCTTCGCAGCCTGTCACCAGAGATCAACATGAGCTCTTACTATGTCTGGTTTTGTTAGATGTTTTGCACATGATGTTTTGTACAAAACATGTCACAAGTGTGTCCATCAGAAGAAGCCCAGAAAAATATTTCCAACGGTATATCACACTCCCATAACCGGCTCCCGGATAGAAGATATGATCGAAATGAATGAGTGATTCTTGGTTATGCATGTTTTGAGGTCAGTTGCTGCACACAATGACAAGTTTAGTACAAAATCAGTTTGTGAAATAATGGTAAGGAATTTTTCAAAAGTGAAAGAGGTTTTTGTTCATAACATGCCAAATAACAAAAACCTCCTTCAGTTTATGCACAGGTGCAACTATGTGGGAGATATACAATGATATTTGGAGCCTACATTAAAACAAAGCAAAATTTTCATATTTTTTACTGTTTTAGTCATTTTAGTGCAGAGCCATTTTACAGCAGATGGAAAGTAATTTTGCAAAAACCAAGGAGTTTTTTGTTAAACACGAGCCATATAACAAAACCTCTTTCATTTTATTCAAAGGTGTCACGAATTGGGATATGTGACTAGATCTTTACAGCTCATTTTCACAGATTTAAATTTTTAATGATTTCCTGTTTTAGAGATGATTTTGTGGAACCGATTGCGAGCAATTGGAAACGAATTTTCCAAATTTGAGAGAGGGTTTTCTCCAAAATGACCTTATCTACAAAAACCTCTTTTATTTTTGTAACAGGGGCTATGGTTTGGGAGATACGAGTTCATCTTCAACACCTATTTTCAGAAATTCGGCCCAAGTTTAATGTAACTGATTCTATTTTTAAGAAAATGGTTGAGCTCAATTCCCTTAGTACAAGGATGAGAAAATGTATATATTTTATGAATTTCATAGTGTAGAGGTTGGATTTTTGCAGCAGAGGGAGGCTGATATTGGATTGTGTAAAGTTTTCCTCGAATATTATTTTAATAAAGCTTTTTTCTGCTCTTTAAATTTGGGATTCATCATGGTGTTTAATGTGCAGCATGTTTTTCTTGTAAATTCATTTCCATGCTTTGTTTTTTCTGCTAATTTGTTTACATCATTCTCTAAGGGAAGTGTTAGGAATCCATCCACGCATGATGCTCCTCTCACAATGATTATGTTGTTTGATGTAGTGGTTATCTTTTCAGAATCCATCCTCTGTTAGATGCTCTGTTGAGTAACCCTGTGCTTCTCTTTCTTCTAAAGTTGTCATTGTAGATCCATTCCCTAATTGATGCCTACAAGGCAGCAGTCTTTTCCCTATTTTCTTCTCTCATTACATCTTTAATTTGGTTGTACATTGCACTTACTTTGCCCCAAGTTTGCCGGCAGAAACTAGCCCCAAATTCATAGCCCAATAGTCCCTTCTCTTGCTCTTTTCAACCCACAATTTTCAATCAAACCCTCCTACTTATATACCTAGCCTAAAATTAGCATTCATTTCAGTCATCTCAAGACCTATTGATACATTTTTCCCAAGATTGACCCGAAGAGAGCCCTCTCCTGTTATGGTAGGGCTAGCTACCAGACTGAGTGTGGTATGATGTTACCCTGAACTCTGCCTTCTTTCAGCCTGAGGTAGATTTAGGAAATAACATAGTGGCGACCATACTGGGGAAGAAAAGTTTGTTGTTTGCTTTATAAACTACAGATGGAGCCTGAAGTTAGCCAGGTATCCTTCGAAACATTGTTGCTTTGCATTAGCGAAAGTAGATGAATGCTGCTTCAGTCAATCTCCGGTCTAGTTTATGAACTGAACATCTGGTTTCCTCAGTAGCATGTATCAAGTTCAGATCTAATTGTTGATGGTGGACAACAGTCAGACACATATGAAAGCTGAAACATTCACCTGGCGACTCCAACTCAATCCAGAGATTCCAGTGCTCACTGATCCATTCATGCACTAAAATAAAATGGTAGGGTATGTGGCAAACCCTGCGCTTTGTGGAGTTTTAAAAGAATTTAGAGATCAGTTAGTGGATATTGAAATTGATGAAGTATTTTTCATTGTCTTGCTTCAATTTTTGAGATCTCTGAAGTTTCCTCCGGAAGCTAAAACTGGTTTCTTTGAGTTAGTTGTTGAAAAATTTGAGAAGGAGATTCAATATTTAAATGATCAGATCCAATAATATGAATTCCAAGATCCCAAAATGTTCTTGGAAACTCTCCCTCCTTCAAAAAAAGAAACAATAGAGCTTCCCGTGGATGTTTGCATTGACAGTTTGCAGCTGGAAGCATGTATTTTGGAGTTGGGGCAGCAAACAGAGTTTGGTTTTTGTAATCCTATTGCAACGTACATGGAAATTGTTTTCAATTTGAATTATAGATCAAATTGTATTTTACATAACCAGACTCGTTATGTGCATGTATGGCTGTCAACATTTACATTTGTGTCTTGGTTGAAGCACTCTCAAGCAGCATCATTGTCACAGTTACTTGATTGGTTGATCTAGCATTACAGCATTACTTGATCTATCAATTTTTCTGCAAATTAGGGTAGGTTTGTGCATAAATAAGTTGCCCAAGGCAGCAATTTAGCTTCTGGAATTGGTTTATGTACATATTGAAGTATTTATATGTTTTGGATTGGTATTAGTTGTTTTGGGTTTGCAGTTTTTGACTCCATTACCCAATGGATGAAGGCACTTTTCTGCTCTCCCAAAGATCCGATGTTCTTGGCACCTCCAAGGAGCTACCATCCCCATCGGAGCCGATGTTAGTCCAGTCTTCAGAGGCTGTCACCAGAGATCAACATGAGCTCTTACTATGTCTGGTTTTGTTAGATGTTTTGCACATGATGTTCAACACAAAACATGTCACAAGTGCATCCATCAGAATAAGCTCAGAAAAATATTTCCAATGGTATATCACACTCCCATAACTGGCTCCCGGATTAGAAGATATGATTGAAATGAATGTTTGATTCTTGGTTATGCATGTTTTGAGGTCAGTTGTTGCACACAATGACAAGTTTAGTACAAAATTAGTTTGTGGAATAATGGTAAGGAATTTTTCAAAAGTGAAATAGATTTTTGTTCATCACATAGCAAATAACTAAAACCTCCTTCATTTTATGTATAGGTGCTACTATGTGGGAGATATACAGTGATATTTGGAGCCTACATTAAAACAAAGAAAAAATTTCATATTTTTTACTGTTTTAGTCATTTTAGTGTGCAGTTATTTTACAACAGATGGAAAGTAATTATGCAAAACCCAAGGAGGTTTTTTTTAACCACGAGCCATATAACAAAAACCTCTTTCAGTGTATTCAAAGGTGTCACGAATTGGGATATGTGACTAGATCTTTAAATCTCATTTTCACAGATTTAAATTTTTAATGATTTTCTGGAACCGATTGCGAGCAACTGGAAACGAATTTCCCAAATTTGAGAGAGGTTTTTCTCCAACATGACATTATCTACAAAAACCTCTTTCATTTATGTAACAATTTCTATGGTTCAGGATATACGAGTTCATCTTCAACACCTATTTTCAGAAATTTGGCCCAAGTTTAATGTAACTGATTCTATTTTGAAGAAAATGGTTGAGCTCAATTCCCTTAGTACAAGGATGAGAAAATGTATATATTTTATGAATTTCATAGTGTAGACGTTGGATTTTTGTAGCAGAGGGAGGCTGCTATTGGATTGTGTAAATTTTTCCTCGAATATTATTTTAATAAAGCTTTTTTTTGCTCTTAAAATTTTGGATTCATCACGGTGTTTAATGTGCAGCATGTTTTTCTTGTAAATTCATTTCCATGCTTTTTTTTTTCTGCTAATTTGTTTACATCATTCTCTAAGGGAAGTGTTAGGAATCCATCCACACACGATGCTCCTCTCACAATGATTATGTTGTTTGATGTAGTGGTTATCTTTTCAGAATCCATCCTCTGCTAGATGCTCTGTTGAGTAACCTGGTGCTTCTCTTTCTTCTAAAGTTGTCACTGTAGATCCATACCCTAATTGATGCCTACAGGGCAGCAGTATTTTCCCTATTTTCTTCTCTCATTACATCTTTAATTTGGCTGTACATTGCACTTACTTTTCCCCAAGTTTGCTAGCAAAAACTAGCCCCAAATTCATAGCCCAATAGTCCCTTCTCTTTCTCTTTTCAACCCACAATTTTCAATCAAACCCTCCTACTTATATACCTAGCCTAGAATTAGCATTCATTTCAGTCATCTCAAGACCTATTGATACATTTTTCCTAAGATTGACCCGGAGAGAGCCCTCTCCTGTTCTGGTAGGGCTAGCTACCAGACTGAGCGTGGTATGATGTTACCCTGAACTCTGCATTCTTTCAGCCTGAGGCAGATTTAGGCAATAACATAGTGGCGACCATACTGGGGAAGAAAATTTTGTTGTTTTCTTTATAAACTACAGACGGAGCCTGAAGTTAGCCAGGTAGCCTTCGAAATGCTCTTGCTTTGCATTAGCGAAAGTAGATGAATGCTGCTTCAGTCAATCTCCGATCTAGTTTATGAATTGAACATCTGGTTTCCTCAGTAACATGTATCAAGTTCAGATTTGATTGTTGATGGTGGACAACAGTCAGACACATATGAAGGCTGAAACATTCACCTGGCGACTCCAACTCAATCCAGAGATTCCAGTGCTCATTGATCCATTCATGCACTAAAATAAAATGGTAGGGTATGTGGAAAACCCTGCGCTTTGTGAATTTTTAAAAGAAGTTAGAGATCAGTTAGTGGATATTGAAATTGATGAAGTATTTTTCATTGTCGTGCTTCAATTTTTGAGATCTCCGAAGTTTCCTCCGGAAGATAAAACTGGTTTCTTTGAATTAGTTGTTGAAAAATTTGAGAAGGAGATTCAGTATTTAAATGATCAGATCCAATCATATGAATTCCAAGATCCCAAAATGTTCTTGGAAACTCTCCCTCCTTCAAAACAAGAAACAATAGAGCTGCCCATGGATGTTTGCATTGATAGTTTGCAGCTGGAAGCATGTATTTTGGAGTTGGGGAAGCAAATAGAGTTTGGTTTTTGTGATCCTATTGCAACGTATATGGAAATTTTTTTCAGTTTGAATGATAGATCAAATTGTATTTTACATACCCAAACTCTTTATGTGCATGTATGGCTATCAGCATTTACATTTGTGTCCTGGTTGAAGCACTCTCAAGCAGCATCCTTGTCACAGTTACTTGATTGGTTGATCTGGCATTACAGCATTACTTGATCTATCAATTTTTCTACAAAGTATGGTAGGTTTGTGCATAAATAAGCTGCCCAAGGCAGCAGTTCAGCTTCTGGTATTGGTTTATGTACATATTGTAGTATGTATATGTTTTGGATTGGTATGAGTTGTTTTGGGTTTGCAGTTTTTGACTCCATTACGCAATGGATGAAGGAACTTTTCTGCTCTCCCAGAGATCCACTATTCTTGGCACCTCCAAGGAGCTACCATCCCCATTGGAGCCAATGTTAGTTCCAGTCTTCGCAGCCTGTCACCAGAGATCAACATGAGCTCTTACTATGTATGGTTTTGTTAGATGTTTTGCACATTATGTTTAGCACAAAACATGTCACAAGTGTGTCCATGAGAAGAAGCTCGGAAAAATATTTCCAGCGATATATCACACTCCCATAACCGGCTCCCGTATTAGAAGATATGATCGAAATGAATGAGTGATTCTTGGTTATGCATGTTTTGAGATCAGTTGCTGCACACAATGACAGGTTTAGTACAAAATCAGTTTGTGAAATAATGGTAAGGAATTTTTCAAAAGTGAAAGAGATTTTTGTTCATCACATAGCAAATAACAAAAAAATCCTTCCGTTTATGCAAAGGTGCTACTATGTGGGAGATATACAGTGATATTTGGAGCCTACATTAAAACAAAGCAAAATTTTCATATTTTTTATTGTTTTAGTCATTTTAGTGCGCAGCCATTTTACAACAGATGGAAAGTAATTATGCAAAACCCACAGATGTTTCTGTTAACCACGAGCCATATAACAAAAACCTCTTTCAGTTTATTCAAAGGTGTCACAAATTGGGATATGTGACTAGATCTTTACAGCTCATTTTCACAGATTTAAATTTTTAATGATTTTCTGTTTTAGAGATGATTTTGTGGAACCGATTGCGAGCAACAGGAAACTAATTTCCCAAATTTGAGAGAGTTTTTCTCCCAAATGACCTTATGTACAAAAACGTCTTTTAGTTTTGTAACAGGTACTATGGTTTAGGAGATACGATTTCATCTTCAACACCTATTTTCAGAAATTCGGCCCAAGTTTAATGTAACTGATTCTATTTTGAAGAAAATGGTTGAGCTCAATTCCCTTAGTACAAGGATGAGAAAATGTATATATTTTATGAATTTCATAGTGTAGAGGTTGGATTTTTGCAACAGAGGGAGGCTGCTATTGGATTGTGTAAATTTTTCCTCGAATATTATTTTAATAAAGCTTTTTTCTGCTCTTAAAATTTGGGATTCATCACGATGTTTAATGTGCAGCATGTTTTTCTTGTAAATTCATTTCCATGCTTTTTTTTTTATACTAATTTGTTTACATCATTCTCTAAGGGAAGTGTTAGGAATCCATCCATGCATGATGCTCCTCTCACAATTATTATGTTGTTTGATGTAGTGGTTATCTTTTCAGAATCCATCCTCTGCTAGATGCTCTATTGAGTAACCCGATGCTTCTCTTTCTTCTAAAGTTGTCACTGTAGATCCATCCCCTGATTGATGCCTATATGGCAGCAGTATTTTTCATATTTTCTTCTCTTATTACATCTTTAATTTGGCTGTACATTGCACTTACTTTGACCCAAGTTTTCCAGCAGAAACTAGCCCCAAATTCATAGCCCAATAGTCCCTTCTCTTGCTCTTTTCAACCCACAATTTTCAATCAAACCCTCCTACTTATATACCTAGCCTAAAATTAGCATTAATTTTAGTCATCTCAATACCTATTGATACATTTTTCCTGAGATTGGCCTGGAGAGAGCCCTCTCCTACTCTGGTAGGGCTAGGTACCAGACTGAGCATGGTATGATGTTACCCTGAACTCTGCCTTCTTTCAGCCTGAGGTAGATTTAGGCAATAACATAGTGGTGACCATACTAGGGAAGAAAATTTTGTTGTTTTCTTTATAAACTACAGACGAAGCCTGAAGTTAGCCAGGTAGCCTTTGAAACGCTCTTGCTTTGCATTAGCGAAAGTAGATGAATGCTGCTTCAGTCAATCTCCGGTCTAGTTTATGAACTAAACGTCTGGTTTCCTCAGTAACATGTATCAAGTTCAGATCTGATTGTTGATGGTGGACAACAGTCAGACACATATGAAGGCTGAAACATTCACCTGGTGAATCCAACTCAATCCAGAGATTCGAGTGCTCACTGATCCATTCATGCACTAAAATAAAATGGTAGGGTATGTGGCAAACCCTGCGCTTTGTGAAGTTTTAAAATAAGTTAGAGATCAGTTAGTGGATATTGAAATTGATGAAGTATTTTTCATTGTCGTGCTTCAATTTTTGAGATCTCCGAAGTTTCCTCTAGAAGCTAAAACTGGTTTCTTTGAGTTAGTTGTTGAAAAATTTGAGAAGGAGATTCAGTATTTAAATGATCAGATCCAATCATATGAATTCCAAGATCCCAAAAAGTTCTTGGAAACTCTCCCTCCTTCAAAACAAGAAACAATAGAGCTACCCGTGGATGTTTGCATTAACAGTTTGCAGCTGGAAGCATGTAATTTGGAGTTGGGGTAGCAAAAAGAGTCTGGTTTTTGCGATCCTATTGCAACATACATGGAAATTTTTGTTCAGTTTGAATGATAGATCAAATTGTATTTTACATAACCAGACTCGTTATGTGCATGTATGGCTGTCAGCATTTACATTTGTGTCCTGGTTGAAGCACTCTCAAGCAGCATCCTTGTCACAGTTACTTGATTGGTTGATCTAGCATTACAACATTACTTGATCTATCAATTTTTCTGCAAAGTAGGGTAGTTTTGTGCATAAATAAGCTGCCCAAGGCAGCAGTTCAGCTTCTGGTATTGGTTTATGTACATATTGCAGTATGTATATGTTTTGGATTGGTATGAGTTGTTTTGGGTTTAGTTTTTGACTCCATTACCCAATGGATGAAGGCACTTTTCTGCTCTCTTATAGATCCGTTGTTCTTGGCACCTCCAAGGAGCTACCATCCCCATTGGAGCCGATGTTAGTTCCAGTCTTCGCAACCTGTCACCAGAGATCAACATGAGCTCTTACTATGTCTGGTTTTGTTAGATTTTTTGCACATGATGTTCAGCACAAAACATGTCACAAGTGTGTCCATCAGAAGAAGCTCAGAAAATCTTTCCAATGGTATATCACACTCCCATAACCGGCTCCCGGATTAGAGGATATGATCAAAATGAATGAGTGATTCTTGGTTATGCATGTTTTGAGGTCAGTTGTTGCACACAATGACAAGTTTAGTACAAAATCAGTTTTTGAAATAATGGTAAGGAATTTTTCAAAAGTGAAAGAGATTTTTGTTCATCACATATCAAATAACAAAAACCTCCTTCAATTTATGCACAGGTGCTACTATGTGGGAGATATACAGTGATATTTGGAGCCTACATTAAAACAAAGCAAAATTTTCATATTTTTTACTGTTTTAGTCATTTTAGTGAGCGGCCATTTTACAACAGATGGAAAGTAATTCTGCAAAACCCAAGGATTTTTTTGTTAAACACGAGCCATATAACAAAAACCTCTTTCATTTTATTCAAAGGTCTCACGAATTGGGATATGTGACTAGATCTTTACAGCTCATTTTCACAGATTTAAATTTTTAATGATTTTCTGTTTTAGAGATGATTTTGTGGAACCGATTGCGAGCAACTGGAAACGAATTTCCAAAATTTGAGAGAGATTTTTCTCCAACATGACCTTATCTACAAAAACCTCTTTAAGTTTTGTAATAGGTGCTATGGATTATGAGATACGAGTTCATCTTCAACACCTATTTTCAGAAATTCGGCCCAAGTTTAATGTAACTGATTCTATTTTGAAGAAAATGGTTGAGCTCAATTCCCTTAGTACAAGGATGAGAAAATGTATATATTTTATGAATTTCATAGTGTATAGGTTGGATTTTTGTAGCAGAGGGAGGCTGCTATTGGATTGTGTAAAGTTTTCCTCGAATATTATTTTAATAAAGCTTTTTTCTACTCTTAAAATTTGGGATTCATCACGGTGTTTAATGTGCAGCATGTTTTTCTTGTAAATTCATTTCCATGCTTTATTTTTTCTGCTAATTTTTTTACACAATTCTCTAAGTGAAGTGTTAGGAATCCATCCACGCACGATGCTCATCTCACAATGATTATGTTGTTTGATGTAGTGGTTATCTTTTTAGAATCCATCCTCTACTAGATGCTCTGTTGAGTAACCCGATGCTTCTCTTTCTTATAAAGTTGTCACTATAGATCCATCCTCTGATTGATGCCTACAGGGCAGTGGTATTTTCCCTATTTTCTTCTCTCATTACATCTTTAATTTGGATGTACATTGCACTTACTTTGCCCCAATTTTTCCAGCAGAAACTAGCCCCAAATTCATAGCCCAATAGTCCCTTCTCTTGCTCTTTTCAACCCACAATTTTCAATCAAACCCTCCTACTTATATACCTAGCCTAAAATTAGCATTCATTTCAGTCATCTCAAGACCTATTGATACATTTTTCCTGAGATTGACCCAGAGAGAACCCTCTCCTATCCTGGTAGGGCTAGCTACCAGACTGAGTGTGGTATGATGTTACCCTGAAATCTATCTTCTTTCAGCCTGAGGTAGATTTAGGCAATAAAAGATGGAATATGTGTTTTTGATACAAGATGAGGAAGAGTAGTCATGCAATCATAAGGTGAACCATGCCAAGCTTGTAGACAAGATTGGTAGTGGTTATATTGAGATTTTCATGGCTTCCCTAACATATGAGTATTCTATAATGAATTATGCAAGTAAGAGAATAGAGAGGAATTGTTTTGAACCATACCTATAGGCCATTATTTCCATGTTTTTGACCTTGTTGCAACTTCCCCATCTCTTTGATATGCTACTTACATCCTAGATAAGGAAGAACAACTATCTATGGAATGCTCCTTTCAGTAATGAGGGAAAAACACTTCATCAAATTCTTGATTTTTCTGAACCCGCAAAACATTCAATTGTGAATTTAGAGAGCTAATAAATCATATTTAAAATTTTCAAATAAAACCTTGATTTTAGCTCTTATGTCTCTTCTTGTAGTAAATTTGGAGAAGAAAGAAGAAACTTTGTTGTGTAACCAGCTCCAAAAAGAGAAGAAAAGAGATATAAACGCCTTAGAAATGAGCCACTTCGAGGGGGCAACCTCCAATACATTACATAAATGAACAATTCTTGGATGATACAATTTACAAAACCTCCTTTCTATATATAGGAGCCCATGGGGCCATAATGTAATCCTAGTGGGCCAGAATGTAATCCTAGCCGACCTAACAATAATAATTTAAGGGCACAATAATAACAAAATGGGGGTTACAAGGGTACAATAATAACAATAAGGGGGTTACACTAACAACAATAAGGGACTATACTAGTAATATAGGGACCTAACATGCCCTCTCCTTCAAAAAAGTGTTGTCCTCAACGCTTGAGTAGCTCTGGGTGCTTCTGTATAAAATTATCATCCTCCCATGTAGAATCTTCAGTGGGTAAGTTCTTCCACTCGATGAGATACTCTGAAATTGATCGATTCCGTAGTTGTCGAGTTCTTGTTTCCATGACCGCTTCTGGTTCCAATATGATTTTTCCTTCCTCATCAAGTTCTGGCAATATTGTTTGAACTGGAAGATTTTCTCCTATAACCTTCTTTAAGCATGAAACATGGAAACTGGATGTACTCGCGAAGAAGCAGGAAGCTCCAATTTGTATGCCATAGTACCAATCTTTTGCAACACCTTGTAAGGACCATAGTACTTTGGCGATAATTTATTATCCTTCTTAGCTTGCTTGAGGGACATTTGTTTATATGGTTGTAGCCGTAAAAATACCCAATCTCTTATATCAAAACTTCTCTCGCTGCGATGTTGATCTGCCTGTTGTTTCATTCGATTTTGTGCCAAATTCAGGTTATCCTTTAAGAGTTGGAGAACTTCTTGCTCATGCTCGATGTGATCTTCCACTGCTTGAACCTTCGAATTTTCCCTTAAAGATGATGTGATGGATGGTGGATGATATCCATAAAGTGCCATAAATGGTGTCATTTTTGCTGCAGTATGGAAGGAAGTGTTATACCACCATTCAGCAAGAGGTAACCACTTGACCCATTGTGTTTGTTTATCAGATACAAAACAACGAAGATATCCTTCCAAACATTTATTTATGATCTCAATTTGACCATCAGATTGAGGATGATAAGATGAGCTATGAGCTAATTGAGTACCCAAACAAGAAAATAACTCCGTCCAAAAATTTCCAGTAAAAATGGGATCTCTGGCGCTCACAATAACCCTTGGGCTTCCATGTAGCTTTTGAATTCTGTCCATAAATGTAGTAGCAACTGTACTTGCTTTAAATGGATGAGATAATGCACAAAAGTGTGCATACTTGGTAAGTCTATCAACTACCACCATGATGACACTCTTTCCTTTGGACTTAGGTAAACCTGTGACAAAATCCATTGAAATCTCCTCCCAACGTTGACTTGGAATGGATAAAGGTTGTAGAAGTCCCGGGGTCTTAATTGTCTCCACTTTATTCTGCTGGCAAACCAAACATTTCGCCACAAACTTTTGAATATCAGATTTAAGGCCATCCCAAAAAAAATCTTTCTTCACCCTGTGGTAAGTTTTTAAAAATCCTGAGTGTCCTCCTAAAAGAGAAGTGTGCAATTCCAGAAGAATCTTTTGTTTCAGTTGGGAATTCTTACAAAGATATAAGCGATCTTTGTACCATAAGGAATCATTTTTCCAACTAAATGTATCAGATGTACTAGGATCTTGCCGCAACTTTTGAATGAGTGTCCATACATCTTTGTCCTTCTTCCATTCATCTCTTGCTTCGGTTATCCAATCTGGTTGGATAATAGAAATGGCACAAAGCAATGCTTCCACCTCTTCATTCTTTCTTGAGAGTGCATCCGCAACAACATTAAGCTTTCCTTTTTTGTAGATTATTTCAAAGTCATAACCCAACATCTTTGTGACCCATTTTTGCTGCTCTTCTGAAGATAGTCTTTGTTCCAAAAAGTGTTTATGACTATCATGATCAGTTTTTACCTTGAAGTGTCTTCCCATTAGGTAAGTTCGCCATTTCTTTAGTGCATGCAGTATTGCTAACATTTCCTTCTCATAAATAGGTTTATGTAAATACTTTCCTTTGATTGGACGACTTTCAAAAGAAATGGGTCTTCCTTCTTGCATTAAAACCACACCAATTCCATTTCCTGAGGCATCACATTCCACAATAAAGGTTTTCGTGAAGTCTGGCGTAGCTAAGACTGGTGCTAGGCACATTGCCTCTTTAAGACGTTCAAAGGCCTTAGTTACTTCAGGAGTCCATGAAAATGCATCTTTCTTCAATAATGTTGTTAGAGGTGTTGCTATTCTCCCATAATTCTTAACAAACTTGCGATAATACCCTGTTCACCCGAGAAATCCTCGTAACTTCTTTATGGTTGTGGGGACTTTCCATTCCTTAATGGCTTTAATTTTGTTAGGGTCTACTTTAACACCCTCGTGAGATACAATATGACCCAGATATTCCACCTCTTGTACTCCAAAGAAACATTTGGATTTTTTTGCATATAATTATTTCTCCTGCAATAGTTTGAGCACCCTGTCAACATGTTCAACATGATCCTTCCAAGACCTATTGTAGATTAGTATATCATCAAAAAATACTAGCACAAATTTTCTAAGGAAGGGTTTGAAAATGGAATTCATCAACCCCTGAAATGTAGAAGGTGCATTGGTAAGGCCAAAAGGCATGACCAAAAATTCATAATGACCCTCATGAGTTCGAAATGTTGTTTTTGGAATATCTTCAATCTTCATTCTAATTTGATGATATCCCGAACGAAGATCCAACTTGGTAAAATAAATTGCTCCATGTAATTCATCCAATAATTCATCAATCACAGGAATGGGAAATTTGTCTTTAATGGTGAGCTTATTGAGCTCCCTATAATCCGGACACATTCGTCATGATCCATCCTTCTTGTGTACCAATACTACAGGAGCAGAGAAAGAACTTTGACTAGGTTGAATTATACCCGCCTCTAACATTTCTGCAATTATACGTTCAATTTCGCTCTTTTGGACATAAGGATATCTATAAGGCCTGATGTTTGGAGGAACACTTCCTGGAATCAAATGAATAGCATGATCATGATCACTAATAGGTGGGAGTCCTTTGGGAGTTTCAAACACCTTGGAATGATTGTCCAAGACTTGTTGGAGATCTGCAGAAATAGATGATTTTGATGTCGGAACTTCTAGTGAGCATAATTGTGCAATTACGCCTCGTTGTTCTTTCTTTAGAAGCTTTGTCATCACATTAGAGCTTATTATCCTTCCTGGCTTCCCTTCAATACCCCGTAATTCGACTTCCTTTCCTTCTGAAAAAAATTTCAAGAAAAGTTCTTGAAAATTAAAAGCTACCGTCCCCAAAGATTGTAACCATTGTACTCCTAGTACAACATCAACACCTCCTATAGGAATGGAAAGCATTGGACTAGTCAATACATATTCCCCCATGGTTAGCTTGATATTATGGCATTTCCCAGAGCAATTTATAGTTCCTCCATTTGCAACCATCACTTGGCATTCTGGTGCTGGGTATAGGAAACAATTTAATTCCTTGGCTACCTTACAATGAATAAACTTATGGGTGCTACCTGAATCAATCAACACTATTACCTTTTTCTTCTTGATCTGTCCTGCTATCTTGAGAGTTTGAGGAGTGGTAATTCCTGCCAGTGCATTACATGATATGGTCGGATTCATTTCTTCCTCTTCTATGGTTGGTTCCTGGTGTATATCCTCTTCTTGTTCATTTTCTTCTTCTTCTTCACAATCTATGTAAAATAATTTCTTTCCAGCACACTTATGACCTTTAGTGTATTTGCTATCACAACTGTAGCAAAGCCCTTTTGCTCTTTTTTCTTCCAATTGTTGTGGTGTCAACCTTGTAGGTTGTGGAAATCTAGGCATAGCAACATTTCCTTCTTTATAGAATTGAGTGGTAGGCTTCCTTGTCGCCATAATTTTACATTCAACTTTTCTTGCCAACCTGAATGCCTTCTCCAATGAATCAGGTTCCAAAACGCGAACTTCATGTTGGATGTTATCCCTTAAAGTGCCTAGGAAGAGATCAATCCTGTGTCCCTCTGGAATATCAGTTACCCTTATATTCAATTTTTGGAAGTCCTCAATGTGTTGCCCCACTAAACCCTTTTGTTTGAGATTTATCAATTGGGTAAAGAAGGTGTTGCTCTTTGTATCCTCATAATGTGCTATCATTTCCTCCGTAAAAATTGACCAAGTGAGAATTTTTTTACGGGAGTAAAGCCATCGATACCATACAAATGTATTTTGTTCTAAATGTAAAGTTGCAATGCGTACCTTTTGTGTGTTTTGCACATTATGGAGATCAAAATATTGCTCCATCCGTAGTATCCATGTTACAGGATCCTTTCCATCAAACTTCCTCATATCCATTTTTGGAATATGGTGGTTCTTCCCACCAACATTCGAGTTTATGAAATCACGATTAACATTTATTTTGTTCTCATCATGAGGTTCTTCTCCTATATTTCCGCCATTAGGAATCATTTCTGGTTTTAAGCTTGTCATCAAGCCTTCCATGTATGTTTTTAGATCATTCTTCATGTTTTCCATGTTGTCTTTCATGTCATCCATCTTAGCTTCGATTCCCACTTCCATGCCATCCATCTTAGCTTCCATGCCATCCATCTTAGCTTCCAAGCCTTTCTTCAAACCGTCCATCTTCACTTCCACACCATCCATCTTAGCTTCCATGCCTTTCTTCAAACCGTCCATCTTCACTTCCACGCCTTTCTTCAAAACTTCCATTTCATTTTTTGTTGCTCTTTGCGAGAGTGAGATTTGTTGCACTTGCTCTTGTAATTTTGATAGATCATGTTGCAATTCTTCATCTTCATGAGTCATGGTAGAGCCTTCTGAAGGCTTAATGGGTGTTGAATTCTTTTTAGGTGCCATTTTAGAATCCAATATTGATACCTATTCTACAATAGGCCCTTGCAATCAATTCAACTTGATTCAAGACTTATGCAATTCGGAAACAAATACACACCTTTTACTTGCTTTGAGGAGCTCGATATTGAAATTGTATTATCTCTATTATTGCAGATCTTAAATATCTAAAATTCAGCACTGAAGTAGCCCTCTGAATTCTATTTTGAATGCCACAGGTCTAACCTGATTTGGATTCTCCAAGACAAAGTTGTGTCCAATCTCCCACAATGACCTAATTATGGACTCGTTCAGTAGAGCGAACTTGTACGACTTGCCACGTGTCACTGTTTCATCCTTTGTCTCTAAAATTGATAGCCAAGAAACTATAGTCTGTGTACTTGTGACCAATTTTTACGGCACTCCAATCCAATGCCCAAAGAGAGATTTATTGAAATTTTCCCACGATCACCTCTTTGAGATGCAATTCAGGAGCCTGAAAAAGCACTACCTTCCACAGATCATATCTCCCAAAATATTGTGAACCAAGCTCTGAAATTTTTTGAAGAATTTACTCAGGATTTCAACTTCGCACCATACCAATTTTAGATTTTGAACCTTCATAGAAAAAAATTTATAGCGCAAATGCCACAATGACCTGTTTAGGAGCCTGAAAAGAGACCTAACTTCCACAGATCATATCTCCGAAAATATTGCGAACCAGGATCTGAAATGTTTAGAAAATATTCCTCAGTATTTCAGCTTCGTACCCTAAAAATTTCAGCTTCTGAAACTTTGTAGAAAAACAGTTATAGCGAAAATTCCACGATGACCTGTTTGGAGCAGCAAAACCCTAGAATCCAAAGCTCTAGTACCAAATGTTGTGTAACCAGCTCCAAAAAGAGAAGAAAAGAGATATACACACCTTAGAAATGAGCCACTTTAAGGGGGAAACCTCCAATACATTACATAAATGAACAATTCTTGGATGATACAATTTACAAAACCTCCTTTCTATATATAGGAGCCCATGGGGCCATAATGTAATCCTAGTGGGCCACAATGTAATCCTAGCCGACCTAACAATAATAATTTAAGGGCACAATAATAACAAAATGGGGGTTACAGGGGTACAATAATAACAATAAGGGGGTTACACTAACAATAATAAGGGACTATACTAGTGATATAGGGACCTAACAAACTTCTCTAGAATTCTTACCAGCCTTAGAAATTCCTCTTGAATACCTTATGCACAATTCACAAACATTATCATATGATAACTGAAAAACATCAGCTTTTCCTATCAGATTTAAGAGTTCTAAAAATTCATCTTTGATTCCTTTGAGAAGGAGTGTTTTCAAGATCTCTTTTTTCAAATGCTTATGCTTTGATTTTTGAAGGTTGTATCGAAATCTCTCCACATAGTCCTCCAAGCTTTCATATTCCCCTTGTATCATACCAAAAATATCTTCATTGGATTTGCAATAGTATTGATACTTCTTCAAGAATATGTTCTTCATGTCCTCCCATGTTTGGATGCAGTTCCCACCTAGGCTTATGAACCATCGGAGAGTTTCTCCTTTTAGAGTAAAAGGAAACACTTTCAACCTTTGATCATTAGTACAATAATCATATCCTATACAAAGTATTTCAAACTCAAATAAGAATGTATCTGGATCTTCATTTTTCAAACCATGAAAATTTGGTAGAGACAATGGGGGAATTATGTGCATTTGTGTCACTCCTCCTAGATCTTTGATAGGGAATTCAAAAGTTACAATGTGAGCCATTTCTTACCATAATGGAAGATGTTCTTCATGTGTTTCTTTGAGGATCCTCCTTAAAATGTTCCTGTCAATTGGTTAGTGAAATGGGTGGTGCTTACATCGCCACTTGAGTGGAATTACAAGAATTTTCAAAAATTCTACCTCTAAAATTCAAAAAAATGCAAGCATTCATTCCTACCTTAAGCTTTCACTTAATTCTACTGTGAAGCAGGCCAGTGAACAAGTATGTTCCTTACTCAGTGCGTAGGTTCTTACCTTCCGTCTTTAATACCCAATTCTTGCCAAGCAGAAAAAATTAAATATGCATGACTCTTTCTAAATGGTAAACACTCTCCCTGGAAACGATGCCAAAATTTTGAGGTATAAAAGGTATCTTTTTGACACCTATTTATCTCACATTAATTATCAATCCAGGAACGACTTTTTATTTCAACAGTGTACTCTGTCTGAGGTTGCAATTCAATCTAAGAGTAATGCCTTGTAATATGTAGTACAATGTTCTAAATACAAGAGTAAATGGATGCTTGGAAAAGAAATCTAACTACAATAACATAAACTCAAATCTTCTGAAATCCAACTATTCACTCAGCAAATATCAATCGAGGATATAGTAGCAATAAATCATTCTTCTAGAAATTGATGCAATTGAAATCAAACTGGAACAAGACAATCAATCTGGGAACGTGGAAGCAATAGCCAGTATTCTCTACAGTTGACAGTCCTGCTTTAAAGCAATCAAAGGGAAATAGAAATTGAACTAAATCACTAACGTTGCTAATGAAAGTAAACTATTCAAGTTCTCAAAAGAAAAATCAAAATCTTTGCAATTAATCAACTGAAATGAACAACCATGTAAATGGACAGCAAACTGTAATTAAAGGAATTGAACAGAAAATCCTATTTAATAAATATAAACAACAAACTCTAATTAATGGGATCGCATGGAAAATTCTATTGAACAATAATCTGTAATGGACAACAATCAAATAGAACAACAAATGAATCAAATGCTTAACAACGTAGCTCTGTTAAAGCATAACAAGACAAGTAATTAGTATTCTTGTTAAATTAGAAAGGGACGGCAATGCAATTCATCGATGTAACACACCAATATTAAATAAGCAATGAACAACAAACCACTTACTTGAAAACTGTAATCAAAACAATTAGAAACTATCACACAATAATAATGAAAAGATAGAGATACAAATAGCGGATCGATCCACTAGGGCCGGGCCCTCAACCACTAGTGAAATGCCGCTGGGCTTTACTCTATAGTTAAGAAATGGAACATAAAAGCGTTCTTGTATTAATCAAACATAAATAGTGTTTACATCAGTTTCTCTTCGATCACGAGAGTTAAGGAATTACAGAGATACAAAAGAAATTTAATAATCTTCCATTGTTCTCCCCATGACAATACATGCTTCTCCTTTTATAATCAGAAAGAGGAGAATGTAAATAGTAAATGTGATCCCTCATAAAAATATTGGATTTTTCCCAACAACTTGATCAATAAGAAAATATATTTCCATCAATCTTTGAACAGGAACAAATCGAATTTGGATTTGTAGCTGAGATAATTTGGAGGACGGCCGCAACAGTAAATATGAGAAAATCGTGCTTAAAGAACCTTTCGTTTCTCTCAATACAGGCCAAATTTGGGCAAAATATTGTTTAAAAAAATTAATTCGGTCCGTTCTGGACAAAACCCATGTTTCGGATTTTCCAGATTCTTCTCCATTTGCCCAGAATATCAACCGCAAAACTGTCACTTCTTATTCCAACGAATTTCTAAGTTGGAATATTGAATGATGTGCTAGAGATCAACTCTGCAATCTAGCAAATATCTTGGAGGCTAAAATCGTGAGTGTTGTTACAAAATATAGTAATAAACCATCATTGATAAAATTATGCATAATAATCATCAATTTATTAAAAATAAAGGAGAAGAAATAATATTTATCCATAAGAGCATAAATAATTATAAAATGGATTTATATGATAAATTATGATAAATTACATGATAAAGAAGAGTATAAATGGATGAAATAAGTGTTAAAAAGTGGTCATATTCACGGCCCAACACCTTCGAGTGCATTCAGTGGGCATGCTATATATTGTGGTTCCCTTCGGGGATGTTGAAACTAGATCGGGGATCTAGGTGTTCTGCCCATATAGCTTGATGTCTATGACCGTGACCCCCCTGATGATGTCTGTGATTTGAGGTATCTTTAGTTGCCAAAATTTTTAGGGACTTACACAAGGTGACTAGGATGGGCTGTCCTGGTACCTAAGACAGATGAACCTACTCTGTCTTCGGTCTTGTGGAGGGTACTCGTCTTCATGAGAGTGCATACACCTATTGTTTGGGGTTCGGGCAAAGCTCTAGAGTAACAATAATTGTGTTTACGACTAACCCTCTCTGTATTCTATTGTGATACTAGGTGTCATCTCCAGCAAATGATAGTACTCAAACAGGGCCATCCTGTTCTGGCTGCTTGTTGATTGATTTTAGAAAGTCATTTTTTCTTTTTTCTTTTTTAGGTGTGTGGTTCCTATCACTAAGACTTTAAAATACATCACAAATAATTAAAATTTTCTAAAAATAATCAGATCACTGTGGCATCCTTCGACCCTCATCGTCTATCTCGATGACAGCGAGGTCTCCCTCCATTAACACCAGAGGAATATTCAAGTCTCGGTGAGCTTGTTCCTTCTTTGGAAGAGCAGTTTCTAGTGACAACCCCTGATTTTAACATAGCCCCGTATCACGCGGAATTTCTAGAGGATCCTTTTACGGAACGAGTTGTACCTCCTTGCAATCCTCCACTCACTGATCCATCGGTGGCAATGTTAGTTCATATTACACCAAGCCAAAATATGTCTTCGGCTGCATCAACATATGTTTCACAACTGACACGCATGGGGTCGATGCTAATGGCAACCAACCCAGGTTCGCCACTATCTTCCCCATAGGTAGTCAGTTCTACACTAATGATTGGCAGCCCTAGTAGCTAGCCTATGCTTGGTCCCAATACTGCGGTCACCAAAACTATTAGTGGATCTCCGAATCCTTAGGGATCTACTCCTACGGTAATTACATCGAGACCCATGGTTCCCGCTCCCACGAGGGACTACTTTGGTTCCTTTTAGGAACCCTTTCAATTGTAACCCTTTGCTGAGTTCAAACACCTTGGCCACCATACTAGGGGGCAATGTCACCAACACGAGGAAAATGGGGGGCACTTCAGTACCCCTACAGTCATCAGGACAAACATGACAACCTATTGTTAACACTATTCCTTTGAGTGGTCAAAAATTCGGTATAGGGTCTATGTTGTTGCTTAACTATGCGAATAGCAGCATGCGTTCAACTAGCTCTATCGCGTCCATATGGGAAAACCAACTGCAAAATCCATTTGGACAAGGATGTAACTTTTAAATTGGGGGCAACCAACTGTTTTCCCCCAAGTACAATATACCCTACAGATAGCAACCATACGTCCCTACACCCCCACCCATAGGGAACTTTTATCAACAAAGTCCTACTTATCCTGTTGGTAACAAAATGATGGGCGGACCGTATGGTCTGAATGGTCAGCCAATAATTCCTTGGCTAGATCCGGGGGAAAACACGTAATTGCGATATTTGGCAGCTCTAGAAATCCCCGACATCTACAAACTGACTAATGACCCCATCAACCACAACCCACTCTGGCCTCCAGTACCGCACAAGATTTTGTCTGACATCCCTAAATTCGACAGGAAACAAGGGGACGACCCAGATATGCACGTCACCACCTTTAATCTATGGTATGTTTCTAACTCCATGGTGGATGATAGTATCTGGCTTCGACTTTTCCCCCGCACCCTCACAGGCAACGCTGCCAAATGGTACATTGAGTTACCATGAGGATCTGTCAACACTTTTGGTGCCTTAGCTACGAAATTTCTTAAGAATTTCCAATTACCTATTAGATATGAAACCGTCACAGAAATTTAACCTCGCTGCACCAAGACACCGCCACCCACATCTCTGATCACCTTCATGAATTGAGACATAGGAGGAGGCTAGTCAAAGTGTCAATCCCGGATCATCTCTTATCTAACTAGTTTTGTAAGTCACTCTTACCAACCCTAGCTAAGGACATTTGTCTATCCAGTGCGGTCACAGAATATCAATCCATTCATCTTGCACAACATTTAGATTTAATCTATTTGCAATCTGACACTCTATATAATTTACTACCCCATGCCCTTGGTAATCTCAATCCTCCCGCTACTCATAAACCTAGAGCACACACCGATGGTCTTGTTGGTGCAATCTCTGGTGTAGCCATAAAAAAACCTAGTGGGAAAACCTCCCAGCCATCTTCAGCTACCACTGCCCCTAACCAATCGAATACTCTTGCAACTGCTGAGGTAAATTCTGTGCAAATTTCACAAAAACCTAGTGGCAAGAACAAGAATAAAAAGAAAAATACCTCTTCTTCGGAAGAGCAGTCGGATCATCAAAATAATCCCAATCATAAAAACAATGCTAATACCGACAAAGGAAAGGAGAAACCCATGAAGTTTCCTTGTAGAATCTGTGCGGAGGACCACTTGACATACAAATGTCCTTGGCTGCAGGAATGCACCAATTTTATCACAAACAAGGACTTTGGGAGGAAACCTGCCATTCTTCATAATCCCTTCCCTAATCCACAGCAGCAACAACAACACATGGTTGCAAACCCACCACAACCCTCGCAATGGGGAAATGGTGGTACACATCCTTGTGGTGAAAGATCATCCACCATTTACGGCGTAGAAAGTGTTGAACTCCAAACATGAGCCAAACTCTATGGATATCCAATCATTGATACTTAGGAACCTGGTACCAGTTAGAATCCACTGCTGCCTAATGATTTTCATATCGAGCGGCCTTCCTCTGACCCCGCGATTCATCCCCCCAAAGGGACACTTCGACACATGACTCATAACACCTCTGGATGTGCCGCCCAAAACTACAACATTGTACAATATTTGGTGCAAGCACCATCAGCTATGTCTGCTCTCAAAGTATTGCAAACTTTCCCGGTGCAAAGGAAAGCTTCACTTTTGGCCATTGGTGTTATTAACCCCAAGGATTCTACGCTAGCTATCTTTGACATGGAAAAATCTAAACATCGCCTCTCGCACAAACTTGCATTCCAGGTGTAGGTTGTGTCAAAAGGGAGACCAATCCATCATACTGTCATAGATGAAGGTGCTTCGACCTGCATTATGTCAACTACTTGCTGGCCTGCTTTGGGTTCTCCTACTTTGTCTCTGCTGTCGAATTCCCTTAAAGCCTTTGATGGCCACACTTTCCTCCCAAAAGGATACCTTGCTAGCTTTCCCATTTCCCTTAGTGGGAAAATGATAATGGTGGACACAGAAGTCATAGATTGTCATCTCGACTATAATTTGTTGCTAGGTCACAGTTGGTCTTATGCAATGACTGCCATTTTTTCTTCGGTCTTCTGACTCATCCTCTTTCCATTGGGTGGAAAAATAGTCAAAGTGGACTAGTTATTCTTTTTCACCCTCGATTATTCCATGTTACCAAGTAGCACTATACCCCTAGTAGGAGGCATTCCTGACTCGTACGTCAGTATTGGTACTAGTCTTCTGAAGGCATCTTCCTTGATGGGTTGCTTTCCTCTTCTGTCGCCTGAGGTTACACATACAATTGAAATGATATCCACCACTTCGGATGGCTCTATTGATCCATGGATCTTACCTACGCCTTCAGAAATTGATTCCTATGGAGATCAGATGCCACTCTCATCAGCTAAGTTGGCTAATAAAGCCATCCAAATTACATATGAACCCTCCACAGCTTTGGTTTCAACCAATGGTACAAACCTCCCACCCATCACAATTCTTTCTAAAGATATCCTCGATGAAGTCCTACCTACTGACGAATCTATTCGAGAGTTCATGTCTCTAGAAGAATGACCTTGGGAGAATTCCATCATCGTGCTTCGATGTTCGATTTGGACATGATAACTACACAAATCCCATCTTTTGACCCACCTGAGATTGTTCCCTCCGTTTACATGATTGTTCACACTATCGATTCGAAAGGGAACATGGGAAATATTTCTAAGACTATGCTCATTGATATCTCAATCAAAACAGGTATCGTGGAAAACATTCAGATTGGAGCTGACTACAATCTCGAGGAAATTGCACGCTTTACATCCCTTTTTAAGGAATTCCACGATGTGTTTACTTGGTCGTATGAGAAAATTCCCGACATAAATCCTTCTATTGACGAGAAAGAGATCAAGAAATTCTGAGCATTATTTTTATGGTATTTTTATCGCTCGTTAATCTGAAAAACATCGATTCTTCTTCTTTGAGCTCGTTAAACTTACACGAAGAAGATCCGAGCGCTCTTTTTATGGTATTTTTCTTGCTCGTTAATCTGAAAAACCTCGAGTTCTCTTCTTTGAGCTCGTTAAACTTACGCGACGAAGCATCGAGCTTTCTTTTTAGGGACTTTTTCTAGCTCGTAAAACTAAAAAAACCTCGAGTTGCCTTTGTCGGGCTTGTTAAACTACCATGACAAAGAAATATGAGCCATTTTTTTTATCCATTTTCAAAGCTCTTTAAAAAAATATATATAACTGAGTTTTTCTCTGTGTGACTCGTTAAAATTTCACGGAGAGCATCAAGTTTTTCCTTGTTGGACTCGTTAAAATTTCACAAAGAACATTGAGATTGCTCCATCTACTCGTACTCATAAAAAAATGAGGTAGATGTCCATCGAACATAGATTTATCACTTTTTCGGATTCAATAGACTAACTCACGGAAAATGAATTGTTTCAGGATTTCTATTCTCCCTTCGTCATGCCTAGTTATCAAACATGACAAAGGTACCCCCTGGAGTTGTCTTTTATGATGTCTTTTAGACTCTCTAAATATGAAAAAATCACCGAGTTTACCCATTTGAACTCGTTAAACTAGTTGTTTCCGTTGGGAAGGGAATAAGAATGGGACTAATATCCGGGGTTGACTCCTACTAGGATACTTTCATATCTATTTTTACCTTTTCCCATATACCTAATTAGATGGGGAAAAAATTTGGACAACATGGATACTTCTTTTGTTGCATTTTAAAAAGCTCGATTTGGCAGCACAAAATCTTGAACATGGCACTTCCTAGAAAAAAATTTCGTATTTAGCCGAACCCTACCATCTGTGAGTTTAGCCTTAGTCTCCCAGTGTTCCTACATTGGTGAATCCTAATACTCTTCGGTGTTCATTAAGCCTAAGCTGCCTAGTACCCTGTTAGAGTGCCTTCTAATGTTCAAGAGGATCCCGCTATCTACTACTCCTTGTATCAACCAAAGCCATCATATACCAGAACTTATTTCTCGTCAGTTATTCCCACTTGCTCTTGATTTTTCTATCAAAAAAAATCATCTTTTCCTCTTTCATGTCAATTGATGTAGGACACCTCAGTGCCTACCTTTTGATAGATATCTTCCTATCGACTTCAACATCTTATTTATGAAATTGATCCAGAAACACGTCAATACCTAGATACTTGTATAAATTAGTGGCAGGTCATCTTGTGTTTGGTTGGGGGTTCTCATTATTGTCTCTCGATCCAATTATTCTACGAGTGTTCGACATCAATTCCTTTTATTCACACTCGCTAGATTTTACTGTGCATCTTGGGGACCATCAACATTATCGGTGGCCACCCTCATGTCTGTTAACAATTTTTGTTATTTGCTGGTAATCAGACAATTTCCTACATGTTCGACTACACCTCATTCATTCACACGTATGGAAATATGCAGTTTAGTGAAGCGGAAACCAATACCTTGGGTTGATGATTACACCATTACAACTGTGTTTCCTCTCCCAAGTTGCAATATTGTTTTTGGAGACAGCTTTTCAGTTTGATCTTGTTATGACAAACACTTTCAAGTTATGCTTATCGGTGGACATACTGTTCATATCTCTGTTCTACAGAAATCATGTTGATTATCTATTGATCATGGGAATTCCTGACTCAAGACAGATACTATATTTTTTGACATATGTTGTTTCAGGTTTTCCTCAGTCCTCTAATTCCTCTCATTCTACTACACTTGTTATAAAGTATTTCGGCCATTGTCTTCATCTCTAACCTCACACTTTAGGAGGAATTTTTTACATGAAAAATGACCTCCTCATCAGCTTGAAGGAGAAGGTAACATGGAAGGAAGAAAATGACCTAAAAAATACCCATTTTTTCCAAGGTAATGCACCCCAGAAACATCTAGGTAGAGGTATAATGCACCTAAGACATGCAAAGGGAGTGTTAATGCCTAGGTTAACACTCTGTCTTGCCCAAGGGGCAGCGTTAACCATGTTTAAGTGTGAAAATGGAAATATCTTACGGAAAACTGATTGGCATTTCCTGCTTTCTCTCAAAAGGGAATCAGTTCAAAATAGAAACTAAATGGAACAAACCTTTTATTAGGCATTACCAAACATAACTGGACTCATATGGAAGGAAAAAATGAGGAAATTCAAGGACACATCTAGGTCTTTCCTAATTTGAACAGGTTGAAAGAGTTGGCAAGGTTTCTCCTCTCCATCTCCTATAAATTGGAGTTGTGGACTCTTGGTCTAAGGTCGAAGGTTTTATTTTATGTAGAGCAGAATTTCATTGTTGTAGTGTGAGGCTTGAAGATTGAAGAAGTTCATTGAGAGCTTTATGCCTTGATCATCATCACACTTGGAGATAGAGAAAGAGAGAGAGGAATTGGAAGATTTAGGAGGGCTTGGTGCAACTAACAGTTGTAATACTCTTTTTTATAAATCAATAGAATTGTATCTGTTTTGTCCATTTGATGCATCAGTGTCACAATTGTTGTTCAATCGTCTATGTAGCATGATATGAATGGCTTAGATCTGTATTGTTTTATGTTTCTCATATGATAGTTTAATTGATAAGAAGCTATACTGTTGTAGATATTACATGAGTTCTTTGATTGATTGCAGGATCTGGATTTGGAGCCGGTGAAGAAGGATCTCTACTTCACTACTTGGTGTTGTCCATAGGATATGTTGTCCACAAAGAGGCAATCTCTCCATCTTGCTTTTTCAATTATATATATTAGCATGAACATGTATGTAGTGTCTTTGTGAACTTTACAGCTAATCTAACTGTCTACCTCAGACATCGGAAAACCGTAAGAGGGATATTTAATAACCACCAGCCAAGCATATTACCCTATAGCACTATGGAATTCAAAATGAATTAAATCCTAGTAGGAAAAATAATGGTTCTAAAGGCTTCTATTCGTAGTGAAATTGAATAAAAACCACCATACCTTTGTGTATTATATGACTACATCTAACTTTGTGAAATAATGACTACTACATGTTATAGAACTAAGAATTAGAACAACATTGTCTTCTCTAGTCAATTCACCAATACCCATGTCACCAACACTAATTAAAATTTCAATGCCCTATAAAAACTGAGTATATTTCTAGGTAATCTTTGAACAAAATCCTCAATGGAAAACAACTTTATGAAAGCCACATGCTCAAGGATTTTTTTCTTTTTATTTTTTATTTTTTTTATAACCAATGTCCAACCACAACACTTTCCATGTATCTATATAGCCTACTCTCCAAGTATGCATAAATCATACCAATGAAAAAATAAATGTATGCTCCAACAACCAATGGAATTATTAGTCCTCCACAAGAAACTATTGGTTCTTTAATATTCTTTATTGGAAACAGGGCATGGAAATTTAAAAATGCTATTATTTTTCTTATGGTATATAACATAGGGCTGGGTACATCCAAAGGTTTCATACAACACTCCCATAATTAAATTAACATATATATTCCTAGATTATTGTAAAATATAAATATCATTATTCTTCTTACATACCATAACATCCAAATTTTTCTATTACCCCATCATCCAAAGGAATATTAATACTCAAATATTAATAAGGAGTGAGGTGCTTCAATATGAAAAAAATTAGGCTAAGGAGCAATATAATATAATTCTCCAATGCATATATGTAAAACACAATGCTTCCTTGAGGAAATTGTTACATAAAATTAACATATATGTAAAATTTTCCACAAAAAACAACACATAATTGGTGATTTACTCTTCTCATTTTACTAGGAGAGTAGTAGGATTTCAATGTTGATATAAAAACTTCTTAATTTTAGATTGTTCTATGATGCATCAATTACTTTATCCCAATTCAAAACTTTACTTAGCAATATTTTCAATTATAATTAGTCTTTCCATTCATCAACAGTAATTGAATATAGAGGAATAAAATTAATGACAAATGAGACAATCAACACATCAACAAGAGACACCATATTTTTTCAAAGACTAGGGAAAAACCCACTACGAGGAAAACCCTTTGAACATATTATTCTATTATATTGTCATAAAATGTTCAACGGAGAGTAAAATGAGACAAATACAATATATACAATAATATAACCCAAAAAATTCATAAACCTGCACAAAAAGGTCAAATATATCAGATACAACTTGATTCATCTTTCAGGCAACTTCAGGAACCTTCAAATGATAGTCAACAACAATCAAACCTAGAGCCGCTACCATAAGACTGCATGTCTGTGGATTTAGGATCTGAGCCACTACGTTGACTATAGCTAGGTTGCGGCTAGCCTAGATCAGCCAATGTTAAGCCTATAGCTCAGCCAAAAACCCTAATTTAAGAGCAACCTTCAGATCTGTGATTTCAAACTTTTGTACGCTCTCTTTCTTCGCCAATGTATTGAACCCAATCAGATAAAAGAGAGGAAGATGATTGATGTTGTAATGTCCAAATGAGATTCTAGGTCACTCATATTTATATGCTTCAAAGGGGTTCCGGTGATGTCCATTTGATGTTGAGGTCGACCTATCCATATGAGTCAAGCTAGCCTAATCGAATATCCATGAGTGGGTGAAAAATCCAAAATCAACTTCTGCTTATCCGAATGAGGTGATATTTAGGATAATTTTGGTCCTCTCAGAAAGAGGAACTCAATGACATCATCATCTCCATCAAGTGAGTAGTCCAAAGTGGAATTTTACCACATTTTCATAAATTGAACACTCCCTCTCAAGTAGGGATAATTCCACCTATAAAACATGTCCATCGATCAATGTGTCATCCTGTCATCATGTGTACCAATATGCTCAACTCTATGTAATGAAAAATTCTTGAATATAAAGAATAAGAATCATGGGGAGAAAAATATACCACCCTCCAACCAACGGGCTACAACCTAGAACATCTGTCAGTGGGCTACTACCCAGAAATATCATCGGGCTACTACCTGAAAATTTCATCAGGCTACTACTTGGAAATGTCATCAGGTTACTACCCAGAAATGTTATCAGGATACTACCTAGAAATGTCACATGGAGGAGTTACAACTCAACCCATATCGAGAAATAGGTGATGTAGAGGAGCTACTACTCAACCCATCCTATCGCTTGTTGATATTCATAATAATAACCCATAAGATTCATGTTGTAGAACACCTGCATCATAATCTAGCTTGAACGAGATACCAGACTTACCAAGAGGTAAGAATCGCATGCCTCCAAGCCTCCTCAACACTTTGCCAAACTAAGACGGATAATCCCAAAAATCTCAATCTTGTGGGTATGATGCAAACTAGGGTATACTCTGCAAATACCATTATAGGGTGAGCTACTACTCCAACCTTGTAGGTAACATATAGGGGAAACTCCCTTATTTTCTAGAGTTCCCTCAACCCCAGGAGCCCTCTATCTCAATTCCTCACCCTAGGAGCTCAAATAGGGGGGAAGAATATGGCTCAGTGTTCTCGATCAGTGGTTTCCCTTATCAGGAGGGGTCACATACATCAGTATAAGATGCTCTCTAAAGACCAAGAAATTACCTTCCAGTAAAGCCTTGGTGAGAATATCTACAATATGCTCATCCATTGATATGCGGTGGAGATGAACGACTCCTCTTTGTACCATATCAAGAATTAAATGATATTATATCTCTATGTGCTTGGACTTGTCATGAAATACGATATTTTCTGCCAAACTAATCCCACTCTTGCTGTCGCAATATATCATTGTACTTTTTATAACCTACTCAAATATTTCTCCAAATATATTCCTCAACCAAATTGATTTGCAGCTAGCCATGCTAGCGAAAATATACTCTGCCTCGGTAGGAATTAATGCTACGAAATTCTTCTTCCATCTCATCCAAGATATCATGGTATAACCAATACTAAAACAACATCTAGAGGTGCTCTTCTCTTTGATAACATTTCTTTCCTAGTCAGCATCAGTGTATCCATGAAGTTAGACATCTCTGGCAGAGTATCTCAGACCAAGTGTAATCATCCCCTCAAATATCTTAATATGTGTTTGGCAGTTGTCCAATGTGCATGGAGAAGCTTGATAAATAATTGAATCAACATGTTCACTACATAGCATATGTCCGTATGGGTGTTCACAAGGAGCATCATAGCCCCAATCAACTATCTATACTCGGATGGATTCACAAAATTGGGTCTTGCAACTTATCCACATAATTTATTGAATTTAATTTCCATTGGTGTGGGTAGATACTTGCATTCATTCATCCAAAATATTTCCAACAGCTTCACAACATATTTTCCTTGTGAAAGGAAAATCTCACTAGGCCTTTGCAATACCTCAAGGCCTAGAAAGTAGTGCATGAGTCCAAGGTCCTTCATTTCAAATTCAGAGGCTAGATCCCTCTTACATTCCATCATCAGAGCCTCACTATATGTCAGGAATATATCGTCGACATATAAAACCAATATCAACAGCATACCTTGAACTACCTTGAGGTAGAGGTTTGGATTAACATTGCTTCTTGTGAATCCCATCTTCACCAAATAATTTTCTATGCAGGCATTGTTGAGTCCCAATTTTTCTTATTTTTTATAATGTTTCTAAGGAATTTCTTCCCCCTTTTGAACTCTTTTGACCCTAAATAACTCTCTTTTTTCCATATTACATGTGTTTTGACCAAAAGGGTGTTGTGAGCTTTAAGGTATGCAAATTATTCTAAAAAGTATCATTTCACTTTGTTCTTGAGTATTTTAGAAACTAAATTTTACCTAATCGAATTATCTATAATTTCAAGGTTGAATAATTGATTATTATGAAAACTAATTATCTTCTGAAGTAGTTCCATGATTTCATGCAGACAACTTATGATTCACTAATTTCCTGTAGACATTCCGCGACTTCTTGTAGATATGGATTTCCTGTAACCGTTCTGATTCCCTACAGTAATATCGGTGGTTGAGTATGTTCCATTCAACCTCAAATAGAATGGGAACATGGGTTTTGTTTGTAAATTTTCCTACATGGATGTTTTCTTATTGGCTGCATAGAAACTTCCACCAAAACTTCCCAGATCTTCAGTCCTATCGTTGATGACCGTATTGAGAAATAGCTCCAGCAACTCAATGAAATCAGTATGATCCATGCTTTCAGTAATGGATCAAAATCATCATAGGTTATCTTTTCCAGTCATTGTTAGCAACTAGTTATAGTATGTTATTTATCCTAATTAAAGCAAGTTTATGCCTCTACACTTGTATAAATACTTTATGTTTTTATTTGCAAGGGAGGTTGGACATACCAGACTTCTTCACTATTGTAATATTTCTCCTAATTAATACAAAACTACATGTTCTGTTGATATTGCTGTGTAAACTCCTTTAGCAGTAAAAGGGGTTGTGAGTGAGGGACGACCCCCTTTGCTCTAGTAGTTGCAAATTTGTGTTTCTTTTAATTGTTGCTTATGAATTGATAGAATCTTGAACAATTTTTCTTTTTCTTTTCTAACTTGTAGCAGCACATGTATGACGGTTAAATGGTGAAGTTCATTTGATGAATATGTTTGGAGTAATTTGATCAGGCTTTGATTTACATTGTGAAATGTTAAATCGATTTCAATTGTTGTTTGATTGGTCCCTTATATTTTTCTGATCAACATCAACAATATTAAGTGATGTAGAAGGATGATTAGATCCGCCCTTAGCCCTTGATGCTAAGTTTTGATGAGGAAAAGATATATTGGCATTGTATGTGTATGGTTTTTATTAGATAAATGGTTAAAGTATTAGCCTGCATATATTTTTCACAACATCTCATAAGCCTACCTACCCATGGTTGATGATTTATGTCTGTCAAATTAAAAGTATATAACTTTCCCAAACATTTTGGTACCGTTGCTGGGGAGGTGCTAAGGGATGATACTAAAAGTTTTTTAGTATGATTTCTTGTTGTTTGATATTTTCAGGACTGGGGGAGTCAAAGTGGTAAGATGTGGGGTAAGGCCTATGCACTTGCGGAGATCAGAATTTTCCAAAGCCAGGTCCTCATTATTTGGTAAGTAGAGTTTTGAATTTTTTGCATAATATATGAATAGGTTCCAATTTTTTCAAATTTTTTTAGTGGTGGTGTGAGAACCACTTCGTCCACTAATAAAATGTAAAGAAAAAGGAAGTTTGTAAGAAACAAGGCAAGGAAGGAAGAAGAATTCAAACATGAGGTTTGTAGTCCTAAAAAGAGCTTGGTAGTTTATCCTAAGAATATTAATACTTCCACAACAGATTATTTTTTCAGAAGGTCTTTTGTTATTTATCATTTAGAATCTCCTCACACAAGGTAGACAAAATCTATGCTCAATGGTCATCCTGCAGAGGAATTCCTCGTCAATATTCAATAACTAGAGTTCTGCAATGTTGACTCTGGAGAATCTGTAGCTTACAAGGGTCCTACTTTGTCCTGGTCTGATATGGATCATCTAGAGGGTACTCGTACTACAGATGAGGAATATAATGAGAAGAAAGAGGAACTAGTCACATTTGAATTTCCTATTAGGGAGACTGGTGGATTTACCCAGAAAAAATATTCCTCCCTCAACCTTGCCTAACTTTCATGGTATCTCTAGTGAATACCCTAACGCCTTCTTATTCAAATTTGATGTATTGTGCATAAACTATGACTATTCTTACAATTATCAGAAGTTGAAGTTTTTTCCCACTATATTAAAGGATGCAACCCTCGGGTGGTTTATGGGGTTGGGCTCAAAATCCATTGCAACCTTGGATGAAATGGAGAAGGTGTTCCTAAAAAAGTATCAAGGTTATTGTAAAACTAGGGACCTTAGGGAAAACAAATTTGGCGTGAATCAAAAGGAAGGAGAGCATCTTGAGGACATGATAGAAATATCTTAATATAATCTGCAGAGATCCAAGATGAATCCATTGAGTAAAGAGACCAAGAGAACAATTTTTCTCAGGGAAATCATACCAGAATTTCTGGAGGTTTTGAACCTGATGGGAGCAGGTGATATATCAAAACTAAGTTATGATGATGTGTGTGAGTTGTGCCAACGTTATTCAAGGGGAAATTATAAAGTTGGAGAAGAATCAAGAGATACTTCTTCCAGGATCATCAAACCAGTTTCCAGAGCTAGAGTAACCAGAGCTGAAATGGGTAATTTATTTGAAAATTTTAGAACTGATATTCTTAGCACTTTGTCTTCAGAATTGGATTTTTTTCAGGCTAAGAAGAAACCAGAGGAAATGGAAAAAGCTATGGCTATGTTCTGCTCCAAATGTAGGAATAAACATCCCTTAAGGGAATTTCCTACAGAAGTATAGAAGTATGCCAAATTTTTGAAGTTGATCATTCTACTAATCAATATCCTTCTCTTCTAGAGATTAAAGTAGCATATCTAGCAGATCTAGGAGCTATCAATGCACTCTATGCAATGGAACCTTAAAACCCATGGCAACCACGTCCTACATGTATGTCACAACAAAATTTTCAATTTCCTTATACTCATAATCAAATGTGGAATATTCCAATGCCCTAGCAACCCTAGCCTCCATAACAACCTTGGAAGGGGAAATTTTATTACCCTATTGCACATAATTTTCCATATCATAATTTTTTTTCACCACAACCCATAACGCAACAAATGGTTCAACCACAACAACAACAACTTTATTTGCCTGCCCCACCAAATCAACCATGTCCCACACAAGTTCCTACCCAGCTAGTATCCAACCCCAAAAAAAAGTCCATCCAATATGTTCACAATATTGGAGTGGTAACTTATCCCACTTTTCCTACCTATTTTATTGCACCACATCCTCTGAAGGAAATTTATGTTCCTTTGTTTCAAGAATTTCATATGTCGCTATGGGAAATTAAACTCAGATCAAGAAAAGTGATGACTCAACCCAAAAAATTTGAACATATTATAGAGGAAGACACTCTAGACACACCAGAACCAGCAGAACAAACCATTTCAAATTCATATGAATCTTCCTCATCCCATACTATCCAACCTCCTTTCCCATAGAGGTTGGAGATGAAGATAAAACAACCTAAGTTCGATCTTGTGTCTAAACTAAGAAATGTATGCATTAAGATCCCATCACTGCAAGAAATTAGGGATATCCTGATTTATGCTAAAACAGTGAGGGAATTATGCACCAAGAAACCAGGGATACAGAAGAAAGAACCCTCCAAAATTCAAGTAGATGGGAAACTTGAAAGCCTTATGTCCACTATATTTGTTACTAAGAAATATGCAGGCCCTGGAATCCATGTGGTTACCACCTTTATCAATGGGTATCTGACAAGAAATACTCTAATAAATTTAGGTGCAACCATCAATGTGATGACAATGGAGACATTATCTCACATAATATCCTTTGACTTACTTCCTACCCCTACCATGTTATAATTAGCAGACAGGTCTAAGGTAAATCCAAATGGTGTATTAGAAGACATTGTCATTTCATTGGATTCCTGGGAGTACCCTGCAGAATTTTATGTTCGTCAACCTAAAAATAACTTGGGAGGGAATCCTTTGATCTTGGGAAGACCTTGGTTAGCTACAATAGATGCCTACATAGGGTTTAGGTCTGGAAACATGATCATCACTCATGGAGCTGAAACTAAGAATATCAATTTGTACCCCCTTGCTAAACACCTCTTAAGATCAGAAAATACTCGTTGTTTTGAAGAATAATAACATAATTCAAAATGTGCCCATCCATTTTTTACAATAGCCCAAGCCATGAGCCTTAAGGAAAATACTGAGGAAAATCTGATAAATTGTTGTATTTCTAATCCTGATTTTTCACAACATTTAGAAGGGAAGTCTAGTCATAATATAGATATCATTATTGACATGAAAAACTATTATGAACATATTACAGCAGTTGAATTACATTCAACCCTCTTATCTTCATTCTCTACACGTTCAATGACTGAATGTGGAGGTAAGATAATTGAAAATTTTCTCGGAAAAGCTCTAAATAGCAATTCTGCCTTAACTCTTAAACAAGAGAAACAATTAATTCAGACACTGAAATTTTTTTCGGATAAATTTTATTGGGAATATATAGACATGAGGGCTATTCACCCAGACACTTTCATTCATCATATCTACATAGAAGGAGATGCCAAGCCAGTGAGACAACTGTAGATTTTACTGTAGAAATTATTACTGTTAATCAGGTTATGCTCCTCCTACTTAGACAAGTTATTAACTAAATAAATTCAAGTTAAAAATCAAAGAAAAACACATAACAAATATCTACCAATCTAGATCTAGAACAAGTACATGCACACATAGAGAAAGTGACACAGTTCTTTCTGGAAAAATAGTCCCCAAAAAACCCAATGAGGGAAAACCAGTCTCTGGCTACAGGAGGGTTTTATTACTAAGAATTTTTCTATATACACAAATCTGGGTTCCAGATCTGGAAATCCTGATAGATAATATGCTAGATCTACAACTCACTATCTGATCTAGGGCCAAAATAATGACTGATCCACACCCTCAAAATGGATTTATAGAACTCAGCCAAGATTAGGGCCTTGAAACCCCAACGGTGCCCTTGAAAGCCTATGTGTCAGTCTATGAAGTCCCTTAAACCATCAAAGCTTCTTCAGAAGAGACTGCGTTACTCCAGACTGGGTGACGCAGTCACTACGCTACCCCTTATGATCCCTATGAGGGTTTCTTGCTGAAAATCAGGCTATCCTTGGAGGGACTGCGTTATCCTTGTTGCTGCTGTTGCTCTCTTCTTTTGCGTTGTCCTTGAGCTGATCTCTTCCTCTTGTGTATTCTATACCCCACGATCAGATCATCCCATTTGCCTAAATTCCCCTCTCTATAGATAAAACACTTCTGAGTATTCTTAAGAAACCTTGCCCTAAAATCTCGGCTTAGCTTCAGTGCTCTGCCTCTGTGTGTCTTCACAAATGACCCCAAGCCTTTCCTTTATACTTTTCTCATTGACAAATCAATGACCATGATCAGATCTTGAATCAATGGCTAATATTAAATGAAATATTGATCTGTGTGACTTAAGACAATTTCATCACATGTTCAATTAAATTCACTTTAACTATTTGAGTTCCCTAAGTTTTAACTTAGGAAATACATTAAAATAATTAATTAATTTAATATCTCTTAAACCAGATGAAATTTCCCAACTTCATTTCTGGGTCTTGTAGATCAAGTGTACTCTAGTCCCTGCACAAAATTTGGGAGCAAGAGCACAACTTATGCTACCCCAAATACAAAAAATCTCAACACTCCCTCTTAGCATCAAGGGTGTGCTTTAGCAATACATCACACTATGCATTACAAGATTTTGGGCATTGGTTCTGTGCTACTGAAGCTTAGCTTACTGCCACTCAACTCTGCATTGTTGCTTCCATTCTGTACTGTTTCCCATGACTCTGTCACTGCCACTAAAACCTCTGTACTACAACTCCCTCTCAATATGTTGCATCTGTGTTTCTCATAGCACTGCCACTCTTGATCTGTTGCACTGCAACTTTAGTTGTTGAGAGAAACAACTAAATATCCTACCCAAAATTTGAAAGACAAGTCAAATGGGCTGCATCCTCATCACTGAAGCTCCATAGGCTACAGATCTGTGTTAGCATCTGAAGGATGATGCATAGCTACAACTCTACACTGTGTAAGCAGACTCCCTCTGCACTACTGAAGTCACATCAGCCCCTTGTGCTAAAATCTCTCATGTTGTTGCTATACTATGTTGTCCCTCTGAAGCCTTATGTGATGCTATAGCTCTGCAGTGCGTAAGGAGCTCTACTCTACGTTGCTAAAGTCACATCATCCTCTGCGCTCTTGCTGCTTCTACGTTGTTGCTGCTCCGCTCTGTGCTGCTCCTACTAGTCTTCAGATCTACCTCTGCTTCATATGTAATCTATGCACCCACTGATCCACTTGTCCCACTACTATCTTAAGGTTGTTGTAGTTCGCATGTGATCTAAGAGATGAGCTGCTCAAGGATCTCACCTTACTTCTATGTAGCTCCTCTAAATATCCATGTCACCCCACTTCTGTGGTTCATGAGCACTCATGGTTGCATCATCTCCTGACCCATAATCTGCCACAGCTGCTTTGGAAGAAGATGCTTCCTTGTCCCTTTTATTCTCAAGAAAATTGTTGGAAAAATGTTCCATTTCACCACACTAAAAGCACTTGATATTTGAAATATTCTTCTTCTTCTTTGGATACTTCTTTGATTTCAAGGCTGCATATTCCTCATCTTCCTTCTTCACTTTTCTCAATGCAGGGTTGTGCTACCTCTTGGTGAATCTGTGGATTTCTTCTTGACACATAATTTACCACAAGTTGTCCCAATCTAGGAGGTTCGCTCTGCCCAAGATACTTTGGAAAAAGGTTTCCCACTCATCCCTGACTGCATTGAGGGCAGTCCTGACTATCACAACACCATCCACCATTGCATCCATTGCAGTCAAATGATCTCTAATTGAATACAATATAAAGAGAAAATGCTCCATGTCTTCTCCCTTGGTCATCATGAATGACCACATCTGAGTCTCCAACAACATCTTTCTTTAGATAGACTTTCCCTCATACAAGGAAGTCAAGGCCTTCCACATCTCATTATATGTCTTCTTCTTAGCTATGTGTAGTACAATATGGTCCTTGATACCATCCATAATCAACTGCTTGGCATGCCCAGCAGCCTCCTTATGCTTCCAAACGAGATCCAGATCTATCAGTGTGGCCAGAGTTTGCTTTGCATGGTCTCTAAGATTGTACGCCTCAAGGACTCTCTGAATCCTTTCCTTCCATACTGAAAAGTTTAAGAGGCCATCTAGCCTATCCTGATCACGCAGTCCATGAGGAGCCATCTGCTTAGCATGTGTCAGAACTTCCTTTTCTCTTTTCTATAGAAATGGATCTAATACCCTTGGTGAAACAGGCACCTTCTGCTCCCTCTAAAAACTGATATCCCTCCTTGGAAATCTACGAAATCAACTATGATTTAGCTTCCTTTTTGATCCTCTAATAAAACTAAAAGTTTCCTTTAGTTAGAAACTCTCTTGAGAATCTAATCTCCTCCCGCTCTTTGTCACTTGTGCTAAGGCTAAAAAAATGAAAACTTCAAAATTTTAACCCCAACATCTCCTTCTAAATTTCTCCAGCTTTTCTGCAGTCTTTTTTGGATCTGACAGATTTAGATCTGAATCACACTGGCTAGCTTAAGGCCAAACCAATTTTGTTTCTAAGATGCCTCTACGCAGTAATTGTGTGGGCTTGATAGGAGACAACGTTAGTTAGCGTCACCCTTCCCTCTGCATGAATTTTCCTTTAAAAACTGCACTAGCCCTCAGATCTACGTTTCTACTTCTTTTCCAACTGCTTTCTGCAACTAGAACCTTCAGCCTCTTCAACTAGTGACCCTCCTAGATCTACAATTGCTCTGTTACCATGTATACATTTCTGAATTCTTACACTTTATGCATAAATTATTACTGTTAATTTGGTTATGCTCCTCCTACTTAGACAAGTTATTAACTAAAGAAATTCAAGTTAAAATAAAAGCAAAACACATAATAGATCTCTTCCAGTCTAGATCTAGAACAAGTACAAGCACACATAGAAAAAATGAAACATTTATTTCTAGAAAAATAGTCCCCGAAAAAACCCAATGCGGGAAAACTGGTCTCTGGCTGCTGGAGGGTTTTATATTAAGAATTTTTCTGAATACACAAATCTGGGTTCTAGATCTGGAAATCCTGACAGAGAACATACTAGATCTACAATTCACTAGCTGACCTAGGGCCAAAATAATGACTGATACACACCCTTAAATGGGATTTACAGAACTTAGCCAAGATTAGGGCCTAGAAACCCCAACACTACCCCTGAAAGCCTCTACGTCAACCTCTGAAGTCCCTCAAACCCTAAAAATTGCTCCGGAAGAGACTGAGTTACCCTAGACTGGGTGATGTAGTCACTACGCTACCCCTTAGGGTCTCTACATAACCCTCTGAGGGTTTCCTACTGAAAATCATGCTATCCTTGGAGGGACTGTGCTGTCCTTGTTGTTGTTATTGCTCTCCTCTTCTGTGTTGTCCTTGTGCTGATCTTTGCCTCTTGTGTATTCTAGACCCCGGGATCAGATCATCCCCTTGGCCTAAATTCCCCTCTTTGCAGCTGAAACACTTTTCAGTATTCTTAGCAAACCCTGCCCTAGAATCTTAACTTAGCTTCAGTGCTCTACCTCTATGTGTCTTCACAAATGACCCCAAGCCTTTCCTTTATACTTTTTTCAGTGAAAAATCAATTTCCATGATCAGATCTTGAATCAATGGCTAAGATTAAATGAAAGATTGATCTATGTGACTTAAGACAATTTCATCACATGTTTAATTAAATTTACTTTAATTATTTAAGTTCCCTAAGTTTTAACATAGGAAATACATTAAAATAATCAATTAATTTAATATGTCCTAAACCAGATGAAATTTTTGAAATCCATTTCTGGGTCTTATAGATCAAGTGTACTCTAGTCCCTCCACAAAATTTGGGAGCTAGAGCACAACTGATGCTACTCCAAATACACAAAATCTCAACAACAACCACAAAGAAGGATGAACCCTGCTTTAAGGGAAATTGTAAAAAAATGAACTACATAAATTGTTAAATGTAGGGTTCATCTATCCTATCTCAGACAGCCAGTGGGTATCCCCACTGGTTATTCTCCCTAAAAATAATGGTAAATGGTGAGTGTGTGTAGATTATAGGGAGCTAAGAAAAGCTACATTAAAATATCACTTGCCCTTGCCTTTTATAGACCAAGGAAACTTTAGCAGGGAAGAAGTATTTTTCTTTCCTAGATGGATTCAGTGGGTAAAATCAAATTAGGATAGCTCCAGAGGACTAGGAGAAGACACAATTCCCATGTCCCTAGGGTACCTATGAATATAACGTACTACCATTTGGTTTATGCAACACACCAACCACATTTCAAAGAGCGATCCTTGGTATTTTCTCTGATCTTTAGCATGATTACATTGAGGTTTATATGGATGATTTTATAGTAATGGGTGATAATTTGGAAGAAACATTATATAATATTAAGAGATTTTTGCAAATATGTAGAGAAACTAATCTTTCATTGAGTAATGACATTTTTTTTATGATTACGACTGAGGGAATTGCTTTGGATCATATTGTTTCTTTTGCGGGAATTAAAGTTGATTTGGCTATGATCAAAGTAATTGTAAAGCTCCCCCCACCAACCAGTCAAAAGGGAGTTCGAAGTTTCCTTGGGCATGCAGGCTACTAAAAAAAGTTTGTTGAGAATTTTACAAAGGTAGCCTCTCCATTGTTTAAATTATTGATTAAAGGCTCTAAATTTCATTGGAGTGATGAGTGTGAAGCTGCATTTGATACACTCAAGGAAAATATTTCTTCAGCACCTGTCTTGAGAGGTCTAGATTGGAAAATTCCCTTTCATATTTCCAATGATACCTCTAATTCAAATATAGGAGTGATATTGGGCAAAAAGGAAAATCTCGTAACCCATGCTATCTATTTTGTTAGTAAAAATTTAACTCCTGCAAAATTGAATTACACTATAACTGAGGAAGAGTTCATTGCTATAATTTATGCTATTAATAAGTTTATACATTACATCACTGGTTACAAAGTTTTTGTACATATTTATCATTTTGATATCCGACATCTCATGAAAAAAAAAATCACTAATGGCAGGATTACTAGGTGGCTTTTGCTACTACAGGTATTTGACATCACAGTATTGGGCAGGCCTAGAAAAGAAAATCAGGTATTTGATTTCCTATCTATGCTCAACCATGCAAGTGAGAATATCCCTGTTAATGATATCTTTCTCGATGAGAATTTGTTTGCTATTTATGTCAAAACACCTTGGTTTGCAGACATGGCCAACTACCTTGCTACATGAAATTTACCACCCTACTTCTCATCTCAGAAAAAGAGAATTATTAGAGAACATGTTGATTACTCTTGGATAAGAGGAGACCTATTTTTCACCAGACCTGATTTGATTATTTCGTAGGTGTCTCAGAGAGGATGATATATATGATATCTTGAGATATTGTCACAATGAACCCTGTGGAGTAAATTCTGTAGATAAACGGACGACCTATAAGATTGTCTACTCAGGTTAATATTGACAAAGTATTTTCAGAGATGCAAAGGAATATGTCCATAAATGTGATAGCTACTAGAGGCTAGGGCATCCTGTTCAAGCAAACCAAATTCCTTTGTAGCCACTAGTTCTCATAGAACTATTTGAGAGGTGGGCTCTTGATTTTTAGGTCCCATTAATCCTATGTCCAAAGGTAAGAAGTATATTTTGGTTTGTATTGATTATGTTACGAAGTTGGTGGAAGAAAGAGCACTACCTAGAGCAATAGAGAAAGCAGTGGTAGAATTTATTTATTTTTGATATTTTTGTAAGGTTTGGGGTACCAAGGGAAATAGTTATTGATTAGGGTACTAATTTTGTGTCAAATATTATGCAGGTAATTGTACAGGAAAATCATATTACTCATCGAAAGTTCACCCCTTACTATCCATAGGCCAATGGGAAAGCAGAATCAACAAATAAGTTGTTGGAAACAATCCTAACAAAGACAGTGCAATTACATAAGAAGGATTAGTCTGATCAACTTCCTGAGGCAGTGTGGGCCTACATGATCACATGGAGAAACAACACTGACTTCTCTCTGTATGAATTAGTGTATGGAAAGAAAATTTTACTGCCAATATAATTTCATATAAGAACTTTTAAGATTCCTACAGATTTGGGCATAGATCTTAATGAAGCATAGGAGCAATGAATCCTATAGCTTAATGAGTTGGATGAGATTAGGCAGTATTATTTTCAACATACTGATCCGATCCAACAATAATGAGCTAAATGGAATGATAGATACATTAATAAAAAGTAGTTCAAAGAGGGAGACTAGGCATTTTTCTTTGACTCGAAATTTAAGAATTTTAAAGGGAAATTTAACACACATTGGCTTGGCCCCTATGAAATTGAAAAAGTTTTTTATAATAGATCTATTCGGGTTAAAACAATTGATGATGGAAATGTTATCTTATTGGTGAGTGGGCACATACTCAAGCTATATCAGAAACCCCAATCTAAGGAGGAATTTGTGGAAGTCTAGATTGTGAAGAAGAAAGAGTTGGAAATGGTGGGAGAGGGCGTCATTCCTTTCACTACCTCTTCTTGATTTCCTGCCATAATAAACTGAGCTCACTTTTTTCCTTGTCATGCTTAGTAAACCATGAGAGGAATGTTTATTGGTTAAAGGTTTATTCCTTTTTCTAGCCCCAATGGACTAGTTACGGAAAAGGAGCACCCTTGGAGTCTTCTCTTTCAGTATTTCAGAATCTCTAAAATTGAAATATGGAGAGCATGAACTGCCCTCGGCTCGTTAAAATCATAGGTCAGTAGATCCTTTGGGGTCCTCTCAATAAATTCTATTTTTCAGGTAATTTTTTGTTTGCTCATGTTGGACTGATGTGGGATCTCTTAAGGTCCTCCTTCCAACATGTTTTGTAACCAGCTTCAAAAATAGAAGAAAAGAGATATCAACGCCTTAGAAATAAGCCACTTCGAGGGGGAAACCTCCAATACATTACATAAATGAACAATTCTTGGATGATACAATTTACAAAACCTCCTTTCTATATATAGGAGTCTATGGGGCCATAATGTAATCCTAGTGGGCCACAATGTAATCCTAGCCGACCTAACAATAATAATTTAAGGGCACAATAATAACAAAATGGGGGTTACAAGAGTACAATAATAAAAATAAGGGGGTTACAATAACAATAATAAGGGACTATACTAGTGATATAGGGACCTAACATGCCCCTGTCCTTCAAAAAAGTGTTGTCCTCAACGCTGGAGTAGCTCCGGGTGCTTCTGTATAAAATTATCATCATCCCATGTATAATCTTCAGTGGGTAAGTTCTTCCACTTGATGAGATACTATGAAATTGATCGATTCCGTAGCTGTCGAGTTCTTGTTTCCATGACCGCTTTAGGTTCCAATATGATTTTTCCTTCCTCATCAAGTTCTAGCAATATTGTTTGAATTGGACTATTTTCACCTATAACCTTCTTTAAGCATGAAACATGGAAAACTGGATGTACTCGCGAAGAAGCAGGAAGCTCCAATTTTTATGCCATAGTACCAATCTTTTGCAACACCTTGTAAGGACCATAGTACTTTGGTGATAATTTATTATCCTTCTTAGCTTCTAAACCATTCATCTTAGCTTCCAAGCCTTTCTTCAAACAATCCATCTTAGTTTCCACGCCTTTCTTCAAGACTTCCATTTCATTTTTTGTTGTTCTTTGCGAGAGCGAAATTTGTTGCACTACCTTCCATAGATCATATCTCCAAAAATATTGCGAACCAAGCTCTGAAATTTTTTGACAAGTTTCCTCAGCATTTCAGCTTCGCACCCTAAAAATTTCAACTTCTAAAACTTCGTAGAAAAAAATTTAGCGAAAATGCCACGATGACTTGTTTGGAGCAGCGAAACCCTAGAATCCAAAGCTCTGATACCAAATGTTGTGTAACCAGCTTAAAAAATAGAAAAAAAGAGATATCAACACCTTATAAATAAGCCACTTCGAGGGGGCAACCCCCAATACATTACATAAATGAACAATTCTTGGATGATACAATTTACAAAACCTCCTTTCTATATATAGGAGTCCATGGGGCCATAATGTAATCCTAGTGGGCTACAATGTAATCCTAGCTGACCTAACAATAATAATTTAAGGGCAAAATAATAACAAAATGGGGGTTACAAGGGTACAATAATAAAAATAAGGGGGTTACACTAATAATAATAAGGGACTATACTAGTGATATAGGGACCTAACACAACAATCTTGGCCCATCAACATTAGAAAATTATCTGGGTTCAGTATCAAAGACTTGTGATGCCTTGAAGCTTGTATACCTTAATGATAGACTATCTCATCAACAACAATGGGGATTTATCATGGCTCCTTAACTGTTGGATCCTACAGGGGGTTCAACAATAACTCATACATTCACACCTGATAGGATGCATCTGATGTACCTTGGTCCTCACTCTCATTAATGGTGATGGAGCTCACATTGGTTAATAACTGACCTTAATGATTGGTAATCCAACAATATCAGTGCACATTCGACCTCAAAACCTATATTCATGTGTAGTGAATTGTACAAAAAGGGAAGAAGATGGTTTTCTACAAAAAATTTCAGGGGTTGCATTTCCTGCAACAACACCACTTATTTCCTAAAGAACGAATTTCAGACAGACCATTATCTTAAAATAATATGGAAAGTACTGATCATCTTCATTATTAGTTGAGGCCATGTAACTATACAATTTTTCATATGATATGGTTTCATGGTGGGTTATTATTTCAAGGAAAGTGCAGTTGTCACCCAAGTACTTAACCGTTGTAAGGTAAGACCAAGAAGGTAAAATTGGTGTTAGAGTACTTAAGGTAAAAAGGTAACGATACGAAAATTTTGAATTTGCATAAGTATAAGTCATGGCCACCATTGCAGAATAAGGTAGCTATGAGCCATTTGTGTCATAACATGAGTTCCTATTCCCAATTATTATTATTTTGATATGTCCTTCAATTATCTTCTCAACATTTTTCCCATAGGACGGATCATGATGGCAATCATGATCACATCCCACATCATTCAAAGTTATCTCGCGTCATTCGAAGTTGCCTCTTTACCCTAAATATTTCAAAAGTTAAACTATCCTTGTTTTTATTGGGTTTTTAACCATTCTTCTTGGTCTTAGAATCCTATCAGTGAACTAAATCAACTCTCCTCTCTACCAAGCCTAGATATGTCGAGAATGTGGTCTTTCGTCAGGTTTGAACCTCAGGGTCTTGCATTACTGGATGTTGACCCACGGAGTAAGGAAAGGTTGGAGAAGACAGGATGGTTGCCTCTATTCCTAAATTTTAGTGGTAATAACTCAGAGGTGACGAAGTATTTTTTCCTAAATTTAAATGACGACAGGGTGCACGTGGGTAATCTTAAGTTCAGATTGACAAAGGAGATGGTAGCCCGAGCTTGTGTAATTCCACAGGAAGGGGAGTGCTGGTTTAAAAACTAGTGATTCAACAAGGAAATTTTCACAAAATTCCTTATAAAAGAGCATGCAAGCCCGGATTGGAGCAAGGGAATTCTAATGGATTACCTTAGAAGTAAGTATCAGCATCTCTTATTTTTCCTGCAGAAGTATATCCCCTGTTAAGGTCATTTTGGGTTAGCTTTAATGTTTCATATTCATCTCCTTAGCCATTTATGAGAAAATACCTTTAATTTACCATATTATCTTAGAATGTCCTTGTTGAATATGTTTACTTCTGCCAAGGAGAGGTCAACAAATATACAGGAGAACCTCTATCATCACAGTCTTGTAAAATTTATTATGACAGAGGTTTTTAATAAACATAACAAAATATGGGAAGAATTCTTGGTAGATAATTGCTTCATGGATGATGAGAAGGAGCCTAATTCACCATAAACCAAAGAGGTAGAACTAGCAGAGAAGCTGAGAACGAAACCCTGAACCTGAAGTTAGTTGATAGAAGAGGTTAAGAAAGATGAGGAGGTGGTGGTAATTGGGGAAACTGTATGGAAGAAGCCCAAGCTTTCGAAGGGTAATTATTTAACCCCTGCTAAATGCTTTATAAGAAGCCAGGTTGTGAAGCTGGCGATAAAATAAACTATAGAGGAACAGGTACAACAAATGGAAGCTGATAAAAAGGATAAGAAGCCCCGTGACTTGTATAAGAGGAAAGGGAAGATTGAGGTAGCTGAATTCATTAACAAAGAAGAGTGGGAGGCCGCATCTTTCCAAGGCCCACAACTACAAGAAAGTGGGGATAGAATAGTTGAAGACTGCCAAGAGCAGGAGGAACCAAGTCTGCCTCAGTCCTTTCAAGGACAACATTGGGAGGATGGAACTTCTTAGGAAAAGCAGTCCTGAAAGGAGATGGAGGAAATTATCACTGAGCTCATGCTACAGGGTAAAATGCTTGGGTTTTTGGTTTTCTAATATCCCTCTTAGGGCTTTATGGTGCCTGAGGTAGACAGTAAGATTAGCTTTATAGTTCACAAAGAAGGCATATACATTTTCATATCAACTTAAAAAACTTGATGGAATAATATGGAATATTACCTTTTTGATGATCTTGAAGTCTTTTGGAGAGCGCTAAGCAGCGAACTAGAGATCCTTCTTCACCAGCTCCAAATCTCGACCCTGTAATCAATCAAATCACCCGTGTAATATCTACCATAACATACATTTCCTATCAATTAAGTTAATATATGATAAACATTTAAACAATTCACATATAAGCCATTCATCTCATGATATGTAAGTAATCGAAGAACAATGACAATATCAACGCATAAAATGGAAAAAACAGATACAGTTCTATTAATTTGTAAAAACGAGGATTACAACCGTCAGTTGTACCAAGCCCTCCTCAGCCTTCTAATCTATCTATTTCCCAATGTGGTGATTTCTTGATCAACAAGTTCTCAATGAACCTCTTTGACTTTTGACCTTCACACTACAACAATAATGCTCTGCTTCACAAGTATTCAAAACATTGAAAATCCTTCGACCATGAACCAAGAGCCTTCAGCTCCATTTTATAGGAGATGGAGAGAGAAATCATTGCCTTTCTCCTTCCACTAGTTCTAAATAGAAAAAACAAAGATGTTTCCTCAACTTCCCATGCTTTTGCCTTCCTTGAGAGTTAAGTTGTTTTTGGCAAGGCCCAATAAGAGATTAGTGCTTTGTATTTTCTATTTTGTACTGACTCTCTTGTGAGAAAAAGCTGGAAATTCAAATCATTCTCTGCGGGTTTTTCCTGTTTCAAACTCAAAACATGGGTAACACTGCCCTCTAGTGCAAACAGAGCATTTCCCTAGCCACTAACGTGGCCTATTCACTGATAAGGTGCGTTATAACACTCTTGTGTTGTTATAGGGGTGTGTTATCTTAGCAGAAGTAGGTTTATTTTAGGTCTTTGTATTCCTTCCATATTTATCTTCTCCTCTGAGCTGATGAGGAGGTTTTTTGACATATAACAGATGCCCCCTAAAGTTTGAGGTCAGAGACGAAGATGATGGCCGAAATAATTTATAATGTGTGTAGTATAGATAAAGAGATTAAAATACTAAGGAAAACCTGAAACAACAACATATTTAAGAAAATATAGTATCTTTCTTGAGTCGGGCATTCCCATGCTTAGTAGCTTAATCAACATGATTTCTCTAGAACAGAGATATGAAGAATATGTCCACCGATAAGCACAATGTGGAAATGTCTATCATAACAGGATCAGGCTGAAGAAGTTGTCTCCATAAACAATATCGCAACTTGGGGAAGGGAACATATATTTAATGATGCAACCTTTGACCGAAAGTCTTGATCGCCACTTCACTTAAACTACATATTTCTCAACATGTGAATGAAGGAGCTGTTGTCGAACATGTGAGAAATTGTCTGATTACCAGTCGATAATGAAAACTGTTAACAGACATGAAGGTGGCCACCGATAATGATGATGGTCCCTAAGATGCACAGTACAATCTAGCGAGTGTGAATAAAAAGAGTTGAAGTCGAACACTCGTAGAATCATTCAATCAAGAGCCAATGATGAAGACTCCTAATCAAACGCAAGACTACCTGCCACTGATTTCTACAAGTATCCGGGTACTGATGGATTTCTGGATCAACTTCCTAGATAAGATGTTGAATTCAATAGGAAGAGATCTTTTGAAAGGTAGGCACTGAGGCGTCCTACATCAGTCAACATGAAACATAAACCAAATGATTTTGTTTGTGATGGAGATAATGAAGAGCAAATGGCAATGTCTGACGACAAATAATTTCTGGAATAATGAGCGGTTTGGTTGATAAGAGGAGCAGTAGATATCAAGATCTACTTGAACAATAGAAGGCACTGTAACAAGGTACTAGGTAGCTGAGGCTTAATTAACACCAAAGAGCGTGTTAGGATTTTACCGGTGTAGGGATATTGGGAGATGAAGCCTAATACTCAAAGATGGTAGGGTTTGGCTAACTGCAAAAGAGTTTTCTGGGAAGTGCCATGTTGAATATTTTTGATGCCAAATCGACCTTTCTAAAATATAACAGAGGTAGTATCCATTTTGTCCAAATTTTTCCCCGTCTGATTAGGTTTAACAAGTCCAAATGAGTAAACTCAGTGAATTTTTCATATTTATAGAGTCTGAAAAATATCGTAAAAGACAACTATGTGCCCCGTCTGATTAGGTTGAATCCAGACGAGTAAAATTGGTGAATTTTTCATGTTTAGAGAGTCTGAAAAATGTTGTAAAAGACAACTATATGGGGTACCTTTGTCATGTTTTGATAACTGGGCACGACAAAGGGAGACTAGTAAGCCCAAAACAGTTCATTTTGCACGAGTTAGTCCATTGAAGCCGGAAAAGTGAGAAATCTATGTTCGATGGACGTCTACCTCATTTTTTTATGAGTATGAGGAGATGAAGTAAACTCAGTACTCTTTGTGAAATTTTAGCGAGTCCAACAAAGAAAAACTCGGTGCTCTCCGTGAAATTTTAACGAGTCATTCGGAGAAAACTCGGTTACTTTTTCGGTTTAAAGAGATTTGAAAAAGAGGAAAATAATGGCTCCTTACTCTCTGTTGTGGTAGTTTAGCGAGCTTGACAAAGGCGACTCGGGGTTTTTTTAGTTTTATGAGCTAGAAAAAGGTCCCTAAAAAGAAAGCTCAGTGCTTCTTCATATCATTTTTAACAAGTTTGAAGAAGAGAACTCCAGATTTTTTCAGATTAACGATCAAGAAAAATACCATAAAAAGAACGCTCGAAATTGACTTCATATAATTTTAACGAGTCTGAAGAAGAGAACCTGAGGTTTTTTGGATTAATGGGAAAGAAAAATACCATAAAAAGAATGCTCGGATTCGATTTCGTATAAGTTTAACGAGTCCAAAGAAGAGAACTCGAGGTTTTTTGGATTAACGAGAAAGAAAAATACCGTAAAAAGAATGCTTGAAATCGACTTTGTATAAGTTTAATGAGTCCGAAGAAGAGTACTTGAGGTTTTTCGGATTAATGAGAAAGAAAAATACCGTAAAATGAATGCTCAAAATTAGGGTCAAAACATGGTTCTGTCTGCATATAGATCTTGATCACTGATCAGAACATTAGTAACTAATATTAATAGTTGAAACACATATGCAGCAAGAATTCACGACTTTTTGCTGACTAGCTAAGAGAGTCATGCCCCAGAAATGGCTATAAGAAGGTCAGAAGACTTTCATTTTCCTTATTTTGAATGCTGTGAAGGAGCTCTGGGGTGAAAAATGGTGAAAAATTTAGTTGTCGATTGCGATCAATCCGGGCAATGGTTCTTCTTCCCGTGAGATCTAGGTAAGAGCTAGAACCTCCTACTATCATTTTATTTTGTTTTTGCAAAGTTTTTCTGGTTCAAAATGAGAAATTTGGCAGGCCCCTAAAAAATATTAGCGTTAACGGGGGCCAACAGTGTTGTACCCATGTTAAGCGCACTTCCCATGAAGGAAGAGCGCATTAGCGCACTCTATTTTTCTCTATGGCTAGTGTTAGGTGCAACGCATGTTTTAGGAACTCATTAATAAGCATTTTGAAGTGTTCCAAGCAATTTCTAATTGGTTGAAAATGTTGCATTTGCAGGTATTCAACTTTTAATCATGAGTATCTAGCGAGAGAGAGAACATGAACCGGAAGAAAGAGATATGATTACTGATGCCACAAGCTTAATGGCTCTCTGTAGATGTGGTTTGCTAAAATATGCATGTTTAGAACTGATGAGGGGTTAAGAGGACCTCTTGAGATGGCTGATTCAGTAATGGGACGAGCGTCATCATGTCTTTCGGATTGGGGGTAATGAGCTCTCAATCGAGAAGGATGATGTGTACTTTTTGACCATCCTATCATGTCGTGGACCGAGGCCCAACTTGACGAGGTCCAGAGTGGATCCGCGCTCCACTACTAATCTTATTTTGACTCATTGCATACGCAACACAAAGGCAGTGAGAAATCGGGTGCCTATTACACGGGTGGCTTTGAGACCACTGAGGTCTATATTATGGATGATTGTTCGCTTTGTAGGTGCCAAGAGTAAGCGTGTGGCCACCAAGGCCCAGATGCTACTAGCCTTGGATTGTATGCAACCTTAGGTGTTTGACTGGTGTGATGGAGTTGTTCGTCGGGTCTGAGCAGAGCTCACAGCATGCAAGACCCGTACCCAGAGAGAGTTTGGGTATGGCACATTGATCGTTTCTTTCCTACTGGAGCAGGTACCATTGATGAGACCCAAGATCATTACAGTGCCCTTGGGCCCACGCAAGCCGAGATAGGCTCGATGGGTAGCTTTTCTTCCACGGATTGGAGAGGGTCTCGTCTATCACTGTTTTGATGATGAGTTTTTTGATTGGCTGAACTCCCATATTATTATGACTGAGGATTATCCCTATGCAAGGATGAACTTCATAGGAAAACCGGAGTTAGTGTTTCCCCCTGGAACCTAGTGGGGACTCGATGGTATGAAAGAAATGATCAGTGTACTCTAGCAAGTAATTTGTTTTTGTCTTTTGAATGTTTATGCAATTTTTTTTGTTGTTGAAATAGGGTGAAAATTATGTTTTGACATGAAGCTTGTTTTCTTGACAGAGATGTGGCACCTGTCGGCCTAGTTGGGGCCCCTCGCTATGCACAGAGAGGACTACAGCTACCCAGGGCTGGCACACTAGCTGAGGATGGAGAAGCCACCGGGGATGATGATTCCCAAGTCTTACATGAACTCTCCAGAAACTTGGAGGGTTTGAGTATGGGGATAACATCCCTTCCTATGCGGGAGGTTCCAGTTCGTTTGCAATGGCATACCATAGGTGTGCCGGAGAGATACTTGGTGCCTCTAAGGAGGATAGTCAGAGCAGATGTATGTTATCATAAGCATTATTCCTAGCTGGTGGAGTGGATGTATAAGTATCATAGCATGGCTTTAGTATAGCCAATTTTTTTGTAAAACACCCAAGTTTTGGAAGATTTTTTGATGTAACTATTGTACTGGACACGACATATATATATACATACTTTTTGGTGATTTTGTGTTTTTTAATTTTTTATGTATTTTCAATGGGATAAAAATATATATACTCATGTGTAAATATTTTATAACAAATGTGACAAATGCCAATCTAACACATAGTTTGCCAAAGAATCGGCTAATGCATTAAATTCTCTAAGAACGTGCTCAAATGTGAATGTTTGAAATTGACGTTCTAAAATTCGCACCCTTAAAAAATAACATAACAATACTGGATGACGGACATGGTAATGATTGTTTAACTGCATAATGATGAGTTGGGAATCTAACTTGACCACTAAGTTGGAGATGTCATGAGACGCCACCTCCGTGAGAAGTTGGATCACTGACATGTACTCAGCAACGTTATTGGTGGCACTACCTAGGAAAATTCCCCCAGAACCAAGAAGTTCCGACTTAGGAGTGTAGAGAACCCAAGAAGCTGAAGCAATGTGTCTAGTGTGACAACTAGCACCATCCGCATATCCGGCATATGATAAGGAGGATGACGGCATCTGTGTGAAAGAAAAAGATTGTAGATGAGAAAAACACCTCAAAAACCAAAAAATATCTAGAGACATCAAAACAATAGGCAAAAATTATATACATAAAATTACAAAGCATACACCTAGTGTGAAACTAGGCAAAATAATTCTTTAGATAGAGCCCATTGCGGGGCTCCATGAGTGGAATTCCATTACAGTCCTGAAGTTCATTAGCCCCTTTTTAGAGGACTTTAGCGATGATGTAAGGACCAAGCCATAATGGTTGGAGTGTTCCTACCCCTAAGAGGTCATGTTTCTGATCATCGAGTAGAACAAGATCACCCTCTTGGAAAGAACAAGGCTTGACAGATTTGTGGTATTGAGCTTTGACTCAGTGCTGGTGTGCTTCAAGTGCTAGTGTAGCATCTCGACGAGTTTCGTCCAAATGATCGAGTGAGAGCAAGCACTCTTCTATGGCGGTGGTGCCAGGTAGGAGTTCCACAACGAGTTTGAGTGATGGAATTTCACACTCGATTGGAAGTACTTCCTCCAGGCCAAATGAAAGGTTAAATGGTTTGAAGCCTGTGGGAACTTTGACTGACGCTTGGTATGCCCATAATGCGGAATACAACTTCTGATGCCATGTGGTTTTATGGTTTCCGACCAATCGACGAATCATGGTTTTGAGGACGCCATTTACGGCTTCGACTTGACCATTAGCTTGAGGATAATAAGACAAAGATTGATCTTGACGAAAACCTAGCATGGATGTTAATTCAGTCATCATATGATTCTGAAAGTGGGATCCATGATCTGTGACAATAGATAGGGGTACGCCAAACCAACAGATTACCTTATTTAATAGGAAGAGAGAGGCAGTTTCACCATCGGCCTTAAAAGTGGGAATGGCTTCCACCCATTTCATAAAATAGTCGACCGCAACCACGATGTAGTTGTGTCCATTTTCCGAAGTGGGATTGTAGGTGACGAAGTCAATTCCCCATTTAGCGAAAGGACCAATGGAGATATCCGGATGAAGTGGGGCATGATGAGCACACATTTTCTTTGTGAAAAATTGACATGGATGGCACTTCTGGGCCACTGCAATGCAGTCTTTAAACAAAGTGGGCCAATGGATTTTTTGGGCAGTAGCTATGCCCGAAAGATGACCACCGCATGCCCCTGCATGGAAATCATTCAAAATGCGTTCCTCTTCATTGAAAGTGAGACAACGTTGGGGATTAGTATCAATACCACAGCGATATAATGTATCATTTAGCACGAGGTAGTGCTTTGTCTAGTGGCGAATACGACGATGGTCATCGGACATGAGAGTTGGGCAGAAGCATTGGGTTTGTAGGTAGACCAAAATGTCTCCATACCATGGGTTCAAAGAATCGACCAAGTATACATATTCATTAGGAAATGGATCATGAGCTACTTCTCCTGGGTCGATTCTGGGAAGGTCCGATAATAATTCGGCGAAGACGAGGGATTTCTTTTCTTTGGTAGTTGTGAAGACCAAATAAAATTGTTGGAGAATTATGATCCATTTGGAATATTTTCCTCCAATAATTTTTCGAGACAGGATGTGTTGCATGGGGTTCTCCAATGCAATAACCGTAGTCTGTCATAACAATAAATAGTGTCAGAGTCGGGTGACGGCAAAAACTACCACCATGAAAGTTTCTACACATGTGAATAATGTAGTTTAGGTCCAATTAGACCTTTGGAAAAATAGTATATCACATGTTCACTATCATCACTATGAACTTGAACTAGAACCATTCCAAGTGAGGATGGTGTTTGGTCAATTTAGTGTGTCCTAAATTGCTGCATTTAATTTGTCAATCCGGGAATCGTAAGCTGATGAAGTGCGGCGCACTATATGTGCAAGATAACCTATTTATTAACTTTTGTCGTTTTTGGTCTTTCTAAGGTGAAATGGAAATTATAAAATGAAAACAAGTTTGGTTATATTTGTTCAAGGAATTGATATCCCCTATAATGATTTACCAACTTGAAACTTTAAAAGCAAAATGAAAATTACAATGACAAGACTTGAAAGAAAGTAAAAGTGTACTGCTGAAATGAAAAGGTGCTACTAATCTAATGAATCAAAACAGTAAACTAGTGAACATGAAAACCAAACTATTCTTGCTGCCAACTAAACACAAAAGAAACTATGCTTAAGGAAATTCAACATTGCAACAAAATAAATCTAAATCAGATTACATCAATTCATTTTCTGACCCTTCATCATTAGACCAGCTATGACTTTCGGAAGTAATCATAAACAACTTGTGTAACTGATATTTAATTTGCAGAAAGTAAAATATACTAAACCATACACTCATGATTCAATCCCTCGCCATCAGTCCAGCTGTGGCTTTCGGAGGCAACCGAAGATGTCATGCATGATTTAATATATCTAAATTTGCAGAAAAGAAACTAATACTAAACTACACATTTCATAATACAATCCCTCACCATCAGTCCAGCTGTGGCTTTCGGAGGCAACTGAAGATGCTATGAGCAATTTAATATATCTAATTTTGCAGAAAGGAAACTAATACTAAACTACACATTTCATAATACAATCCCTCACCATCAGTCCAGCTGTGGCTTTCGGAGGCAACTGAAGATGCTATGAGAAGCTTAATATATCTAAATTTGCAGAAAAGAAACTAATACTAAACTACACATTTCATAATGCAGTCCCTCACCATCAGTCCAGCTGTGGCTTTCGGAGGCAACTGAAGATGCTATGAGCAGCTTAATATATCTAAGTTTAACTACTGAATCAGATAAGCAAAACTGAAATGTACAAAGCAAGACTGAAGTTAAACAAAAGCTATGAAAAGAAAACTAGCAGCAGAACAATGTTAGTTCATGTCATTAGTCAAAATGCTATAAAAATGCTATAAAAATGCCCGGGCTGTCTACCTAAAACCTGCACAAGAAAACTGATCAGTGATTAACAATCATAAAAACATGAATGACAGAAATGAAATGGAAATTATGGAAATGTATAAACAGAAATGAAACAACTACAAAGTATGAACATATGGATGGATTATGATACAATGACTTTTAAAAGAAATGAAAGGAGAAATGTACACTAATACACAAAACCTTAGCTGAGCAGGGGCCCTCTACACAGCTTTGGTAACGATCCTCAAACACGAATTAAGTTGAAAAACAGAGTCTTCTCATATTAACAAGCAGTTCATTACAGAATGGTAGTGTTACGGCTCAAGGGCAGCGTAATTACTACAAAAAAAACTAACAGATAACAGAGTTTATTCACGAACATCAACTGTCAACTAACAACTGTGCGTATGCAAACGCTCTATATATAACAATAAACTGTAACTGTCTCCTAAAGTTCATGATAACAGAGAGCACGTAGACCACTACGCCCACGGATATAGAAGTATGGCCGTGTTGGAAAGCGAATCTACGGAAGGTGGATGCTTGAATTCAACTCCAGAGCTCTGCACAGATGTCGATTTAACCTCCGCAAGCTTAGAAATGGCCGTATGGATGTTTATGTGCCACGAAACAGAGTCCGGCCGACATGAAACTCCATAGTTGACTTCCATGTGGACGCCTTTGACCGCGGCTTCTTTGGACGAGTTTGCTTGAACCAATAGGACACGAACCATGTCCACGTCATTCCTAGCCTGCCCATGTGGCTCGTTTCCTTTGTAGACACCTGTAGCATAGATTTCCACAAAATAGCTGCGGAAAGTTGCAGCAGCTGCGGAAAGTGGCAAGTTTCCGCAGCTGTATGAACAAAATCTAGATCAAATAGAAAACACAAAAACATAATTAAAAACCATGTTAGATAGCCTTTTGCACATGATATTGACAATTTTGGAGGTTTAGGTGAGTGAAAAAGGTATGGAAAAGTGTATGGAAAAGATGCAAATTCGGGACTCAACATACCCCCACTGTGAAGGTGTTGCAAGTCCTCATGCAACCAAAATTTTGATACTTTTTGTTCAGTTCATGTGCCTTGATACTTCAGCCAGCACATCCAACCCTTTTCTCTTCTTCTTTGGTACTGCCATCATTCTGGGTTTCTTCATTAAGCACCTAAATTTGATATTCACAAGTGCTCTGCTCAATTTTTGGCATTTCCTTTTTAATTTCTTATTCTTCTTTTGCCAAATACCCAAATGTAACAGAGTATTATCATGGATGATCTTGTCCAGTTTGCCTTGCTCTTTCAGTGTTTCATTTTCATTTTTGATATGCCGATTTAAAAGCTCAAGCTCAAAAATTTCCTGTTTTAATGACTGAACTAAATCATCCTGCAATGTATGAGGTTGAATGGAAGAGGTACTTGGACCTGTGGCTGCCTTCTCCAAGGATTCTATATAGTCATATACCTCCTGCTGTTTGGGATCTACTTCCGGTGTATTTTTCATTGGGATGTCCCCAAAATGCTGCAAGGGAGAATTATGTTCAAAATCTGGCTGAGAAGGACTTACATCAATATTTTGTTGAGAATAAGATGGAGTATGCTCATTTTCTGATTGGGAGTGAAAGGAGTCAGGTTCACTAACTGACTGAAATGGACTATGGTCAGTTGGAGACTGTTCAGATGTCTCCTCACCCAAATCAATGAAATGAGGACCCTTAATTTGTGTTTTTCTCAATTTTCCCTTAAGCTTGCTGCTTCTCCTCACATGCTGTGGTACACTACCCTTTTGTTCTTGTTTTCCTGTCTCTGCCTTCTTGGATATAGATGACCGTTTTTGAAGAAAAACTAATCTTTCAGATAGTATTTGGTGATCTTCTTCTTCAGAAGAAGGAGTTTTATGGACATCCTCAATAATTTCTTTCCCTTTTGGTATTATTGGCTTCTTAGTTTTGATTTCCTTCTTCTTCCTTTTTACCAATCTCTCTTCCCTATCAGTTTTTTTTATAGTAGTAGTAGAAGTATTTTGGATTTCATCTATTGTTCTTTTCCTTCTACTTCTTTTTGCTGTGCTAGCTGCGGGAATTTCCTGTGTAGGAGCAATTTGGGTTTCAACATTCATTCTCTTTCTTCTACTCCTTCTAATTTAACTACCTTCAGGAATTTCCTGAGGTTCTTCAAAGAAGTTTCTAACTAGGAATTGTTCCCATGTATCTTTTCTTTCCTTTAGCTCCTTTTCAATCAGAAATTTTATAAGGCCGTGGTGATAAAGATGAGGCTCTACATCTCCCAAGTGTTTTTGAACAGTCACAGCCATTTTCTTTAAGCTATTGAATAGGAAATAAGGAAGATTGAGAGTTTGGTTTTCAAGAAAATTCATCAATAGCCTAGTATGGTACATGTACATAGAGCCAAAATGGCCTTCACATGTAATAAATTTCTGAACAATTAGTAGTAAAGTGGCCCATTCTTCTTTAATTGCATGCACAGGGATTCCTCTTTTGAAAACAGTGATATCCATACCTTGATTTCGGAGGATTGTTCTCCATGCGTCATCACTGATACTTTTATTTTTGAACCAACGTTCTCCTTCCTGAAGAAGCTCTGTGGCTGTTGCTATTGATGCTTCATTGACCAAAAACTTGAGGTCTCCCACTTCTGCTTCCGAGCCATCAAATGATCTTGCAAACGCTTTTGTAACCTCTCTGTGGTAACCCCTGGATTTCTGAATAAAACGCAGCCATTTAGCTTTCCTCAACATCTCTTTTGCTTGTGGATATCCTTCTATAAACTTCGGTCCTTCCGGCTCTGCCCTTAATAATTTTCCCATTTCACTTCTCTGTGCTTCACAAGTTTGCCTCTGTGAGGGTTTAAGTGGAAATGGAACAATGGAATACACAGGATCGAGCACAATACTGTGGGGATGTTATCATAAAATGAGAATGAGTACCATAAACATAATGGAGTAAGACTGTGGGTAGATATACGGGAGTGAGAGTGAGCAAAAGGAACGAAATGGAGTGAAACAGGGAGTGAGAATGAGTAGAGTGGGGTTTTGTAAACCCGACAGAGACACGACAAAAGAGGTTAACAAAGTATAATGCATTCGGCCGCATTTTGAATTTTGGTGGCTGTGTAATAAATATAAACACGTTTCAATAAACGGTTATGAAGTTATGCGGCTTGTAAGAGTCCTTTGTCAACTCAAATACGTATCATTATCTCGGGTGGGATATTAGAACATGAGTGAAAATCGGAATTTCAATGATGAAACCGTTTGTGAATAAATGCAAGAGGATAACATAGAGATCGTGGAAGGTTACGGGACTGTCAATATAATCATTGCGCGTTATGGGTAGAGCTCATAGTTTAAAATTATATAAAAAATGTGTTTTTCAATACTATTTGAAATAAACTTTATTCATACCTTTGGAATCCTTGCTTTTGCCCTTGGTCTTCAACTGATTGATCTTCATTAGTGTCTTGAATGTCCCATTGATCCTCCCCTGCATTTTATTTCATGATTTTATGAAAACAACAACTAACTGTACATTCTTTTTGAAAACAGAGTAGTAGCAGCTGCGGAATCTGCTTCTGGCTGCGGAAACTGGAGTCAGCTGCGGAAACAGATGTCAGCTGCGGAAACTGACACAGCTATTACTTGGCTGAAATAGAAATGAACAAATGACAAATGACTAGGTGGAAATGGTCATAAAAAGATTTTTATTGATGGAATGGATGAAATGAAGTGGAATGAAGTGAAATGAAATGAAATGAAGTGGAATGAAATGGAGTGGGTGGTGAGATGAAATGAAATGAAAAACAGATTTTTTTTGGAAAATATAGAGTGTCAGGTGTCCCTGATTTTCACTCCATATTTTCTGTATAAGACTACCAATCAATGATTGGTTTTCAGGCTTATACCATTTTTTTTTCTTTTTTTCTTTTTTTTTTCTTTTTTTTTTTTTTAACTTGAAAAACAAAAGCTAGGCTGGTGGAGAAGAAGAATTCTTCTGTACTAGCCTGATTGCAGAAATTTCTTGAAACAACTTGACAAAATCCTCTTTAGAGAGTGGCTTATGATAAACTTTCAATCTATGGCCATTCACAATAAGAGGAGTTTGAAACTCATCAATGGTCTTGATTCTTACAGCTCCATTGCTAAAGATCTTGTCAATCTCATATGGCCCAAGCCAATGAGTCTGAAATTTCCCTTGAAAATCTTTAAACTTGGAATCAAATAACAATGCCCAATATCCTTCTTGAAACTTCTTCTCTTTGATGTACTTGTCATGCCATTTAGCTCTTTGATATTGAACTAGATCAATTCTTAGAATTGCCTCTTGTTTGATCTCATCTAGCTCATTCAATTGCTCCATTCTATGCTTTTGGGCTTCTGATAAGTCCATCCCCAACTGAACTGCTATCTTGAAGGTCTTGACTTGGAACTCAATGGGGAGCAAGACTTCTTTCCCATAAACAAGATCATAGGGAGAATGTCCTGTTGTATTCCTCCATGTAGTTCTGTAGGCCCACAAGGCTTCTGGAAGCCTTTCTGCCCAATCTCTTCTATGTAGATGAACAGTTTTGGTAATGATACTTTCAAGAACTTTTTTTGTGGACTCCACTTGACCATTTGCTTGTGGATGGTAAGGAGTAGATTTTCTGTGCTTGATTTTGTATTCTTCCATCAACTTCTCCACCAAATTTGATGTGAATTGGCTCCCCTGATCTGTTACAATTTCTCTTGGAACACCAAAGCGAGTAAAAATATCCTCATAAAGAAAATGAACAACTGAATTTTCAGTAGCAGATACTGATGCTTTAGCTTCTACCCATTTAGTAACATAATCAGTACAAACCAATATATACTTCTTTTTCTTAGATGGTGGATTAATAGGTCCAATGAAATCTAAAGCCCATTTTTCAAAGGGTTCAATGAGTACCTGTTTTTGCAATGGCATTTCATTTGAAAGGGTAGGTTTCCCTACTCTTTGGCAGCTGTCACACCTTTTGACATATTGTTTTGCATCTTTGAAGAGGGAAGGCCAATAATATCCTAAAGAGAAGATTTTATAGGCCGTCCTTTTGTCTGTAAAGTGTCCGCCGCATGGTTCATCATGACATGCCTTAAGAATATCAGGCATTTCATCTTCCCCGACACATCTTCTGATCACAAGATCTGGCCCTGTTTTAAACAATTCGTTAGAAATCCATGAATATTTTGAACTCTCCTGAATAATTTTTCGTTTTTCTCTTGGAAATAAATGTGAAGGTAGTTTCCTTGTAACCAAATAGTTAGCAATATCTGCATACCAAGGGGTCTTAATAGTTACCGCAAACAAATATTCATCAGGAAACTTATCTTCTACAGGAGAATCTTCTTTAGTATTTTGAATTCTAGACAAGAAATCAGCTACTGTATTCTGTTTTCCCGGTCTATCCAACACAGTAATATTGAATTCTTGCAAAAGTAAAAGCCATCTTGTCACTCTGCCATTAGTAACAGGTTTGTTCATTAAATATCTAATTGCAGAATGGTCAGTATGAATAAAAGTTTCATAGCCTGTTATATAATGTCTAAACTTATTAATCGCATGAACAACAGCTAAAAACTCTTTTTCAGTCACAGTATAGTTTAACTCTGTGGGAGTCAAATTTTTACTGGTATAATAAATGGCATAAGGAACTAAATCTTTTTGACCCAACACAGCTCCCAGAGCTGTATCTGAAGCATCCGTAGAAATATGGAAAGGGAGTTTCCAATTTGTCCTCTCAAGATAGGTGCTTCAGATATTCTTGTTTTCAAAGTTTCAAAGGCTGATTGACAATCAGGATCCCATTTAAATTCACAGTCTTTTGTAAGCAATTTGAAGAGTGGAGATGCTATTTTAGTGAAGTTTTCTATAAATCTTCTATAGTAACTAGTAAATCGTAGAAAACTTCTAACATCTCTTTGACAATTTGGAATAGGTAACTTAGAGATGACTTCAACTTTTGATCTATCAACCTTAATCCCATCTCCTGAAATATGATGTCCTAAAACAATCCCTTCAGTAAACATCATAAAGCATTTTTCATGGCTTAATGAAAGGTTTGTTTCTTTACATCTTATAAGAACTTTTTCCAAATTTTCTAATGCCTCTTCAAATGAATTACCATAAACCGTAAAATCATCCATATAAACCTCTACACAATCATGGATTAGATCAGAAAAAATTCCTAGTACTGCTCTTTGGAATGTTGCAGGTGCATTACATAACCCAAAAGGAAGCACTCGGTAGGCAAAAGTTCCCCATGGACAAGTAAATGTGGTCTTATCTTGATCTTCAGGTGCTACCTGAATTTGATTATAGCCATTAAAACCATCCAAAAATGAAAAGTACTTTTTACCTGCTAATGTATCTAATACCTGATCAATAAAAGGCAAAGGAAAGTGATCCTTCAAAGTTGCTTTGTTTAATTCCCTGTAATCAATGCATACCCTCCATTTACCATTTTTTTTAGGTACTATAACCAAAGGAGAAACCCATCGGCTATCTGAAATTGGATAAATGAAGTTTACATTGAGAAGTTTTTGGAGCTCTTCTTTCACTATCTCCCCAAGATTTGGATTCATCCTTCTTTGAGGTTGTCTGATTGGTCTACTGTTTTCCTCAATATAGATATGATGGATGCAAGTCTTAGGATCAATACCCTTCATGTCAGTATACTCCCATGCAAATGCAGTAGAATGTTTTTGCAAGATTCTCGTTAGTTCTTCTTGTTGTGACTTCTCCAGATGTTTGTTGATATTCAATGTCTTTTCTGGAAAAATCTCAAAAGCAGAATTACCAAACTCTTCCATAGAGTAGAGAGACATTTGTCTTGATGATAAATATTCTATGTCGGATTCCAACTGAAATTGTGTGGGGTCATATTCTGAAGTTATCTCAAAATTTTCTAATGTGTTCAGAATTTGACTATCCTCACTAATTTTAGAGATGGTAAAGACAGGTTGTATAGTGTTCTCATCATCGACCCATTCATTATCTCCTATTTCTGTAATTGCTCTTGCGGGAGGATACAAATTGAATTTCTTTGTCGAATTACCATTAGAAATGTACATGTCTCCAGATCTACAACTAATCAAAGCATCAGCTGTGGCCAGCCAAGGTCTTCCTAAGATAATTGGATGTCCTCCTAGATTACTTTTGGGAGTCAAAATCATAAAGTCTACTGGATATTCCCAAGAATCTAAGGAGACCGAAATATCTTCTAATACACCATCTGGTTTAATAACCGATCGATCTGCAAGTTGCAATAAAGTAGGTGTAAAAAGAAGGTTAGGAAGTTTTAACTGTTCCATAGTCTGCCTACTCATAATGTTGATAGCAGCCCCTAAGTCAATCAATGTGTTTGGAATTTCTATCCCATTTATATGTGTCTTGACAATTGGACTTCCTGGATCTACATACTTCTGCATGGTAATTTTTCCCATCATAATGTTTGCAATCTTTCCTACCAGGTGGATTCTTCTTGTGTCCTTTAGCTTCCTTCCTGGTCTTTTGAAACTCAACTCCTTTATGGTTTTTGCTAGAATAGAAATTTCTCGAATGGCTTGTAGCAATGGAATCTTGATACAAACATTCTTCAATTCATCTAAAAAGTCATAGTTAGGCAACAAGATTTGTTTTTCCACCCCCTTATCAATTTGTAGTCTTTCCGGAAAAGGAGGTGTAGATGAAGATACAGGTTGCTCAACTATAGGAGTTGTGGATGCTAGCTTTTCTTTTTCTTTTTGAATTTTTGAATTTTGAAGAGATTCTTCCTCAGAACCCTTATTGACTTGAAGAGAGTCCTCTTCAGAGGTATCTTGCTCTTGAATGTCTATAGAAGTTTTTTCTAAAACTCTACCAGATCTGAGTTGTACATCGTTGAGAGGAACAATCATATAGGTAGGAAATTGTTGTCCTTCTACCATATAAGTAGTTTGAGGATTCTTATTGTTAGGATTTGGCAATGGCCGAGCTGGAAGTTGATTTGTCTTCTGTTGGTATGGAAGCATGAGTTGAGGATTTGTATTTTGTTGAGAAGGTTGTTGTTGTGGAAATGGCAATGAAAGTTGTGGATTTTGGCTTAGAAATTGTAGAGCTTGTTGATTTTGAAAAGATGGAGGATATTGATAAAATTGAGCAAATCTCCCATAAGGATTTTGCATCCCTTGTACCCATGGCTGATATGAATTTTGATGTTGGGGCCAAGGCTGTTGCCAAGGAGTCCAATTTGGTGGGGTTTGAAGATTCATAGGGTTATTAAACCCTTGAGATTGTTGTCCCTGCCAAGGTCTCCTTGCGACAAAACAGAGAGATTCTATTGAATTTGGATCTTCTTGAAAAACAGCTTTGAGTCCAGGGATTGAAGGACAATCCTTGATCTCATGATTTTCCGAGCAAATCATACATGTTTCTACAACTTTTGCATCCAAGGGACATTCCCTTAAAGCATGTTTCTTCCTACATTTCGGACAAAAGATGGCTAAAGCATCTGTTTCTGCTTTCTGCTTGTTTTGGATTTTAAGGGTGTCTAGCTGTTCACTAAGGCTCCCTAAGATATCAGTTTTGAACTCATCAAGCATATTACCAATCTCTGCCCTACTTACTGATCCAGTTGCAGATTTGTTAGCCCTAATAAGAGAAGAATCCCTAGGCCCTTTTCCAGTTTTAGATTTTCCCCTTGAGAGATGGATACATAGTTATGTTATATCACGAAATGGAAGGTGAGAAATATCTCCTTTCCCCATCATGTTTAAAATGTCTATCCATTCATCTCTAATGGCTTTTAATAGGAGGGCTTTCAAGGTTTCATTATCTAAGTTGCTCATCTTTGCTCTTTTCAAGTTGTATTGAAATCTCTCAATTAAGTCTTCCAAATTTTCATCTTCTTTTTGCATCATTTTGAATACCTCATCCTTGTGATTGGTGGGCATACAATAGTCCAAGTATCTATCCAAAAATGTTTGTTTCATATCATTCCAAGTCCCGATAGATTGAGTGGCTAATCCCATGAACCATTTCAAAGCAGATCCCTTCAATGTTGAAGGAAACAGTTTGAGTTTTTGAGAATCTTCCATATAGTCATAAGTTTGGCACACTACTTCAAACTCAAACAGAAATGTTTCAGGATCTTCACTTCGCAATCCATAAAAGTTAGGGAGAACAGATGGTGAGATATTTTTCATTGTTGCATGAGTTTCCTCATCAACTATAGGGAATCCAAGCAAATTGTCCCTATTTCTACCATCATTTCCTTCTCCATTGTTATCTCCATTATCTCCTCCTCTTCTACCTCCACCTCTATTTATTACTTCCTCTGCCATGATAGTTTCTTTAGAGTCCTTATAGTCCTCTAGTTATTCTACCAAGGAAGGATGAGAGAAAGTCTCTTTTTTTTCTAAGTGGGTTTTAGTAGGTGGTATAGGAGAATCCTCTAATTCAGCTGTTCCTTGACTTCCAAAAATCTTAAGGCTAGGGGTAGATGGTGGTGAATCTGGTCTATGCCTTGAAGAAGATGGAGTTATGAAAATCGAACTCTTGGCTTTAGCTATAAACCTTCCCCTGGAATCTCTTGCTCTATGCATGTCATTTTTTTATTTTTTAAAAATTTGGGCTAATAATTCTCTTTCTGATCTTCCAGATCACACTAGGTGCAAGAAGAGAGCATACTTAAGAAATTACTAAACAAATAACTCTCTTTTCTGATCCTCCAGATCACACTAGGTGCAAGAGGAGAGCATACTTCAAGAAGTTATCAAGTTTTTCCCTTCTTTTATGATTTTATGTTTTTTTTTTAAGAAATTGGCTACCTAGTTACACTTCCCCGGCAATGGCGCCAAAATGTTTGGTCAATTTAGTGTGTCCTAAATTGCTGCATTTAATTTGTCAATCCGGGAATCGTAAGCTGATGAAGTGCGGCGCACTATATGTGCAAGATAACCTATTTCTTAACTTTTGTCGTTTTTGGTCTTTCTAAGGTGAAATGGAAATTCTAAAATGAAAACAAGTTTGGTTATATTTGTTCAAGGAAGTGATATCCCCTATAATTATTTACCAACTTGAAACTTTAAAAGCAAAATGAAAATTACAATGACAAGACTTGAAAGAAAGTAAAAGTGTACTGCTGAAACGAAAAGGTACTGCTAATCTAATGAATCAAAACAATAAACTAGTGAACATGAAAACCAAACTATTCTTGCTGCCAACTAAACACAAAAGAAACTATGCTTAAGGAAATTTGAAATTGCAACAAAATAAATCTAAATCAGATTACATCAATTCATTTTTCTGACCCTTCATCATTAGACCAGCTATGACTTGCGGAAGTAATCATAAACAACTTGTGTAACTGATATTTAATTCGCAGAAAGTAAACTAATACTAAACCATACACCCATGATTCAATCCCTCGCCAATCAGTCCAGCTGTGGCTTTCGGAGGCAACTGAAGATGTCATACATGATTTAATATATCTAAATTTGCAGGAAAGAAACTAATACTAAACTACACATTTCATAATGCAGTCCCTCACCATCAGTCCAGCTGTGGCTTTCGGAGGCAACTGAAGACGCTATGAGCAGCTTAATATATCTAAATTTGCAGAAAAGAAACTAATACTAAACTACACATTTCATCATGCAGTCCCTCACCATCAGTCCAGCTGTGGCTTTCGGAGGCAACTGAAGACGCTATGAGCAACTTAATATATCTAAATTTGCAGAAAAGAAACTAATACTAAAATACACATTTCATAATGCAGTCCCTCACCATCAGTCCAGCTGTGGCTTTCGGAGGCAACTGAAGACGCTATGAGCAGCTTAATATATCTAAATTTAACTACTGAATCAGATAAGCAAAACTGAAATGTACAAAGCAAAACTGAAGTTAAACAAAAGCTATGAAAAGCAAACTAGCAGCAGAACAATGTTAGTTTCATGTCATTAGTCAAAATGCTATAAAAATGCCCGGGCTGTCTACCTAAAACCTGCACAAGAAAACTGATCAGTCATTAACAATCATAAAACATGTAAGACAGAAATGAAATGGAAATTATGGAAATGTATAAACAGAAATGAAACAACTACAAAGTATGAACATATGATGGATTATGATACAATGACTTTTAAAAGAAATGAAATGAGAAATATATACATTAATACACAGAACCTTAGCTGAGCAGGGGCCCTCTACACAGCCTTGGTAACGATCCTCAAACACGAATTAAGTTGAAAAACACAGTCTTCTCATATTAAAAAGTGGTTTATTACAGAATGGTAGTGTTACGGCTTCAAAGGCAGCGTAATCACTACAAAGCAAACATAACAGAACTGTCAACCCACTACTGTGCGTATGCAAACGCTCTATATATAACAATAAACTGTAACTGTCTCCTAAAGTTCATGATAACAGAGAGCACGTAGACCACTCTGTCCACGGATATAGGAGTATGGCCGTGTTGGAAAGTGGATCTACGGAAGGTGGATACTTCAATTCAACTCCAGAGCTCTGCACAGATGTCGATTTAACCTCCGCAAGCTTAGAAACGACCGTATGGATGTTTATATGCCACGAAACAGAGTCCAGCCGACATGAAACTCCATAGTTGACTTCCACGATGGCTTTGACCGCGGCTTCCTTTGACGAGTTTACTTGAACCAATAGGACACGAACCATGTCCTCGTCATTCCTAGCCTGCCCATGTGGCTCGTTTCCTTTGTAGACACCTGTAGCATAGATTTCCACAAAATAGTTGCGGAAAGTTGCAGCAGCTGCGGAAAGTGGCAAGTTTCCGCAGCTGTATGAAAAAAATCTAGATCAAATAGAAAACACAAAAACATAATTAAAAACCATGTTAGATACCCTTTTGCACATGATATTGACAATTTTGGAGGTTTAGGTGAGTGAAAAAGGTATGGAAAAGTGTATGGAAAAGATGCAAATTCGGGACTCAACAGATGGTGAGGCTGCCAGGTAGAGGAGAAAGCCGTGTGAGTAGTCGGGAGCACTAAGGAGTGGGGCTGAAACAAGTGCATGTTTTAAAGCATCAAATGACTGTTGAGCTTGGTCACCCCACAAGTATAGTGTTCCTTTCTTCAATAATCACATAAATCCTTTTGTCATCTCGGCATAGTTAACAATGAATCGATGTAAAAATTTTGCCTTCCCTTGCAAACGTTGGAGTTGGAGGATGGATAGTGGTGCTGGCAATTCAAAAATTTCCTTAACCTTATCGAGATCAACCGTAATCCTGTGCTTGGATACAATGAAACCTAACAGACGTCTGAACTTGACCATGAATACACAATTATGAGGATTTAGATGTATATTGTAGAATCTACACCTAGCAAAAATTTCTTTCAGATGAGCAAGGTGATCAGGTCGTTTCTTGGAATGGGCTGGAAGGTCATCCAAGTAAGCCTGTACAATATGTCGAATATCATGGAAAGCATAGTCCATAGCCCGCTGAAAAGTTGCTCCAAGATTCTTCAGGCTGAATGGGAGTTTACAATATGCAAATGTGCCCCAAGGATAGATAAAGGCAGTTTTATGCTAGTCTTCTTTTTTAATCGCAATCTGGTAATAGCCCGAGAATCCATTCATGAAGGAAAAAGATTCGCATATGGCACAATCGTCGAGAATCTGATCTATGAACGGCGTAGGATAATTGTCTTTAGGACAAGTGACATTCAGATCATGATAGTCAACAAAAACTCGAATGGTGCCTTGTTTTTTATCGACGGGAACCAGATTGGAAACCCATTCCGTCAAAGGAAAGGGATAGATGAAACTAGCGTTTAAAATTTTTTCTACCTCAATTTTGATGGCGGCCGATTTGCATGGGTGGACAGGTCTAAGTCGATGTCGAATTCGTTTGGCATTGTCATAAATCTTGATTTCGTGCTCGAATATAGATGGGTCTATGCTGGGCATTTCATCATAAGACCAAGTGAACACATCATGGAATTCCATGAAAAGGGATGTGAAGAGTGCAATTTCCTCAGGATTGCAATCTGCTCCAATCTGAATATTTTCCACGATACCCGTTTTGACCGAGATATCAATGAGCATTGTCGTAGAAATATTACACATGTTCCCTTATGAATCAATAGTTTGAACAGTCGTGTAAGCGGAGGGAACCATCTCAGGTGGGTCAATGGATGGGATTTCAGTATTTATCACGTCTGAGTCGATCATCGAAGCGTGATGGTGAAATTCTCCCCAAGGTCGTTCTTCTAGAGACATGATATCTCGAATAGCTTCATCTGTAGGAAAGACTTCATTGAGGAGATCCTTAGAGAGAACTGTGATGGGTGGGATGTTTGTACCTTTGGTCGAAACCATAGCAGTGGAGGGTTCAGATGTAATTTGGATGGCTTGGTAGGCCAACTCGGCTGGTGAGAGTGGAATCTGATCTCCATAGGAATCAATGTCTGAAAGTGTCAGGAGGATCCATGGGTCGATATAGCCATAGAAAGTGGTGGATATCATTGCAACAATATTTGGGATCTCTGGCAGTGGGAGAGGAAAACAACCCAATAGGGAAGATGCCTTCAGAAAACTGGTACCAATACTGACGTAAGAGTCAGGACAACCTCCTATTAGGGGTACAGTGCTACTTGGCAACGTGGAAAATCAGGGGTGCAGAAGGATAACTGATCCACTGTGACTATTTTCCCATCCAATGGAAATAGGACGAGTCAGAAGACCAAAGAAACAATGGCAGTCATGGCATAAGACCAACTCTGACCGAGAAATAGATTATAGTCGAGATGGCGATCTATGACTTCAACGTCCACGATTACCATTTTCCCACTCAGAGTGATGGGAAAGCTAGCAAGGTATCCTTTTGGGAGGAACGTGTGGCCATCAAAATCTTTGAGGGAATTCGACGATGGTGTTAAGGTAGGAGAACCTAAAGCGAGCCAGCAAGCTTGTGACATAACGCAGGTCGAAGCACCTTCGTCAATGACAGTGTGATGGATTAATCTCCCTTTTGACACAACCTGCACTTGGAATGTGAGTTAGTGCGAGAGGCGAGTCTAATATTTTTCCATATCAAAGATAGCTAGCATGGAATCCTGGGGGTCTATTCCACAAATGGCCGAAAGCAATTCTTTCCCTTGTGCTAGACAATTTTGCAATACTTCGAGAGCAGACATAGTTGATGATGCCTGCGCGAAATATTCTACAATGTTGTAGTTTTTTACTGCACGTGCAGAGGTGTTATGAGTCATGCGTCAAAGTGTCCCTTTGGGGGGACGAATCATGGGATCAAAAGTAGGCCGTTCGATATGAAAATCTTTGGTCAGCGGTGGAGTTTAACTAGTACCAGGTTCTTTAGCGTCTATGGTGGGATTTCCATAAAGCTTGGCTCGTGTTTGAAGCTCAACATTCTCAATGCCATAAATGGCGGATGATCCTTCACTGGAAGGATGTGAACCACCATTGCCCCATTGTTGGGGTTGTGGCGGGTTGTCAACCATGTGTTGGTAATGCTACTATTGATTAGGAAAAGGATTATGAAGAACGAGAGGTGTTCACCCAGAATCCTTGTTTGCGATAAAATTGGTGAATTCCTGTAGTCAAGGAAATTTGTATGTCAAGTGGTCCTCCTCACAGATATTGCAAGGAAATTTCATGGGTTTATCCTTCCCTTTGTCGTTTTTGGCAGCGTTTTTCTGATTAAGATTATTCTGATTGTCCGACTACTCTTCTGAAGAAGATGTCTTTTTCTTGTTCTTCTTATTCTTTCCACTAGGTTTTTGTGAAGTTTGCACATAATTTACCTCAGCGGTAGGAAGAGTAGTCGTTTGGTTAGGGGCGGTGGCAGCTGAGGATGGCTAGGAGGTTTTCCACTGAGACTGTTATGTGGCTACACCAGAGATTGTGCCAACAATACCATCAGTGTGAGCTCCAATTTTCTGAGTAGCTGGAGGATTTGGGTTACCAGGGGCATTGGGGAGTAAATCATATAGCATGCCAGATTTTGAATAGATTAAATCCAAATGTTTGGCATGATGAATGCATTGATCTTCTGTAATAGCACCGGAAAGGCCAATTTATTTAGAGATGTTGGGTAAGAGAGACTTACAAAACTAATTAGATAGGAGATGATCCGAGATTGGTGCTTTGACTAGCCTCCTCCTACGTCTCCATTCATGAATGTGATCAGAGATGTGGGTGGCGGTGTCTTCGCACAACGAGGTTAACAGTTCCGTTCCGGTTTCAAATCTGATTGGTAATTAGAATTTCTTTAGAAACTCCATCGCTAAAGCACCAAAAGTGTTTATGGTGGCGCATGGCAATTCAATATACCACTTGGCGGCATTGCCTGTAAGGGTGCAGGGACACAGTCGAAGCCGGACACTATCATCCACCATGGAATTAGAGATAGACAATAAATGAAAGGTGGTGATGTGTGCGGCTGGGTCTTTCCCTTGTTTCCCGTCGAACTTTGGGATGTCAGAAGGAATCTTGTGCGGTACTAGAGGCCAAAGCGGGTTGTGATTAATGGGGTCATTAGTCAGTTTATAGATGTCAGGAATGTCTAGAGCGGCCAAAAATGGAAATTGCGGGTTTGCCCCTGAATCTAACCAAGGAAGTATTGGTTGATTATGTGGACCATAGGGTCCGCCCATCAATGTGTTACCAGTAGGATAAGTAGGACTTTGATAAAAATTTCCTATAGGTAGAGGGGTAGGGATATATGGTTGTTGTCCATAGGGCATATTATATTGTGGGGTGAACGGTTGGTTGCCCCCGGTGTAAAAGTGCCCTCCCATTCCAGATGGAGGTTGGGGTGGGTTAGTCCATATGGATGCAATAGAGCTTACTAGAGGCATGCTACTACTTGCATAGTTCGGCAAAAACATAGACCCTATACCGATATTTAAACCACTTAAGGGAATCGTGTTAATAATAGGTTATCCAATTTTTCCTAATGATTGCAGGGGTAGTGAAATGTTCCCTGTTGTTTACGTGCTGGTGACACTGCCGCCTGGTATGGAGGCCAAGGGGTTTGAACTCAGCAAAGGGTTCCAACTGAAAGGGTTGCTAAAAGGAACCAAAGTAGTCCCACTCGTAGGAGGAGCAACCGTAGGTCCCAACGTGGTCATGATAGGAGTAGATCCTAAAGGAATTGGTGAGTTACTTATAGTTGTGATGACCGTAGTGTTGGGACTAGGTATATGTTGACTATTGGGGTTACCAAGTGATGGCATAGAACCGACAACTGGCGGGGAGGATGGTGGTGAACCTGGGATGGTTTCCATTGGTATCGAAGACATGTCTTGGCGTGGTCAAATCTAAATTATCACAGGCCCCAACGGATCAGTGAGTCGAGGATTCTAATGAGGTACGACCCCTTCCGTGAAAGGGTCCTTTGGAAATTCCGTATGATATGAGGCTATGTGAAAATCAGGGTTTGTCAATGGAGACTGCTCTTCCGCAGAAGGCATGGGTTCAGTAAGGTTCAGTTCTTCCTCAAGAGTTAGAGGAGGTAGGCCTTTGGTTAGGGGCGGTGGCAGCTGAGGATGGCTAGGAGGTTTGCCACTGAGATTTTTTTGTGGCTACACCAGAGATTGTGCCAATGAGACCTTCAGTGTGAGCTCCAATTTTCTGATTAGCTGGAGGATTTGGGTTACCAGGGGCATTGGGGAGTAAATCATATAGCGTGCCAGATTTTGAATAGATTAAATCCAAATGTTTGGCATAGCGAATGCATTGATCTTATCTAACCACACCAGAAAGGCCAATGTCTTTAGAGATGTGGGGTAAGAGAGACTTACAAAACCAATTAGATAGGAGATGATCCGAGAATGGTGCTTTGACTAGCCTCCTCCTACATCTCTATTCATGAATGTGATCAGAGATGTGGGTGGTGGTGTCTTGGCGTAGTGACGTTAACAGTTCCGTTCCAAATTCAAATCTAATTGGTAATTGGAAGTTCTTTAGAAAATTCATCGCTAAAGTGCCAAAAGTGTTTATGGCGGTGCATGGAAATTAAATATACCACTTGGCGGCATTGCCTGTAAGGGTACATGGAAACAGTCGAAGCCAGACACTATCATCCACCCTGGAATTAGAGATAGACCATAAATGAAAGGTGGTGATGTGTGCGGCTGGGTCTTCCCCTTGTTTTCCATCGAACTTTGGGATGTCAGAAGGAATCTTGTGCGGTACTGGAGGCCAGAGCGGGTTGTGATTAATGGGGTCATTAGTCAGTTTATAGATGTTGGGAATGTCTAGAGCGGCCAAAAATGACAATTGTCGGTTTGTCCCTGATTCTAACCAAGGAAGTATTGGTTGACTATGTGGACCATAGGGTCTGCTCATCAATGTGTTACCAGTAGGATAAGTAGGAATTTGATAAAAAATTCCTATAGGTGGAAGGGTAGGGATATATGGTTATTGTCCATAGGGCATATTATATTGCGAGGTGAACGGTTGGTTGCCCCCGGTGTAAAAGTGCCCTCCCATTCCAGATGGAGGTTGGGGTGGGTTAGTCCATATGGATGCAATAGAGCTTCCCAGAGGCATGCTACTACTTGCATATTTCAGCAATGGCATAGACCCTACACCGATATTTAAACCACTTAAGGGAATCATGTTAAAAATATGTTGTCCAGTTTTTCCTAACGATTGCAGGGGTAGTGAAATGTTCCCTGTTGTTTGTGTGCTGGTGACACTTCCCCCTGGTATGGAGGCCAAGGGGTTTGAACTCAGCAAAGGGTTCCAAACGAAAGGGTTGCTAAAAGGAACTGAAGTAGTCCCACTCATGGGAGGAGGAACCATAGGTCCCAACGTGGTCATGATAAGAGTAGATCCCGAAGGACTTGACGAGTTACTTACAGTTGTGATGACCGTAGGGTTGGGACTAGGTATATGTTGACTACTGGGGTTACCAAGTGATGGCATAGAACTGACAACTAGCGGGGAGGATGGTGGCGAACTTGGGATGGTTTCCATTGGCATTGACCTTGTGGATGTCGGTTGTGAAATGGATGTTTGTGCGGCCAAAGACATGTCTTTGCGTGGTGGAATCTGAATTATCAAAGGCCCCAACGGATCAGTGAGTGGAGGATTGTAATGAGGTATGACCCCTTCCATGAAAGGGTCCTCCAGAATTTCCGTATGATATAGGCTATGTGAAAATCAGGGTTTGTGAATGGATACTGCTCTTCCACGGAAGGCACGAGTTCACCAAGGTTTAGTTCTTCCTCAAGAGTTAGAGGAGTTAGACCTTGCTATCGTCGAGACAAATGGCGTGGTTCGGATGATGCCACAGTGACCTATTTATTTTTAACAAATTTTAATAAATTGTGATGTATTATAAAGTCTCAATGACAGTAACCACACACCTAAAAGAAAAAAGAAAAAAGGACTCTCTAAAATGAATCAAGAAGCAGCCAGAGCAGGGTGCCCTGTCTGAGTACTACCGTTTGCCGATGATGAAATCTAGTATCACAATAATATACAGAGAGGGTTGGTCGAAAGTAGAGTTACGGTCACTCTAGAGCTTTGCTCGAACCTCAGACAATAGGTGTAAGCACTCTCGTGAAGACGAGTACCCTCCTAAAGACCGAATACAGAGTGGGTCCGTCTGTTTCAGGTACCAGGATAGCTCGTCCCAGTGAGCTTGTGTAAGTCCCTAAAATGTATCGCCACTAAAGATACCTCAAATCACAGACATCATCAGGGGGGTCCACGATCTAGGACAACATGCTATATGGGCAGAATACCTAGATCCCCGATCTAGTTTCGACATCCCCAAAGGGAACCCCAATATATAGCATACCCACCGAATGCATTCGAAGGCGGGCTATCTTCTTGTGCACCCAAGTGTTGTCTCGCACTAAGATCCAGTAAAGAAATGCTCCCGATAATATGAGTGCAGTAGGATTTCGCTCGTTAATGAATCTAGTCTCAAGTTTTGAGATCTTGGGTGATTTTCACACTTTTCCTAACCCAAGATTCTATCCTGAACTACTGTTGGTGTGAGCTCAAAAAAATTAATGTGATTGATTTCATTATCACTTGATTCTTAGTGTGCTTGATTATTAGTCTTGTAGAGGGGGAGTGGACATATGAAATGTAATGAGACTCTGACTCAAGAAACCATGCAAAAATATGCTCTAAATATTCAATTCGGTGAAGAGTATTTCTACAAGGAGAGGTTTCTTTTCAACATCCATGCACTAACATTCAAATAGCAAAGTTCAACCTTAAAGATTCAGACATCTATTTACCTCATCTTAATAGTCTTTTCATTGAAATTTTCAGAATTAGTTCAGTTAGATGCAGAAAAACTAAAAGATAATTTCTTCTCCAAAAAGTAAATGTTTTTGACACTAACTTTTCAAACAACAGAAATAAACAAAAACACCAGCTTAGTAAGCAAGCACAGGAATTCAGTCAAGGAGGGATACTGATGGCCAAAAAAATCTGCAACCAAAACACAATCACAGGGGTGAACAACAGATTTTGGATGAGTAACGCACTGTCTCTGAGTAAAGACAGCATTAATCCAGAGACTAACGCACTGTTTTTAAGAAGAGCCTGCATTATAACACACTGGAACACAACCAGAGGTAGCGTTAGCCAGGGTAAAGTCCTTCAGATGGTCAAATAGAAATAGGATTGAACTCTGTGAGCTTTTGAAAAGTCTACTAGGCATAAATACTGGTCAGAAGGGTCTGTGAATAGAGGAAGGAAGAAAGGGGGAAAGAGATAGTCCGGAAAATATGGGGAAATCCCCAGCGGAGTCGCCAATTCTGCTATAGGGTAAAATTCTTGGGTTGTTGGTTTTCTAATATCCCTCTCAGGGCTTTCCGGTGCCTGAGGCAGACAGTAAGATTAGCTGTATAGTTCACAAAGAAGGCATATACATTTTCATATCAACTTAAACAACTTGATGGAATAAGATGGAAGATTACCTCTTTGATGATCTTGAAGTCTTTTGGAGAGCACTAAGCAACGAAGCAGAGATCCTTCTTCACCAGCTCCAAATCTTGACCGTGTAATCAATCAAAGCACCCATGTAATCTCTACCATACCATACATTTCCTATCAATTAAGTTAATATATGATAAACACTTAAAAAATGCACATCTAAGCCATTCATCTCATGCTATGTAAGTAATCAAAGAACAATGAAAATATCAATGCATAGAATGGACAAAACAGATACAGTTCTATTAATTTTTAAAAAGGAGGATTACAACCGTCGGTTGTACCAAGCCCTCCACGGCCTTCCAATCTCTCTATCTCTCAATGTGGTGATGTCTTGATCAACAAGTTCTCAATGAACCTCTTTGAATTTTGACCTTCACACTACAACAATAATGCTTTGCTTCACAAGTATTCAAAACTTTGACAATCCTTTGACCTTGAACCAAAAGCCTTCAGCTCCATTTTATAGGAGATGGAGAGAGAAATCATTGCCTTTCTCCTTCCACCAGTTCTAAATAGAAAAAACCAAGATTTTTCCTCAACTTCCCATGATTTTTCCTTCCTTGAGAGTTCAGTTTTTTTTGGCAAGGCCCAGTAAGAGATTAGTGCTTTCCAGTTTCTATTTTGTACTGACACTCTTGTGAGAAAAAGCTAGAAATTCAAATCATTCTTCGCAGTTTTTTTCTGTTTCAAACTCAAAACACAGGTAACACTGCCCTCTAGTGTAAACAGAGCATTTCCCTAGCCACTAACGCGGCCTATTCATTGATCAGGTGCGTTATAACGCTCGTGTGCTATTATAGTGGTGTGTTACCTTGGCATAAGTACGTTTAGTTTAGGTCTTTGTATTCCTTCCATATTTATCTTCTCCTCTGAGTTGATGAGGAGGTTTTTTGACCTGTAACAGATGCCCCCTAAAGTGTGAGGTCAAAGACGAAGATGATGGTTGAAATACTTTATAATGGGTGTAGTAGAGATAAAGAGATTGAAAGACTGAGGAAAACCTAAAACAACAACATATGTCAGAAAATATAGTATCTGCCTTGAGTTGGGCATTCCCATGCTCAGTAGCTTAATCAACATGATTTATCTAAAAGAGATATATGAAGAATCTGTCCACCGATAAGCACAATGTTGAAATGTCTGTCATAACAGGATCAGGCTGAAGAAGCTGTTTCCATAAACAATATCGCAACTTGGGGAAGGGAACATAGCTTTAATGATGCAACCTTTGCCCCAAGGTCTTGACCGCCGCTTCACTTAAACTGCATATTTCTCAACATGTGAATGAAGGAGTTGTCGTCAAACATGTGAGAAATCATCTGATTACCAGTTGATAATGAAAAATGTTAACAGGCACGAAGGTGGCCACCGATAATGATGATGGTCCCTAAGATGCACAGTACAATCTAGCGAGTGTGAATAAAAAGAGTTGAAGTCGAACACTCGTAGAACAATTCGATCAGGAGCCAATGATGAAGACTCCTAATCAAACACATGACTACCTGCCATTGATGTTTGCAAGTATTCAGGTACTGATGGGTTTCTGGATCAACTTCCTAGATAAGATGTTGAAGTTGATAGGAAGAGATCTGTTGAAAGGTAGGCACTGAGGCGTCCTACATCAGTCAACACGAAACGGAAACCAAATGATTTTGTTTGTGATGGAGATAATGAAGAGCAAATGGAGATGTCTAATGACAAATAATTTTTGGCATAATGAGCGGTTTTGTTGATAAGAGGAGAAGTAGATATCAATATCTACTTGAACAATAGAAGGCACTGTAACAGGGTACTATGAAGCTGAGGCTTAATGAACACCAAAGAGTGTGTTAGGATTTTACTAGTGTAGGGACACTGGGAGATGAAGGCTTATACTCACATATGGTAGGGTTTGAATAACTGCGAAAGAGTTTTCTGGGAAGTGCCATGTTGAAGATTTTTCCTGCCAAATCAACATTTCTAAAATATAACAGAGGTAGTATCCATTTTGTCCAAATTTTTCCCTGTCTAATTAGGTTTAACGAGTCCAGACGATTAAACTCGGTGAATTTTTCATATTTAAAGAGTAAAAAATATCGTAAAATAAAACTCTGTGCCCCGTCTGATTAGGTTTAACGAGTCCATAAGAGTAAACTCGGTGAATTTTTCATGTTTAGAGAGTCTGAAAAAATGTTGTAAAAGACAACTCTATGGGGTACCTTTGTCATGTTTTGATAACTGAGCACGACAAAGGGAGACTAGTAAGCCCGAAGTAGTTCATTTTTCGTGAGTTAGTCCATCGAAGCCAGAAAAGTGAGAAATCTATGTTCGATGGACGTCTACCTCATTTTTTTATGAGTACGAGGAGACGAAGTAAACTCGGTACTCTTTTTGAAATTTTAACGAGTCCAACAAAGAAAAAATCTGTGCTCTACGTGAAATTTTAACGAGTCACGTGGAGAAAACTTGATTACTTTTTTGATTTAAAGAGCTTTGAAAAAGAGGAAAAGAATGGCTCCTTACTCTCTGTCGTGGTATTTTAGCGAGCCCGACAAAGGCGACTCGAGGTTTTTTCAGTTTTATGAGCTAGAAAAAGGTCCCTAAAAAGAAAGCTCAGTGCCTCTTCATATCAATTTTAACGAGTTTGAAGAAGAGAAATCTAGGTTTTTCGGATTAAAAAGCAAGAAAAAGACCATAAAAAGAACACTTGGAATCGACTTCGTATAAGTTTAATGAGTCCGAAGAAGAGAACTCGAGGTTTTTCGGATTAGCAAGCAAGAAAATTACCGTAAAAATAATGCTCGGAATTGACTTCGTATAAGTTTAACGAGCCTAAAGAAGAGAACTTGAGGTTTTTCGGATTAACGAGCAAGAAAAATACTGTAAAAAGAATGCTTGGAATTGGGGTCAAAACATGGTTCTATCTGCATATAGATCTTGATCACTCATAAAAACATCAGTAACTAATCTCAATGGTTGCAACGCATATGCAGCAAGAATTCATGACTTTTTTCCAACTAGATAAGAGAGTTATGCCCCATAAATGGCTATAAGAAGCTCAGAAGACTTTCATTTTCACTGTTTTGAATGCTGTGAAGGAGCTCTGGGGTGAAAAAGGGTGAAAAATTCAGCTATCAATTGTGATCAATCCAGGCAACGGTTCTTCTTCCCGTGAGATTCAGGTAAGAGATAGAACCTCTTGCTATCATTTTATTTTGTTTTGGTGGATTTTTGCTGGTTCAAAATGAGAAATTTGGCAGGCCCCTAAGAAATATTAGCGGCTAACGCGGACCAGCATTGTTGGACCCGCGTTAAGCGCACTTCCCGTGAAGGAAGAGTGCTTTAGCCTGCTCTTTTTTGCTCTATGGCCAGCGTTAGGCACAATGCATGTTTTAGGAACTCATTAATAAGCATTTTGAAGTGTTCAAGGCAATTTCCAATCGATTGAAAATGTTGCATTTGTAGGTATTCAGATGTTAATCATGAGTATCTGGCGAGAGAGAGAACATGAATGGGAAGAAAGAGATATGATTACTAATGCTGCAAGATTAATGGCTCTCCGTAGATGTGGTTTGCTAAAATATGCATGTTTAAAACTGATGAGGGGCCAAGAGGACCTCCTGAGGTGGCTGATTCAGCAATGGGATGAGCGTAATCATGTCTTTCGGATTGGGGGTAATGAGCTCTCAATCGAGAAGGACGGTGTGTAATTTTTGACCAGCCTATCATGTCGTGGATCGAGGCCAAAGTTGACGGGGTCCAGAGAGAATCCACACTCCATTGCTGATCTTATTTTGACTCATTTAATACGCAACATAGAGGTAGTGAGCAATCGAGTGCCTATTGCACGGGTGGCTTTGAGACCACTGAGGTCTATATTATGGATGATTGTTCGCTTGGAAGGTGCCAAGAGTCAGCATGTGGCCACCAATGCCCAGATGCTACTAGCCTTGGATTGTATGTAGCCTCAAGTGTTTGACTAGTGTGATGGAGCTGTCCGTCGGGTCCGAGCAGAGCTCACAGCATGCAAGACCTATACCCAAAGAGAGTTTGGGTACAGCATGTTAGCCACCCATAAAATTCTGTCATATCAGACGGTGGCTAAATAATGTTGGATAGCCTTCAAGAAACAATTTCATGAATAAAATTGCTGATACTTGAAGACTTTTTGATAATGTCCTATCCTTGGTTAATATTCACTACTGTTTCCATTCAGAACTCAGAAATCCTACTGATTTCTAAAAGCCAAAGTACTTCTACAAAGGACCCTTTTCCCTTTTTCTTCTTTCCACTATTAACCTCATTTTCTATTCTCCATTTCCCATGAAAGCCCCACAATTTCATGTTTCTCCCTTTTTCATTTCATTAAAATCCCTTTTATAAGGTTAAAACCCACTATTTTTACCTTACCGAAAGCCTTTATCTCCTTAAAAAACCATTAAAAACCATAGGAAACACACTTTTTCTATGCGTTGGACTTAAGCCCCTCAGGCTAAGCCCCTACTGCCTTTTTCTCTCCATGTGACCCGACGCCGTGACCAAATCATTTCCCCTGCGAGGGCTTTACTCTATTCGTAGGGTCAAACCTTGGTGCCCCCGTAGTTGACTCCTCGGGATGGGTGAAGACTTAATCTAACGGCTGCCATTCACTACGGGGGGTTGCTCCAAAAGTCTCATGTCCGTACACCTTGGCCCCCCGCAGTTCATCTCCGCCGTCCGATCAAAAACCAGATCGGACGGCACGGAGCGCTACTTGCCCTGTGGACCCCGCCATTCCCCGCGCTGTTTTTCGAAATCCCACCAGTTTCATTCCGCACCACTCTTCGCCGGATGGTGGTTTTCTCCCGTCGGCCAGCGATTCCATACGCTGGCCAACACGTGTCCTCGACATTGTTTCAAAACCGCCGCGCGATCGAAATATTTCGCGCATTTTAGTTCGTACCAGAGCCACCCAGTGGAATTCACCTCCGTCGTCCGATCTGACTCCCCTCATCCGACGGTTGCTGATCGTCGAAGATGCCCGAATTTTAACCAAAATGCCCACACGTTAACCGAGCCATCGCGCAGCCAAAAATAAATCTCCGCCATCGATCTCTGCAGATCAATGGCTCACATTCAATCTCTCTTTTCCGTTGCCCGGTCAACGACTTTTCCTCTGACCTTCCGTTGCCTGATCCCAGCCGTCGATCAACGCGTGATCGACGGCTCAGATTCATCCTTCTCCATTGATCGCCCCGTTCAATTTTGACCGTCAATCTCTGCAGATCGACGGTCTAGACTTAATCTCCTTCTGACCTATTCCACGATCACCCAGATTTGATCCTGGCCGTTGGATGATGCCATCTGACAGCCCACGCTCCTCCGCATAGTCCCCGATGCAGATTTACCTATACGCAGGATTATATAACGTTTTTTCGTGTTTTTTGCAGGTTTAAATGTATTTTCTGTCATTTCCAAAGAATATTCGGTGAATGAGGGTGACGACCCTCCCTTGTTCAATTCCTCCGAGGAAATCATCCACAGGGTTTAAAATCACGTTATATTGGTGTTTTCACAGGCATTGATGCCTTACATACCCTGCGCAGCCCTGCACGACAAAAAAACCATGAAGATCAAAGCAGAGAAAGAGTACCAGATGTTGAAGACCAAAAATGAACCAGAACAACAGATTAGTGGACAGATTTGTGGGGACTAAGGCTAAGACAGTTATCAAACGCCTAAATCCCCGGATCTAAAACACAGATTAAAGGAAAACCTAAAAGTGTTTATCAGACAGAATTCCTCCACCGCCATATCTGAGGCAAATTGATTCCTCAACCACCACAGCGCCACCTGTGCCTCAAAGGATTCAATCAAGAGCTGAATTTATTGATCAGGATCATATTTTTGCCTCGACACAGCCAAATAAGTCACTTTCTCCCAAGGCCTTTAATGAAAAGAATATCTGCAGAGTTACTTCAGACTACCTGTGCCTCAAAGGTCAACAAATACTCCTACCCAGCTTAAATCATAAGTGTGAATCAATTAATACAGTGAACACCTCTTCTGTTTCTTCATTGAGCATCCCAAGGGCCAATGGGCCATTTAAATCCTGTATTAATTGTAATTGAGATCTTTTTCAGATCTCACCTCCTCATCTTTCTATATATACCACAGCAGAAGATGAGTGAGTGTTGGTTGGTTGTTGGTTGTTTTTTTATCACAAGTTGTAACCTTGAAAATCTCGGAAATAAATATAAAAGTCTGTTGAAGTTGAAAAACAAATTGAAGTCTTGGATGTCTTAATGATGTTGTTGCATCCCTGTTCCTGAGAAGGCTCTATCACTGGATTCATGAGCTTGGTTGTTGGTGAAGTATTCTAACTATTTAATGTTTTCTCCTGTTTTCATTATGTTTCATAATCTCTTACTACAGTAGGCTGAAAGTTTTAGGCTAAGAAATGACTCCTGGAAGCACCTTAGACCTGTTCACCCTTCACTGTTTTATGTTTTCTTCTGCTGAAGTATTTTAGAGGCTTTAAACTTTCTCTTTAGTCTTCATGCTTGTTTATTTCCTTGGTAGCTCAAATAGTTGGTTTCAACATGATTTATGGTTCTCCCTGCTTGTCTGTCATCACTTGAAAGTTGTTATTGAAGTCTCCCTTTGAAGTACCATTGTCTTAAGTTAATCAAAGAGGTCGGTTTTGATCTTACCCTTTGCCCCTGCTTGAACAGTTGTTTTGAAGGTCTTTATAGTTGCAAGCATAGATGTTATTTAGGTGTTCCCTCTTCTTTAATGTAGCTATCAGTGAATCTTTTATGTTTTCTAAGTCCTTTAAAATAAAATCTTTGAGGAAATAGGGAGTTCCCCGAATCTTAGATTTCATTTTAAAAGTTGTCTTGAAGTCATTATTTGCTTAAAGAATGTTTGTCGAATTTATGGTTAGCCCTATCTATCAAATATCTCTTTATTGTTAAGTTATGTTTTCAAGTTCCCTTTGTTGAGAATTAAGTTTCTCTTTCTAAAACATTAATGTCCATCTCATTCCAAAACAAAGGATCCTGTGGCCAAGTTAGATTTTCCCTTTGATATCCCATATCCCTTGAAGAGTTTGTCATGACCTTATTTTGACTCCATTGCCCAATGAACCAGATATTTCCTCTTTCTGTCTATCTTTCCTAGACCTTTCATATTCTGTTGTATCAACTCAACCCAACCAAACAAACATCTGCATTTAATAGCTAGTCTAAAATCCATAATCAAAGCAAACAAGATAAACCTTTGCAAACAAATATTTGAGAGATCCCTCTCTAAGAACAGGAGGACTAGATCCTGGAACTCTAAAGATTGTTTCTGATGTTGCCTTGTCTTTTGATTTGCCAAACTGTCAAAACACGGGATACCGACATAATGGTGATCACGGTGGGACGTTCTGAGTTAGTGACAATCTAAGTACCCCTTAGGACTCCAAAAATCCCTTATTTTCAAAGACTATCCAGTGATTATCGGGCACCTCATCACCACCAACATAATGGCGATCACAATGGGACCATTGAGTTCATAATTGCTTGGCAAGCTCTTATAAACTCATTAGTCTTTCAAACAACCATAGAAACTCAGAAAACCCAAAAATATTTCAGTTTGGATTCATAATAAACATGGTGGTGGAACCATAAAAAAATTTTCCTTCACAAAAGCTAAAAAATTTTCCACCTGGTGACTCCACTGGCCTCCAGTAGGCATATTACCCTTCCAGTCTGTGTAGAATCCCTTGGGAATGCATTGACCAAACCCAATCATGCTGTCGGTGGAGAGAAAATTTCAAAATCTTCCACCTGGCGACTCCACAAACCCAAAAGACCTAATAAATCTACTAGCAGAAGACTCTGAACTGGTTAAAAAGATACAGTGACCTTAAATAAAAAACTCAACCATTACAAGACCTAGACAATGAGCAAGATTATAGACAAATTAATAAAGAAAAATTACTGATCATGATGGAGAAAATGATGTACATACTTGGGAAAAGATTTGAAAGGCATGAGGCCAATTTAAATATTGATGATCTAGAGCAGCCCATACTCCTTTCGAATCAAGAGCAAACCCAAAAACTACAAAATAGGTATGATGAACAAGATTACAATGAGAGCAATGAAGAAGGTTGTCAGGAAACTCCTGATTGCCTACCTATTTCTTGTATTATGCCATTAAGAGAACTCCATAACCAGATTGTAAAAGCTCATAGTGAGCAGTGCCTTGAGGAAAACATAAGCCATTTTGAACCGACAAAATATGAAATAGGAGAAGAGACAATATAACCAGGGTTTCTTCCTTTATGTTTCGAATCATTTCAGATTATTAAAAGAAAATGACATCTTCATAATATGCTTGAAACAACTCATGAACCTTATAGTCAAAGTGACTGCCATGAAAATCATGAGGTGTTGGTTGAAATTGAGATAGATCAGGAAAAGGAAGAGAATCCTCAAAATTCCCCTACGAGCACAAGTAATCGTTCCCTAGAAGAGGCTCAAGAAAACATCCAGCCTCAAAACCAGTTAACACAAGAGGGAGAGGACTGTTGTTCTTCTGTCCAAAGCAAAGAGAACATTCCTTCTCTTTTTACAGAGGAATAAATTGATCAAATATTAAATAAACAGTCAGCCCGAAATTCTTTATTAGAACAAAACACTCCCGCTCATTTATCTACTAAATCTTGTTGTCTTCAAATATAAAATAAACGTGTAGGTCAGCTAAAGGAACAAAATGATAACCCAATATGTTTGATTGGTGAAATTGTGTATACTAATGGTCTTTCAACTTCTGATAAATCTAATGATGATGATGAGCTCCAAACATAAACTAATCATGCAGGGAAACCAACAGTGGATTGGTGTCATGAAATTCATTATCATCAGCTTGAAAGCAGCAATCATCCAGTCCAATTCATCAATAATAATTTTCACATAATTGGGAATCAGTTATCTATTAGTTGTAATGTTGGGGTTGAGAAGAAAGAGCAATTTCTTGAACAAGATGCATATGAGGAGCCTCCTCCTGAAAGAGTTGAGGTAATAAAAGATACCCCTACTCAAGAACATGATGATCTCTTCATAGAGCACAGTCCACTGAATCAGAGCATACCAGGAGTACAGGAGGAAAACACTGCAATATATGATGAATTCTCTAGTTCAGATAATAATGAAGATGAGGAAGTTTTTCTTCCTCATAAGAATCTTTGCCTTAATCCAGTGGAGAAAGAAGAGATGATCCTGGTTGAAATGTATCTTCCAAACACTCACAACCAGGTATTATTTCAAGATCCCTATGCTCATTTCTTGAAAATATTTGAAGAAGGGATAAAGGTTATTAGGAGCATTATATTACCAAAAGCAAGAGGATTATTTAGCACTGCTACTAAAAAACAAAAATAATGGGAGTGGCCCTGTTTTTCCAGCTTGCCCAAGGAGATGAAGAAGGACCAATCGTGGAATCATTTGCTAGATTGGTTGTACTGGAAAAGAGAGATCATCAGCTAAAACATGTAAATGTTCCAAGTTAGATTAGGTTATATAGGAAAGAAATAAAGATCAATCCTTTGAGCATTTAGTTAGTTGTTGATTTTTGTCTTGTAAGAAACAGAAAAATACAAAAACAATAGAAAGAAAAAAAAGAGGGCAGAAATGAAAACAAGAAAGGCAAAGCCCCATGCCAAAAAAGAGAAATAAATCTGAAAGTGTGCAAACTCAAATGCCACTCCTGAAAAACACACTTCTAATTAGTCAAAAAATTTAATCTTGACTAATTAGCTTTAAATTTTTTGCTGATAGGATAGTGAATTCGATCTGCCAAACGGCTTAATCTTGGCTTATCAGTAGATAGTTCAGGTTAGAAATTGAAGGTTCAAACAAACTCAAAATCTGAACCAAAGTTTCCAAAGAAGAATGACTCAAATCTATTTTATCTTCTAGGTTAAAAAGGATATAAAGATATGGTTCTAATCAACTTAAAACCTGAGCCAGAAGAAAAGAAAATACAGCTCACACAAAAGAAAAAACAGAGTTGTGAAGGAAGAGAAGGCCATGATGAGACTTTCAGGTCTTAAGCCTTCCTTTTTGTTTTTATTTTTTGCAAATAATAATCTATGTGCAGCTTGTCTCTATGCCATAGATCATAGCAAGTCAAACAGCTTAATCTTGACTTGGTTGTTTTTAAATTTCTGTTGTAGAATTTAGAAAATGGAATTCTGATTGGACAGTTTAATCCCAACAGAGAGTAGATTAGGTAGAGAAATATCTGAGCTCAACTGTTTAATCTAAGTTTAGGGAGAAATAAGGAGTAGAAGTAGATTAGTTTTTATGCTTTCAAAATAATAAAATGTTGTGAAAAGAGTTTGCCAATCCAAGTGCACTCTGATGAAGAAAAAATGTTAGATAAGTAGGATTGGGTAGGTAGAAAGTTTGTATTAATGAAAGTCCATTGTTTTCATAGCTGCTAAAAGGTTTTCAAAACCAGATCATCCAGCAAAGGAAGGGCAGCCCAATGGATCAGGCAGAGGTCAGCCTCCCAGAGAACAATGGATGAGGCAACTGATCAGCCTCCCAGAGAATACAAGACTGCAGTTCTTGATGCCTTCAAAAGGACACCATCCCCAAGTGGAGCCACTGTTAGCCACCCATAAAATTCTGTCATATCAGATGGTGGCTAAATAATGTTGGATAGCCTTCAAGAAACAATTTCATGATTAAAATTGCTGATACTTGAAGACTTTTTGATAATGTCCTATCCTTGGTTAATATTCACTACTGTTTCCATTCAGAACTCAGAAATCCTGCTGATTTCTAAAAGCCAAAGTACTTCTACAAAGGACCCTTTTCCCTTTTTCTTCTTTCCACCATTAACCTCATTTTCTATTCTCCATTTCCCATGAAAACCCCACAATTTCATGTTTCTCCCTTTTCATTTCATTAAAATCCATTTTATAAGGTTAAAACCCACTATTTTGACCTTACCGAAAGCCTTTATCTCCTTAAAAAACCATTAAAAACCATAGAAAAAACACTTTTTCTATGCGTTGGACTTAAGCCCCTCAGGCTAAGCCCCTACCACCTTTTTCTCTCCATGTGACCCAACGCTGTGACCAAAGCGTTTCCCCTGCGGGGGCTTTACTCTATCCATAGGGTCAAACCTTGGTGCCCCCGTATTTGACTCCTCGGGATGGGTGAAGACTTCATCTAACGACTGCCATTCACTACGGGGGGTTGCTCTGAAAGTCTCGTGTCCGTACACCTTGGCCCCCCGCAGTTCATCTCTGTCATCCGATCAAAAACCAGATCAGACGGCGCGGAGCGCTACTTGCCCTGTGGACCCCGCCATTCCCCGCGCTGTTTTCCGAAATCCCACCGGTTTCATTCCGCACCACTCTTCGCCCGATGGTGGTTTTCTCCCATCGGCTAGTGATTCCATACGCTGGCCGACACGTGTCCTTGGCACTATTTCAAAACTACCGCGTGACCGAAATATTTCACGCATTAAAGTTTGTACCAGAGCCGCCTAGCGGAATTCACCTCCGCCGTCCGATCTGACTCCCTTCATCCAACGGTTGTTGATTGCCGAAGATGCCCGAATTTTAACCAAAGTGCCCACACGTTAACCGAGCCATCGCGTGGCCAAAAATAAATCTCTGTCGTCAATCTCTGCAGATCGACGGCTCATATTCAATCTCCCTTTTCCGTTTCCTGGTCAACGACTTTTCCTCTGACCTTCTGTTTCCCGATCCCGGCCGTCGATCATCACGTGATCGACGGCTTAGATTCATCCTTCTCCATTGATCGCCCCATTCAATTTTGACCGTAGATCTTTGTAGATCGATGGTCCAAACTTAATCTCCTTCTGACCTATTCCACGATCACCCAGATTTGATCCTAGCCGTTGGATGATGCCATCCGACGGCCCACGCTCCTCCGCACAGTCCCCGATGCAGTTTGACCTATACGCAGGATTATATAACGTTTTTTCGTGTTTTTTGCAGGTTTAAATGTATTTTCTGTCATTTCCAAAGAATATTCGGCGACTGAGGGTGACGACCCTCCCTTGTTTGATTCCTCCGAGGAAATCATCCACAGGTTTTAAAATCACATTATATTGGTGTTTTTACAGGCATTGATGTCTTACATACCCTGTGCAGCCCTGCAGGACAGAAAAACCATGAAGATCAATGCAGAGAAAGAGTATCAGATGTTGAAGACCAAAATGAACCAGAACAGCAGATTAGTGGATAGATTTGTGGGGATTAAGGCTAAGACAGTTATCAAACGCCTAAATCCCCGGATCTAAAACACAGATTAAAGGAAAACCTAAAATTGTTTATCAGACGGAATGCCTCCACCGCCATATCTGAGGCAAATTGATTCCTCAACCACCACAGCACCACCTGTGCCTCAAAGGATTCAATCAGGAGCTGAATTTATTGATCAGGATCAGATTTTTGCCTCGACACAGCCAAAGAAGTCACTTTCTCCCAGGGCCTTTAATGCAAAGAATATCTGCAAAGTTACTTCGGACTACCTATGCCTCAAAGCTCAACAAATACTCCTACCCAGCTTAAATCATAAGTATGAATCAATTAATATGGTGAACACCTCTTCTGTTTCTTCATTGAGCATCCCAAGGGCCAATGGGCCATTTAAATCCTGTATTAATTGTAATTGAGATCTTTTTCAGATCTCACCTCCTCATCTTTCTATATATACCACAGCAGAGATGAGTGAAGTGTTGGTTGGTTGTTGGTTGTTTTTTGATCACAAGTTGTAACATTGAAACTCTCGGAAATAAATATACAAGTCTGTTGAAGTTGAAAAACAAATTGAAGTCTTGGATGTCTTGATGATGTTGTTGCATCCTTGTTCCTGAGAAGGCTCTATCACTGGATTCATGAGCTTGGTTGTTGGTGAAGTATTCTAACTGTTTAATGTTTTCTCCTGTTTTCATTATGTTTCATAATCTCTTACTACAGTAGGCTGAAATTTTTAGGCTAAGAAATGACTCCTGGAAGTACCTTAGACCTATTCACCCTTCACTGTTTTATGTTTTCTTCTGCTGAAGTATTTTAGAGTCTTTAAACCTTCTCTTTAGTCTTCATGCTTGTTTATTTCCTTGATAGCTCAAATAGTTGATTTCAGCATGATTTATGGTTTTCCCTGCTTGTCTGCCATCACTTGAAAGCTGTTATTGAAGTCTCCCTTTGAAGTACCATTGTCTTAAGTTAATCAAAGAGGTCGGTTTTGATCTTACCCTTTGCCCTTGCTTGAACAGTTGTTTTGAAGGTCTTTATAGTTGCAAGCATAGATGTTATTTAGGTGTTCCCTCTTCTATGAATGCAGCTATCAGTGAATCTTTTATGTTTTCTAAGTCCTTTAAAATAAAACCTTTGAGGAAATAGGGAGTTCCCCGAATCTTAGATTTCATTTTAAAAGTTGTCTTGAAGTCATTATTTGCTTAAAGAATGTTTGTGGAATTTATGGTTAGCCATGTCTATCAAATATCTCTTTATTGTTAAGTTCTGTTTTCAAGTTCCCTTTGTTGAGAATTAAGTTTCTCTTTCCAAAACATTAATGTCCATCTCATTCCAAAACAAAGGATCCTGTGGCCAAGTTAGATTTGCCCTTTGATATCCCATATCCCTTGAAGAGTTTTTCATGACCTTATTTTGACTCCATTGCCCAATGAACCAGATATTTCCTCTTTCTGTCTATCTTTCCTAGACCTTTCATATTCTGCTGTATCAACTCAACCCAACCAAACAAACATCTGCATTTAATAACTAGTCTAAAATCCATAACCAAAGCAAACAAGATAAACCTTTGCAAACAAATATATGAGAGATCCCTCTCTGAGAACAGGAGGACTAGATCCTGGAACTCTAAAGATTGATTCTGATGTTGCCTTGTCTTTTGATTTGCCAAACTGTCAAAACATGGGATACCAACACAGCACATTGAGTGTTTCTTTCCTACTAGAGTGGGTACTATTGATGAGACCCAGGATCATTACAACACCCTTGGGCCCACGCGAGTCGAGACAGGCTCGATGGGCAGCTTTGCTTCCACGAACTGGAGAGGGTCCCGTCCGTCACTGTTTTGATGATGGGTTTTTTGATTGGCTGAACTCCCAGATTATTATGATTGAGGATTATCCCTATGCAGGGATGAACTTCACAGGCGATCCGGAGTTAGTGTTTCCCCCTGGCACCCAGTGGGGACTCAATGGTAGGAAATAAATGATCAGTGTACTCTAGGAAGTACTTTGTTTTTGTCTTTTGAATGTTTATGCAATTTTGTTTTTGTTGAAATAGGGTGAAAATTATGTTTTGAAATGAAGCTTGTTTTCTTGACACAGATGTGGCACGTGTCTGCCCAGTTGGGGCCCCTCACTATGCACAGTGAGGACTACATCTACCCGAGGCTGGCACACCAACAGAGGATGTAGAAGCCGCTAAGGATGATGATTCCCAAGTCTTACATGAACTCTCCAGAAACCTGGAGGGTTTGAGTATGGGGACACCACCCCTTCCTATGTAGGAGGTTCCAGTTCGTTTGCAGCGGTAGACCGTAGGTGTGCCAGAGAGATACTGGGTGCCTCTGAGGAGGATAGCCAGAGCAGTTGTATGTTATCATGAGCATCAGGCCTAGTTGGTGGAGTGGATGTATAAGTATCATAGCATGGCTTTAGTATAGCCAATTTTTTTGTAAAACACCCAAGCTTTGGAAGATTTTTTGATGTAACTATTGTACTGGACATGAAATATATATACATACTTTTTGGTGATTTTTTTGTTTTTTAAATTTCTATGTATTTTCAATGGGATAAAAATATATATACTCATGTGTAAATCTTTTATAACAAATGTGACCAATGCCAATCTAACACATAGTTTGCCAAAGAATCGGCTAATGCATTAAATTCTCTAAGAACATGCTCAAATGTGATTGTTTGAAATTGATGTTCTAAAAGTTGCACCCTTAAAAAATAATGTAACAAGAATGGATGACGAACACGGTAATGATTGTTTAACTGCATAATGATGAGTTGGGAATCTAACCTGACCACTAAATTGGAGATGTCATGAGATGATGCCTCCATGAAGAGCTGGATCACTGACATGTACTCAGCAACGTTATTTGTGGCACTACCTAAAAAAATTCCCCCATAACCAAGAAGTTCCGACTCAGGAGTGTAGAGAACCCAAGAAGCTGAAGCAATGTGTCTAGTGTGACAACTAGCATCGTCCGCATATCTGACGTATGATAAGGAAGATGATGGCATCTGTGTGAAAGAAAAATATTGTAGATGAGAAAAACACCTCAAAAACAAAAAAATATCCAGATACATCAAAACAATAGGCAAAACTTATACACATAAAATTACAAAGCATACGCCTAGTGAGAAACTAGGAAAAATACTTCTTTAGATAGAGCCCGTTGCGAGGCTCCGTGAGTGGAATTCCATTACAGTCCTAAATTTTGTAAGCCCCTTTTGAGAGGACTTTAGCGACGATGTAAGGACCAAGCCATAATGGTTGGAGTGTTCCTGCCCCCAAGAGGTCATGTTTCTAATCATAGAGTAGAACAAGATCACCCTCTTGAAAAGAACGAGGCTTGACAGATTTGCGGTATTGAGCTTTGACTCGGCACTGGTGAGCTTCGAGTGCTTGTGTAGCATCTCGATGAGTTTTGTTTAAATGATAGAGCGAGAGAAAGCGCTCTTCTATGGTGGTGGTGACACGCAGGAGTTCCACAGCGAGTTTGAGTGATGGAATTTCACACTCGATTGCGAGTACTACCTCCAGGCCTAATGCAAGTTTAAATGGCGTGAAGCCTGTGGGAGTTTGACTGATGTTCGGTATGCCCATAACGCAGAATACAACTTTTTATGCCATGTGTTTTTATGGTTTCTGACCAATCGACGAATCATGGTTTTGAGGACGTCATTTACGGCTTCGACTTGACCATTAGCTAGAGGATAATAAGACAAAGATTGATCTTGACGAAAACCTAGCATGGATGTTAATTCGGTCATCATATGATTCTGAAAGTGGGATCCATGATCTATGAAAATAGATAGGGGTACGCCGAATCGATAGATTACTTGATTGAATAGGAAGAGAGCGGTGGTTTCGCCATTGGCCTTAAAAGTGGGAATGGCTTCTTCCCATTTCGTAAAATAGTCGACCACAACCATGATGTATTTGTGTCCATTTTCCGAAGTGGGATTGTAGGTGACGAATTTAATTCCACATTTAGCGAAAGGACCAATGGAGATAACCGGATGAAGGGGGGCAGGATGAGCACGCATTTTCTTTGTGAAAATTTGACATGGATGGCACTTCTAGACCGCTGCAATGCAGTCTTTAAACAAAGTGGTCCAATAGTAACCTGTACGCAGGATTTTTTGGGCAGTAGCTATGCCCGAAAGATGACCACCGCACGCCCCTGTGTGGCAATCATTCAAAACACGTTCTGCTTCATTGAAAGTGAGAGAACGCCGAAGAATAGTATCGATACCACAGCGATATAATGTATCATTTAGCATGAGGTAGTGCTTTGCGTGGTGGCGAATACGACGATGATCGTCGGACGTGAGGGTTGGGCGGAAGTGTTGGGTTTGTAGGTAGAACAAAATGTTTCCATACCATGGGTCTGAAGAATCGACCAAGTATACATATTCATTAGGAAATGGATCATGAGCTACTTCTCCTGGGTCAATTCTGGGAAGGTCCGATAATAATTCGGTGAAGATGAGGGATTTATTTACTTTGGCAGCTTTGAAGACCAAATCAAATTTTTGGAGGATTATGATCCATTTGGAATATTTTCCTCCAATAATTTGTCAAGACAGGATGTGTCGCATGGGGTTATCCAAAGCAATAACCGTAGTCTGTTGTAGAAATATATGGTGTCAGAGTTGGGTGATGGCAAAAACTACTGCCAGAGAAAGTTTCTCCACATGAAGAATAACGTAGTTTAGGTCTGATTAGACCTTTGGAAAAATATTATATCACATGTTCACTATCGTCACTGTGAAATTGAACCAGAACCATTCCAAGTGAGGATGGTGAGGCTGCCAGGTAGAGGAGAAAGTCGTGTGAGTAGTTGGGAGCACTAGGGAGTGGGGCTGAAACAAGTGCATGTTTTAAAGCATCAAATGACTGTTGAGCTCGGTCATCCCACAAGTATAGTGTTCCTTTCTTCAATAATCACATAAATCCTTTCATCATCTTGACATAGTTAACAATGAATCGATGTAAAAAGTTTGCCTTCCCTTACAAACGTTGGAGTGGGAGGATGGATTGTGGTGCCGGAAATTCAACAATTGCTTTAACCTTATCAGGATCAACCCTAATCCCGTGCTTGGAGACAATGAAACCTAACAGACGTCTGGAATTGACCATGAATATGCACTTATGAGGATTCAGACGTGTATTATAGAATCTACACCTAGCAAAAATTTCTTTCAGATGAGCAAGGTGATCAGGTTGTTTCTTGGAACGGGCTGGAAGGTCATCCAAGTAAGCTTGTACAATATGTCGAATTTCGTGGAAAGCATAGTCCATAGCCCGCTGAAAATTTCTCCAGCATTCTTCAGGCTGAATGGGAGTTTACGATATGAAAATGTGACCCAAGGACATATAAAGGCAGTTTTATGATGGTCTTCTTTTTTAATCGCAATCTGGTTATAGCCTGAGAATCCATCCATGAAGGAAAAATATTCGCATCTGGCACAATCGTCGAGAATCTAATCTATGAACGGCGTAGGATAATTGTCTTGGGGACAAGCGATGTTCAAATTGGGATAGTCAACACAAACTCGAATGGTGCCTTGTTTTTTATCAACGGGAACCGGATTGGAAACCCATTCCATCAAAGGAACGAGATAGATGAAACCATAGTTTAAAAGTTTTTCTACCTCAATTTTGATGGCAGCTGCTTTGCGCGGGTGGACAGGTCTGAGTCGCTGCCGAATTGGTTTAGCATTGTCATAAATCTTGATTTCATGCTCGACTATAGATGGGTCTATGTCGGGCATTTCGTCATAAGACCAAGCGAACACATCACGAAATTCCTTGAAAAGGGATGTGAAGCGTGCAATTTCCTCAGGATTGCAATCTGCTCCAATCTGAATATTTTCCACGATACCCATTTTGACCAAGATATCAATGAGCATTGTCTTAGAAAGATTACCCATGTTCCTTTATGAATCGATAGTTTGAACAATCATGTATGCAGAGGGAACCATCTCAGGTGGGTCAAAGGATGGGATTTCAGTATTTTTCACATCCGAGTCAATCATCAAAGCGCGATGGTGAAACTCTCCCCAAGGTCGTTCTTCTAGAGACATGATCTCTCGAAAATCTTCATCTGTAGGCAAGACTTCATTGAGGAGATCCGTAGAGAGAACTGTGATGCGTGGGAGTTTTTTACCTTTGGTCGAAACCATAGCAGTGGAGGGTTTAGATGTAATTTGGATGGCTTGGTAGGCCAACTCGGCTGGTGAGAGAGGCATCTGATCTCCGTAGGAATCAATGCCTGAAGGTGCTCGGAGGATCCATGGGTCGATAGAACCATCGAAAGTATCATTGCAACCGTATTTGGGATCTCTGGTGGCGGGAGAGGAAAACAACCCAATAGGGAAGATGCCTTCAGAAGACCGGTACCAATACTGACGTAAGAGTTAGGACAGCCTCCTATTTGGGGTACAGTGCTACTTGGTACATTGAATAATCAGGTGTGCAGAAGGATAACTGATCCACTGTGACTATTTTCCCATCAAATGGAAATAGGACGAGTCGGAAGACCGAAGAAACAATGGCGGTCATGGCATAAGACCAAATGTGACCGAGCAATAGATTATAGTTGAGATGGTGATCTATGACTTCAACGTCCACAGTTACCATTTTCCCACTCATAGTGATGGGAAGGCTAGCAAGGCATCCTTTTGGGAGGAACTTGTGTCCATTGAAAGCTTTGAGGGAATTCAGCAGTGGTGTTAAGGTAGGAGAACCTAAATCTAGCCAGCAAGCTTGTGACATAACGCAGGTCAAAGCACCTTCATCAATGATAGTGGGATGGATTGGTCTCCCTTTCGACACAACCTAGACTTGGAATGCGAGTTGGTGTGAGAGGCGAGTCTGAGATTTTTCCATATCAAATATAGCTAGCATGGAATCCTGGGGTTCTATTCCACCAATGGCCAAAAGAAAGGCTTTCCTTTGTGCTAGACAAGTTTGCAATACTTCGAGAGAAGACATAGCTAACAGTGCCTGTGCCAAATCTTCTACAGTGTTGTAGTTTTGGGTTGCACGTGCAGAGGTGTTGTGATTCGTGCTTTGAAGTGTACCTTTGGGGGGACGAATCACAGGATCAGCAGTAGGCTGTTTGATATGCAAATCATTGGTCGGCAGTGGAGTTGAACTAGTACCAGGTTCTTGAGCGTCTATGGTGGGATTTCCATAAAGCTTGGCTCATGTTTGAAGTTCAACATTCTTAATGCCATAAATGGCAGATGATCCTTCACTGGAAGGATGTGAACCACCATTGCCCCGTTGCTGGGGTTGTGGCGAGTTTTTAACCATGTGTTGGTGTTGCTACTGTTGATTAGGGAAAGGATTATGAAGAACGGTAGGTGTTTGCCCAGAATCCTTGTTTGCGATAAAATCGGTGCATTCCTACAACCGAGGACATTTGTATGTCAAGTGGTCCTCCACACAGATCTTGTAGGTAAATTTCACAGGTTTATCCTTCCCTTTGTCATTTTTGGCAGCGTTTTTCTGATTAGGATTATTTTGATTGTCCGACTGCTCTTCCGAAGAAGATGTATTTTTCTTGTACCTCTTATTCTTTCCACTAGGGTTTTGTGAAGTCTGCACTAAATTTACTTCATCAGTAGGAAGAGTAGTCATTTGGTTAGGGGAGGTGGCAGCCAAGGATGGCTGGGAGGTTTGCCCCCGAGACTGTTTTGTGGCTACACAAGAGATTGTGCCAATGAGACCGTCGGCATGAGCTCCTGTTTTCTGAGTATCTGGAGGATTTGGGTTACCAGGGGCATTGGGTAGTAAATCATATAGCGTGCCAGATTGTGAATAGATTAAATCCAAATGTTGGGCATGATGAATGCATTGATCTTCTGTAACAGCACTGGAAAGGCCAATTTCTTTAGAGATGTTGGGTAAGAGAGACTTACAAAACCAATTAGATAGGAGATGATCCGGGATTGGTGCTTTGACTAGCCTCCTCCTACGTCTCCATTCATGAATGTGATCGGAGATGTGGGTGGCGGTGTCTTGGCACAGCGAGGTTAACGGTTTCGTTCCGGTTTCAAATCTGATTGGTAATTGGAAGTTCTTTATAAACTCCGTCGCTAAAGCACCAAAAGTGTTTATGGCGGCGCATGGAAATTCAATATACCACTTGGCGGCATTGCCTGTAAGGGTGTGGGGACACAGTCGAAGCCGGACACTATCATCCACCATGGAATTAGAGATAGACCATAAATGAAAGGTGGTGATGTGTGCGGCTAGGTCTTTCCCTTGTTTCCCATCGAACTTTGGGATGTCAGAAGGAATCTTGTGCGGTACTGGAGGCCAGAGAAGGTTGTGATTAATGGGGTCATTAGTCAGTTTATAGATGTCAGGAATGTCTAGAGCGGCCAAAAATGGAAATTGCGGGTTTGCCCTCGAATCTAACCAAGGAAGTATTGGTTGATTATGTGGACCATAGGGTCCACCCATTAATGTGTTACCAGTAGGATAAGTAGGACTTTGATAAAAATTTCCTATAGGTAGAGGGGTAGGGATATATGGTTGTTGTCCATAGGGAATATTATATTGTGGGGTGAACGGTTGGTTGCCCCTGGTGTAAAAGTTCCCTCCCATTCCAGATGGAGGTTGGGGTGGGTTAGTCCATATGGATGCAATAGAGCTTCTCGAAGGCATGCTACTACTTGCATAGTTCGGCAACAACATAGACCCTATACCGATATTTAAACCACTTAAGGGAATCGTGTTAATAATAGGTTATCCAATTTTTCCTAATGATTGCAGGGGTAGTGAAATGTTCCCTGTTGTTTACGTGCTGGTGACACTGCCGCCTGGTATGGAGGCCAAGGGGTTTGAACTCAGCAAAGGGTTCCAACTGAAAGGGTTGCTAAAAGTAACCGAAGTAGTCCCACTTGTAGGAGGAGTAACCGTAGGTCCCAACGTGGTCATGATAGGAGTAGATCCTAAAGGACTTGGCAAGTTACTTACAGTTGTGATGACCGTAGTGTTGGGACTAGGTATATGTTGACTACTGGGGTTACCAAGTGATGGCATAGAACCGACAACTGGCGGGGAGGATGGTGGTGAACCTGGGATGGTTTCCATTGGTATCGAAGACATGTCTTGGCATGGTCAAATCTGAATTATCATAGGCCCCAACGGATCAGTGAGTGGAGGATTCTAATGAGGTACGACCCCTTCCGTGAAAGGGTCCTTTGGAAATTCCGTATGATATGAGGCTATGTGAAAATCAGGGCTTGTCAATGGAGACTACTCTTCCGCAGAAGGCATGGGTTCAGTAAGGTTCAGTTATTCCTCAAGAGTTAGAGGAGGTAGGCCTTATTGTCGTCGAGACAAAAGGCATGGATCGGATGATGCCACGGTGACCTGTTTATTTTTAACAGATTTTAATAAATTGTGATGTATTATAAAGTCTCAGTGACAGTAACCACACACCTAAAAAATAAAAAATAAAAAAGGACTCTCTAAAATCAATCAGCAAGCAGCTAGAGTAGGGTGCCCTATCTGAGAACTACCATTTTCTGTTGATGAAATCCAGTATCAAAATAGTATACAGAGAGGGTTGGTTGAAAGTACAGTTACAGTCTCTCTAGAGCTTCACCTGAACCTCAGAGAATAGGTGTAAGCACTGTCGTGAAGACGAGTACCCTCCTAAAGACCAAAGACAGAGTGGGTCCGTCGTTTTCAGGTAACAGGATAGCCCGTCCCATTCACCTTGTGTAAGTCCCTAAAAATTATGGCCACTAAAGATACCTCAAATCACAGACATCATCAGGGGGGTCCACAATCTAGGACAGCCTGCTATATGGGCAGAATACCTAGATCCTCGATCTAGTTTCGACATCCCCGAAGGGAACCCAAATATATAACATACCCATTGGATGCAGTTGAAGGTGGGCTACCTTATTGTGCACCCAAGTGTTGTCTCGCGCTGAGCTCCAGTAAAGGAACGGTCCCGATAATATGGTTGTAGTAGGATTTCGCTCGTTATTGACTCTAGTCTCAAGTTTTGACATCTTGGGTGATTTTCATACTTTTCCTAACCCAAGATCCTAGCCTGAACTATTGTTGTTGTGAGCTCAAAAAAATTAATTTGATTGATTTTATTATTGCTTGATTCTTAGTGTACTTGATTATTAGTCTTGCAGAGGGGGAGTGGACGTATGAAATGTAATGAGACTCTGACTCAAGAAACCATGCAAAAATATGCTCTAAATATTCGATTCGATGAAGAGTATTTCTACAAGGAGAGGTTTCTTTTCAACATCCATGCACTAACATTCAAATGGAAAAGTTCAACCTTAAATATTTAGACATCTATTTACCTCATCTTAACAGTCTTTTAACTAAAATTTTCAAAATTAATTCAGCTAGATGCAGAAAAGCTAAAAAAAAAATTCTTCTCTAAAAAGTAAATGTTTTTGACACTGACTTTTCAAACAAGAGAAAATAAATAGAAATGCCAGCTTAGTAAACAAGCATAGGGATTCAGTCAAGGAGGGATATTGATGGCCAAAAAACTCTGCAACCAAAACACAATCATAGGGGTGAACAACAGATTTTGGTTGAGTAATGCACTTTCTCTGAGTAAATACAGTGTTAATCTAGAGACTAACGCATTGTTTTTAAGCAGAGCTCTCATTATAACGCACTGGAACACTAACAGAGGTAGCGTTAGCCAAGGTAAAGTCCTTCAGATGGTCAAACAGAAACAAGATTGGACTCTGTGAGCTTTTGAAATGTCTATTGGGCATAAATACTAGTCAGAAGGGTCTATGAATAGAGGAAAGAAGAAAGGGGGAAAGAGATAGTCCGGAAACTATGGGGAAATCCCTAGCGGAGTCGCCAATTCTACTATAGGGCAAAATGCTTGGGCTGTTGGTTTTCTAATATCCCTCTGAGGGCTTTTCGGTGCCTGAGGCAGACAGTAAGATTAGTTGTATAGTTCACAAAGAAGGCATATACATGTTCATATCAACTCAAAAAACTTGATGGAATAAGATGGAAGATTACCTCTTTGATGATCTTGAAGTCTTTTCGAGAGCGCTAAGCAGCGAAGCAAAGATCCTTCTTCACCAGCTCCAAATCTTGACCCTGTAATCAATCAAAGCACCCGTGTAATCTCTACCATAACATACATTTCCTATCAATCAAGTTAATATATGATAAACATTTAAACAATGCACATCTAATCCATTCATCTCATGCTATATAAGTAATTGAAGAACAATGACAATATCAACGCATATAATGGACAAAACAGATACAGTTCTATTAATTTGTAAAAAGGAGGATTACAACCATCATTTGTACCAAGCCCTCCTCAGCCTTCCAATATCTCTATCTCTCAATGTGGTGATGTCTTGATCAACAAGTTCTCAATGAACCTCTTTGAATTTTGAGCTTCACACTACAACAATAATGCTCTGCTTCACAAGTATTCAAAACTTTTACAATCCTTCGACCTTGAACCAAGAGCCTTCAACTCCATTTTATAAGAGATGAAGAAAGCAACCATTGCCTTTCTCCTTCCACCAGTTCTAAATAGAAAAAACCAAGATGTTTCCTCAACTTCCCATGCTTTTTCCTTCCTTGAGAGTTCAGTTGTTTTTGGCAAGGCCCAATAAGAGATTAGTACTTTGCAATTTCTATTTTGTACTGACTCTCTTGTGAGAAAAAGTTGGAAATTCAAAACATTCTCCATGGCTTTTTCTCGTTTCAAACTAAAAACACGGTTAATGCTTCCCTCTAGTGTAAACAGAGCATTTCCCAAGCCACTAACGTGGCCTATTCATTGATCAGGTGCGCTATAATGCTCTTGTGCTATTATAGGGGTGCATTACCTTAGTAGAAGTAGTTTTAGTGGAGGTATTTGTATTCCTTCCATATTTATCTTCTCCTTTGAGCTATTGAGGAGGTATTTTGACCTGTAACATCTCACTGTGTCAAATGTGTTCTTCAAAAGGAAAATGAAACTCTAAAGGAGAATAGCCTACGCCTACAGAAGGAGTTCGATGAGTGGCATAAAAAGGCATAGCAAATCATGAAGAATAAATAGACTCAAATTGACCACCTAGAGAAGAAGAATGAAGAATATCATAGTAGGTTTTGGGAAGTTGAGTCTAGCAGGGCACAATTGGATCACTTGGCTATAGTAGCTGCAACACAGAGCAAAGAGTGAATTTTCCTTATGAAATTGCAACTTGCAACATTTTTTCTTGCATAGGGGACATGCAAGAAGCTAGGCATGGGGGAGATGTTGAGCCCCGATTTTGGTTATTTTTTATAACGTTTCTAAGGCCTTGATTCCCCATTTTGATCTCTTTTGACACTAAATAACTCCCTTTTTTCCATATTACATGTGTTTTTACCAAAAGGGTGATGTGAGCTTTAAGGTATGCAAATTATTCTAAAAATTATCATTTCACTTTGTTCTTAAGTATTTTCGAAGCTAATTGTTACCTAATCAAATTATCTACAATTTCAAGGTTTACTAACAAAATCCTATGCAAACTAATTACCTTCTGAAGTAGTTCCACGATTTCCTGCATACATTCTACGATTTCCTGCATACATTCTGTGATTTTCTGTAGACGTGGATTTCCTGTAACCATTCTGATTTCCTGAAACAATATATGTTGTTGAGTATGTTCCATTTAGCCTCAAGAAGAATGGGAACATGGGTTTTGTTAGGAAATATACCTACATGGATGTTGTCCTATTGGCTTCCTTGAAAATTCCACCAAAACTTTCCAGATCTTCAATCCTATCATTGATGGCCATATTGGGAAATAGCTTTAGCAACTCAATGAAATCAGTTTGATCCATGCTTTCAATCATGGATCAAACTCAACATAGCTATTTTTATTATCTTTTCTAGTTATTGTTAGAAAATATTTGAAGTATGTTAGTTTTCCTAATTCAGGCAAGTTCATGCCTCTGCACTTGTATACATACTTTTATGTTTTTATTTGCAATGGAGGTTGGACGTACCAGAGTTCTACACTATTGTAATATTTCTCCAGATTAAAACAAAACTACATGTTCTCCTGATCTTGCCGTGTTAACTCCTTTAATAGTAAAAGGGGTTGTGAGTGAGGGAGGTGCTGGAGGGCTTCCTTTTCTCACAAATCCAGTATTTGTAGATTTTTGTTTCTTTTAATTGTTTCTTATTAATTGATAAAATTATTTCACAACTGTTGTTTCTCTTTTCTAACTTGTAGGCGCACATGTATGATGGTTAAATGTTGAAGTTCATTTGATTAATATTTTTGGATTCATTTGATCAAAATTTGATTTACATTGTCAAATTTTAAACTTATTTCATTTTTGTTGGATTGGTCCCTTATCTTTTTTTGATCATCATCAATAATATTACGTGTTGTAGAGGGATGATTAGATCAACTCCATAGCCTTTGCTGCTAAGTGTTGATGAGGAAAAGAGATATTGGAGCTGTGTGTCTATGTTTTTTATTAGAGAAACGCTTAAAATATTAGCCTACATATATTTTTCACAGCATCTCATAAGCTTACCTACCCTTGGTTGATGATTTATATCTGTCAAATTATAATTCTATAATTTTCCCAAACAGGAGTACCATGATCTTAGGGCTTGCTTCAAGCCATACAATTCCTTCTTCAATATACAAAAATGTGTCCTATGATCCTCTAATTCAAATCCCTATTATTTTTCAACATATACTTATTCTTGTAGCACGCCATGGAGAAATGCAGTCTTTACATCCATTTGATGAAGGGTCCATCCTTGAATTGTAGCAAGGGAAACTATAGAGCAAATAGTTGTATATCGAGCCACATGTGAAAATATATCTTCATAATACTCTCCATCTTTCTGCGAGAATTAGGGGAATTTTGATGTCTAAAATGGGCCTCCTAAGGAAATTATAAAACAATAGTGGAAATAAAAAAAATAAGATTTGATTACATCATCAAATTTTAGAGGGAAAAATGAAAAAACTACTTTTTTAACTCATATTTTGAACTTATCTCCCTAAGGTTTTACTCAAATTTCGAGCAGGAATACTCGTTGGATTCAAAATTTAATTCCCCATCCAAGGAGTACCCATGTTGCATACTTTTGATGGAATCTGCTACACGGAAAATGATAAATACATGAAACACGTGATTGCAATCACATTTTTTCATGTATTTCTCATTTTTCTTGTAACAGGGTCCACCAAAAGTATGCAACATGGGTACTCCATGGATGAGGAATTAAATTTTGCATCCAATGAATACTCCCACTCAAAATTTGGTTAAACCCTTAAGGAGATAAGTTGAAAATACAAGTTGAAAAAAGAGTTTTATTATTTTATTATTTTTTAATATTTTTACTTTTTTACTTCAAAAATGGTGAACCATCCCCCATGGTTGATATAATCATCTTGAATCCTATTGGTTCTCATAAAGTTTTTTTTAGTTTTACTCATTTTAGACCTCAAAATTTCCCTAATGAATCCTCAAGCCATGAACCTTGCCTTGTATTTTTCAATACTTCCATCAATTCAATTCTTAATATTGTATATCTGGACTTCGAATTTACCATGGATTTCCCCTTCGGTCTCAACAAAACATCCCATACATCATTATTCATAAAATATTCATATTATTCAGCCATGGAATCTTTCCAGACTTGTTATTTTACATTTTCTTCGAATGTGGAAGGTTCATATTGAATCATGGTGCTCATGGTTGCAAGATATCCATGGTACCTTCATGGATTATTCCTTTCTCTAAATGATCTTTGAGTGGTCACATGTGTATCAGTACCTTGAAGAATTTCTCAAAGCCAAAGTGGTTTCTTCCTAGTAGGAGGATTACTAGGAGTATAATCTAAGGGATCCAAGGGATTCATGGGATCATAAAGAATGGGTGGGCCATCGAAGATATCCATTTCATCATTCTTCTTGGGAGGAGGAAGCAAAGGAAGTTCTTGGGCTTTTTCATGTGCGAAATATTTATCGAATGTGACATCCCTACTAATTTGAACCTTCCTTTGACCAAGAATATATATTCTAAATGCTTTAAATTTTCACAATACTCAACAAACATATATTTTCTTCCAGTAACTTCCAGCTTGTTCCTCTTCTCCTTCGGCACATGAAAGTATACAGGGTAGCCAAAGATACGAAGATTACTCACAATGGTTTTGACACCTATGAATGCTTGTTTGGGTGTTTTGTTGTATAATTCTTAATGAGTCACCCTGTTTTGAACATTAATGGTAGAAATTTTTGCTTCTCCAAAAAGAAACTGTGGTACCTTTTAATCATGGAGCATGGCATAGGTGGCTTCTACAATGGACTTGTTATTCATTTCTGCTACTCCATTTGTTTTTGGAGTATAAGGTGTATTTTTTTATTTCTTGATGCCTTCCTTCTTGCAAAAATAAATGAATTAATTTGAGGTGTACTCTCCACCATTTTAAGACCTCAATATTTTAATTTTCTTCCCTGTTTGATTTTCAATCAAGGATTTGAATTCCTTGAACTTTTAAAATCATTCATCCTTATGCTTCAGATAGTATATCTATGTATTTCTAGAAAAGTCATCAATGAAGGTGATATAATAGATATTTTTACCAAGAGAGTGTATGGGCATTGGACCACTCAAGTCAGAGTGAATGAGATGGAGAATTTCATTTTCCTTGCTTTCACTAGAGGGGAATGGCCCCCTTGTCATCTTTCTGCTGGCACATCTTGTACATACTCCATCATGTTGAGCTTGAACCTTTGGAATCCCAGAGACAAAGTTCTCAAATTTTGAAATTCCATCATGATGAATATGAGTTAACCTTCGATGCCATAATTCACTTAGATTATTTTTGTTATGAACCAATGCTAATAGTGGCCTTCCAGTGACCATGTAGATTCCTTCATATCTTGTTCCCAAAGTGAATGTATATTTCATATATGATCAAATGAGCCAAGTAATAAATTTTCCCTTGAAGAAGGAAACCCTCATCCCCTTTTCTTCTAGAGAAGAAATTGATTCCAAATTTTTCTTCAACCCAAGCACATACATTACATCATGAAATATAATATATTCCCTATAATTCAAATGAAATTTGACGGATCCAAAGCCTTTTCTAGGATGAGTGGAGCTGTCCCCAAGAATAACTTTCAAATTTGAATCCATATCTACAAGGTTAGATAGAACTTCCTTGTAACCAGATAAGTGATGAGTGGCACCACTATCAATCAACCAGCTCTCCCAGGAATCTAAAGGAGATGAACTAGTAAGAGTGGAAATAAGGATATATTCAGATTTATTTGCAACATTACTTTCATACATGGAGATTTTTTAATTCTTTTTTGGATGATGATCTTCTTCATGATCAATTGGAGCATCTCTCCTTCTATAATTTATTCCATCATGGTCATTCCTTCGGTCATTTGTCCTCCTTTGATCATTGAATCTATTGTTGTTGCTTATAGTATTATAATGTGGTCCATTATTCTTCTCAAGGAAATATTGAGCATATTGAAATTTCTTGTGAAAATTGTAGCATTCAATATGTGAGTATTATTTCTTTTTATTTTCATTTTGAGGAGGAATATTTCTTGAATTTGATCGACCTCCTTTCCCTTTATTCTTCTTCTTTTCATGAGAAATGAATGCAACAGGTTCTCCTTCTTCATGTTTTTGAATCCTTCCTCTTCTTATCATCTTGGAATCTTCTTGAGTGAGATTTCCAACAATATCATAAAATTAAGGAAGAAAATTTGTGTTGATAATAGTAGTGATGAATGTTTCCCAAATAGGAGGGAGACCTCTTAAAGTCACGACCACTAGTTCCCTTTCAGGTATAACTTCTCCAACTCTTATCAATTGATCTATAACACGAAATATCCTAATTATGTAAGGTTGTATGGACTCTCCTTTATTCATCTTGTTGTATTTGAGTTGATATTTCAAAGTGATTATTTACTTTAGATTTTTGACCTCATACATACCTACTATCTTATCATACATGACCTTGGACCTTTTCAAGTTTCCAACATATGCAAGAAATTTTTCTTGTAAACCATCAACTATAATTTTATTTTCTTTATTCTCACCCTTCTCATGACAAATTTTGACGGCAGTGGATGCATTTTCAGGAGGCTCGGGTACCTTTCCTTGAATTAATTCCAAAACATCATTGTTGTCAGCTATGATTTCAAACCTAGTTTTCCATACAACAAAATTAGATGAATCACCCAATTTCTCATTCTCCTTAAAGGTGGTCATTGTCATATTGATTTGACTAGATTGGCTCTTTCAACCTTTCCAAAGATGATGGCTTCAATCCTTGTCTCCTCTTGGGCTTGGCCTTCACCTTATTTATGATTCCATGTTAATTTTATATTGTTCTATGTTGCATCAAATACTTTAGCCCAATTCCAAACTTCACTTAGCAATGTTTCCAATTACAATTAGTCTTTACATTCATAAATAGTAATTGATGATACAACAATAAAAGTAATGAAAAAGGAGACAATCAACACATTAACAAGGGTCGCTAGATTTTGTCAAAGGCCAGGGAAAAACTCACTACGGGGAAAACCCTTTGAAAATATTCATCTATTATATTGTCATAAAAAGTTCAAAAGAGAGTAAAACGATCCCAATACAGTATCTACAGTAATATAACCCAAAAAATTCATGAACCTGTGCATAGAGATCAAATATATTAGAGACAACTTGATTAAGCTTTCGGGCAACTTCAAAAACCTTTAGATGACAGTCAATGACAATCAAACGCAGAGCTGCTACCATAATATTACATGCCTACGACTTTAGGATATGATTCACTACCTTGACTATAGCTATCCCACGAATAGTCTCGATCCACAAGTGTTAAGCCCACGACTCAGCCAGAAACCCTAATTTAAGAGCAACGTTTAGACCTATGATTTTGGACCTCCGTGTGATCTCTTTCTTCATTGAAATATCGAACCCAATCAGATATAAGATTGGAATATGATTGATGTTGTGATGTCCAAATGAGCTTCTAGTTCACTTGTATTTATATGCTTCAAAGGTGTTCCAATGATGTCCATTTGATGTTGAGGCCTACCTATCCATATGAGTGAAGCCAACCTAATCTAATATCCATGAGTGGGTGCAAAAGAAAAAATCAACTTTTTCTTATCCGAATGAGGTGATCTTTAGGTTGATTTTGGTCCTCTTGGAAATAGGAACTCAATTCCATCATCGTATCCATCAAGTGAGTAGTCCATAGTGGAATTTGACCGCAGTTGCATAATTTTAACTCAACTCAATTTCTTTGGTGTTTTTCAATGTCCCATATACAATGCTTGTGGTTTTTATTAAATTTCCATGAAAATTATGCAACTACTTCGTTGAATAATTGAAAACTAAAACTATTTGACTTTAACCAAGATATAAAGTTTCTTAACAATTCATAAGTAACGAAATAAAACACAGAGATAAAAACAGATTCACACAAATCAACACAATATTTTTTCTTGGGAAACACAACTAATAAAACCCTCTTCTTTGTTGTAGTATTTTATTGATAAAACTTGAGCAATGAAATCTCTTACAAGAAAATATGAGAACAACCATGTTCTCTAGTGTAGTAGCTTAAAATACCTGCAAAAAATTTGATTCTAGCTCCTAAACCTTGTGCACCAATAACCCTATTTCCTAGTGCACTAGGGCATAAATTTGTTCACACAAAAAATCTTATTTTGCAGTGCATCAGATCCCTTTTTTTTTGCGCACTAGGTCTCCTATTATATAGGACACAAGTCCTAAATTTGTGCCCAAATTAGTGCAATAAGATATGCATTCTTGCTCCTCAAGGTCACGCACACCACAAGCAAAGAGTTATTTCTCTCACTAACTCATTATGCTTCTTTGTTTCACAACGTTGTGCACAAACTATTGAATAACTTGTATATTTCATCCTTCCTTTATATATTTTGTCCATGCTATAATAGGAAAGTTAAAAATTTGGAAGTTGAGTTGTGACTGACTAGTTAACTGAGTCGAACTAGTTCTCTTCTCCAATCATCACTTGGAGTTATGACTTGTCCTCCTTAATCAAAGACTCAAGTTCCCAACTCATCCTTTTCTAAATTTAAACTTCCATATATCCTATAGTTAGCTGAAGGAGATTTCTCTTTAACTGGAGTTCCAACTCTACATATGAACTCGAGATGATTATTCCAATAAATTGGAAATTAAATCGCAACAACTAAAGTCTATCTCCTGAGGAAATTCAAGGTATTTATAGCCAAGGCACACACCAGAGAATAATTTCTCTCACGAAAATTTTCAACACTCCCTCTTAGTGAGGAAGGTACTTCTAAAGGAACCTCATCAACCAAGATTTGTCTTCAACGCTAACACATTATCCATTGTTTTTGTTCCACCCTCTAAACTTGAATAATTCCCTAATTTATTTTAAGGAATATGATCTGAAGACCCATTATTTCCAACCACGCTCTCTTAGTATATCACTTCAATCATAAGTGCCATTTAACCAATGTAACTATCTGGTTGATTCCTCTTGTTGAAGGTGATACTAGAAGATCCAACTCTATCTTGATCTCCCTTAAGAAAATATTATGTCCACTTAGCTCGAACTATCCCTATACTAGGAGTCATTGATTGAGTGGTTTCCTCCACTCTCCTTGGGATAAGATCCTCATCATCCTATTGGTCAACACACTTTCCAACTATCTGAGACTCAAACTAAGATATTGGCTGAGGCTCCATCTCTCGCTCATCCATAACTTCTCTACTCTGAGAGCTTCTTGCCTTGTTGCTCAAGAATTATCCTTTCTCAACCTCTAATAAGTACAAATTATTCTTACTTACACCTATTTTCTTCTTACATCCAGAAGCTAAGTGTTGGAGGTAAGCGTTACCTTATATGTTGAATATGACATCAAAACCCTTGTCCTCAAGGGTAGCTACTGAAACAATATTTTGCTTAAGGCATGCAACATAGAGGATATTTTTGGGATGAAGGGGGTTACCTAAATCCCTCTAAAAATTGACAAAACTAACTCCTCTAGCTGCATACATACCATCATCTCCTAGATTGATTTGAAATTGCATGTCCTTCTCCTTTAGGTGGCTGAAATACTTCTTTTTCTTGGTCATGAGGAAGGATTATCCTTAAAAAATATACCGAATATTATTGTGTGTTGATATTTCCATGCAATAAATCAATGAGAATTTTTTCTTGAACTGGGAGGAAAATGCATATACCTCTATTGATGCAGCTAAATGGTCCTTTTTGGACTCCTTCTTCTAATTAAGACACTTAGCGGCATAGTACCCAAACTCATGGAAATGGAAGTACTTTATCTTTCTCATATCCTTAATTTTTTTCTCACCCTTATGAATGGACTTGGCCTCTCCTTAGCCCTTCTTTCCCTTGCCACTTCACCTGTCAGGGAAAATTTCTCCTTGTCCTCTATCTTTTTGATCTATCATCTCTGGGCCCTCTCCATATTTATTCCTGAACACAGTCACCCCATAACCTTTCCAAACTAGGAAATTTTCTCTACCACTTACTACATCTTGGAAGTTATACCAAGACTTATAAAGTCGTAGGAATTAAAGACTCACAATGTAATTGTCTGGTACAGTCACACCCACACCACCTATCTCATCTCAAACCTGAGTGAACTTTGAAAGATATGTGACAATGGGCTCACCTTTTCTCATTTAGGTACTTCTTAGCTTATCTTTGAGAGAAAGCTTCCTGACATCATTGATACCTTGAAAAAATATAATATGGATTTAAAAATTTTATATGATGTATTATTCTCATAGAGATGAGGAATAATATGGTATTTGATCCCCTCAAGAATAATATTCATGACATTGGTGTCATTCTTAGTATTTTGGGCTAGTTGTTGGGGATCTTGAGATGGCACTACGCCTGCTTGATAAACTCTCCCACCCCATTATTTTAAAAAATTATTGTGATTCTATCCTTCCATGCACAGAAAGTTGAAGCTCACTCTAGAATGTGATGTAACCTTAGCCCTAGGAATTCCATACTGCTATCTAAGGGACTGCTTTTCTCAAACTTTGATCTGCACCTTCAACACTCTGATGCGTAGAGATAATTTTGCTTGGTTAAAGCATCTTGAATTTGATACAGACTTCCTCCTTGTTTCTTGAGAAACCTTTGGCTCGTCGCATTTTTCCTTGCTCTCTATCTTCTTGAGTAGAATTTTACTTGTGGATATCACAAACTACTACCCAAAAAAACCCTTTAGGATAGACCTATTTCAACAACAATCTTCTCCACAAAACATGAGCATCAAAATACCTTCTAGTATTGACTTGTTGTAGATACACTTCTCAAAATATATGACCAATATTTATACCTAAAGCATACTATATCATCCATTTACTTCATCCTCACAAAGATGTACCCTCCTCGCTCTTTCCTATGAAAACTTGGACCTTCAATCTTCTCTTGAGAGAGGCTTCTCGACCTCTTATACCAGTACTCCTATACCTCAACCAAAGAGAAATATCGGCCCTATACTTGTCTTGTATCTGAGGTGTTACAAGCCTATCCTAGTTTACGTTCTTTAATATGTGTGTCGGTATGTATGTGGATCTCTACTCTAATACCATGTTAAATTTCCACGAAAAAATTTCAACTACTTATATGAATAAATGAAAATTAAAACTATTTAAATTTCACCAAGATACAAAGTTTTTTAATAGACATAAGCAAAAGAATAAAAAGTAGAGATAAAAACATAGTCACACAGATCAACACAATAATTTTTCTTGGGAAACCCAAGTAGGGAAAACCCTCTTCTTTTCTGTAGTATTTTATTGATAAACTTGAGTGATGAAATATCTTACAAGACAATCTAAGAAAAAACTTATTATCTACTGTACTTGCTTAAACTCCCTGCAAAACACTTGATTCTAGCCCCTAAACCTTGCACACAAGCTTCGATATTTTCTAGCACACTAGTACCTAAATATGTGCACACAAAAAATCCTAATTTTTTAGCGCATCAGATCCCTATTTCTGTGTGCACCAATTATCCTATTATATAGGAAATAGCTCCTAAATCTATTGGAAAATCAACTTAATAACCTATTTTCAGGCACAATAAACAACCTAACATTTAATTGTCAATCTAGGAGTTCGTAAACTTAGAGGCACAACACTGGAAATGCCAAAGAAGGACTTCAAAAACTTGCACTAGTTAATACAATGACACCACACCATTCTGGAAACTGGAATAAAAATAAAGTACTTTGCAAAAAATAAAAAGAACTCTCAAGCTTCCACAAACAATCCTAATTACCAAAATGAAATTCTATGTTTATCTTCAATATAGTTGTTGACATATTAACAATTAGGCATTTGAAGAGATCTGCCTTTTTAAGGATTTTCCCTCTTGCACTAAGTTATTATTCCTGTACTCCTGCAATCTTCTTGCACTATTATAGGCACAAGGATTATGTGCTGGAAGTATATTTTACACTTATAATGGATATTTATGTCTTTATGTAGACACTCTCAGCCTTGGGACTAGATCATTCTATTCTTGTATCAGGATATTGGTTCCTATACTGGAACAGAGGTTCCTACACCATGTTTTCCAATTACTTTCAGGAAAAATTAAAGAGTGTGCTGACTATGAAAATAATTTTCAAAGGAAAGTCATAATTGTGAAATAACTTTCACACGCAAAATAATTCTTCAACTAAAGTGAATCTCATAATGAAAATAAGCTTTGAAATAAAACAAACCTCAAAAATCAAAGCACACTTTCTTCAATGCAGTGAAAGAAATAACTCAAGCATGAAAAAAGGATTTTATTCCTGTGATAGTTAATCACATAAGCCAGATCTGCCTTTAATCTTTGTTAACTCAGAAAGGTTCACTTCAACTATTCAGATCTACATTTTAATTCTTTACTTTTAAAAATATGAAGTGGAGGCATAGATCCATGTGTCGTAACAACGTTCGTTCATCATTTAACAAAGCATATTTAATTCCTATGATTTTAAATCTTTGGTATTAAAAATAATTCTATTTAATAACAAAAATTCACTTATAGAAATTCATTTAATTCTTATAAAGGAAAGGAATGAAAAAATCTTGTTGTAATGAACCGAAAAACCAAGTTACAGAAATGTAATATTCCAAAATTTTCCTTCAATAAATTGGAATATTAATTTTTTCTATTTTCACTTATGAGTTGAATAATTGGGTGAGGAGACCCAAAGAAAATAAAAACATGGATGGAATCCCTCTAAATATGAAAAGGGATTAGCAATGGAACTAGATTTCACACCCTCATGTGTGAAAGAAGACATTTGCAAGGAGACTAGGTCAAGTTTGACCAAGTCAAACAGCGCTGCCTAAGAGGGTATAGCTTGCTTAAGAAGACAACGCTGAAAAGAAGGAGGGAAGTTTCCTTGATGAAGGAAACCCTAAAGAGTGGGACCCATGGAGATGGAGCTTTCATTGTATAAAAGGAAGGCAAGGCATCCATTGTTTGGGATGCATATGATTATTGATTTCTTGTTTTCTTAAACATATCTGCAGTCCCGTCTGTTTAGATGAGTTGTTGTGCTGCTTAGCACAAGGATTTCCTGCTTAGGAATCCTTCTCCTTATTGAGAAGCCTCTTGAAGGAGTTGTACTAATTTTCCTCACATCCAGGCTTGAGGCCAAGCATCCTCCTCCAGTACAGCGTTATTTCTGCAGCAGAAATATGTTGTGTTGTAGGGTGTTGCAGTGAGGAATCACAACACCTCTTCCATCACTTTTTTTTCAGAGGAGGATTCTCTTTTCCTTTCAAAGATCAGTTTGGAAGCCATTGGATCTTATTTTATATCTTGGCATTGAGCCAACTCATTCCCTTTCCCCTACAACGCAGTTTGCTTCAGTCACTACATTATTTTCATGGTGCATTTGCTGTGGGGTGTTGTATTTCTGATTGGAGGGTGAGATCTCAAGTGTAAGGATCATCCTTCCACTTAGAAAATCCATTGGAGGAGGTTTTCTTCCTTCTCTATTCATTTCCAGTTTTCAGAGTTGCAGCTGCTGCCTAGCAACTCTGACATTTTTTCCATTTTGTATTTTTCAGCCAATCCTTCTAAGGATTGTTGTATTAGTGTTTCTAAGGGTTATATATTTTCTCTCCTATTGTATTTGAGCTATATATTTTCATATCCATGTATTGACATCATTTTTCAGCTACAATCCATAATAGACTGCGTTGTCATAGCCAAGGGTTTCACATATGAAGCAGTGTTCTTTCATTTCCTTGTACATGTATTTTTGACGCTTGCATTGCCTTTATTGAGTGGATGTTTCCTCAAGAACTTGTACTTTATTTGCTTATATAATATTATTTGTTGGCTATCTATATCTTTTACCTCACAACTACTAAAATAAAACTGTTGTTCCATGGTATGTTCATATAATGTTGTAGTCCCCCTATCAAGCACTTTCTGAGGACATCTAAGTGTGGGAGATCTGTTTAACCCACTTAGAAGGATTTATTTGGAGCCTCCTCTTGGATTTAGGACTTATATACATTGATATAAGGGATCCAGGTCCAGGTTTCAATTCCTGTAGAAGCCATTACTGGAAAATGCGTTTTCTAGTCATGCCTTGCTAGCTGTTCCAGATTTGGAATATTACAAGAAATTATAAACGCACTAGCACAAAAACGTGCTTGCATGATTCCAGATGGAGATAACTAATATTCATAAAAGGAAATGACTGAAATTAAATCAAAATTAATTAACAGACACACCACATATCTGTCACACTTGAATTTCATTGAAATAAAACTAGAATTCTTATGAAGAGATAAATCATAAACTCAATCCATAGTTTTCATGAATAAAATCAACACACACCTTTAACTGAATGAAAGCACGAGATGGAAACAATCTGGGTTGGTTGGGCCCTAGCTAACCAGCTTTTTTCCCATTCTATTAAACTTGAAGCTTCAACACTCAAAGGCACATCAGTAATAGATTAAAACATAGAATGCAAGCAACATGGCGTAGCTCCTTTGTATTGATTTCAAAGCAGCAAATGTAAATTATGAATTCAAGTCTAGCCTAAAATGAGGGTGTAGGGGGTAGAACCGCCAAAACTCATCTCAGCAGCATCAAGGTACAATGAAAATGGTTTCTCCTCCACCACCCTCCTTCCTTCACTTGGAGCCATAACTCTTCTTTTATAACCTTTTGCATTACAAATTTGGCATTAAACAAGCCAATCCTTTGCAAAAACATGGGGATTGAATCCCAACTAATAATCATGAATACAATATCATTACAACCGGTTCCCTATTGAAGGATTGAAGATTTACCATGAATTTTCCAAATCTAGGCATTTTTTAGAAATCTGGATTTTTATTTTTATTTTTAACAAACAACCTCCAAAGAACTCTTCATATCTCCTTAAACATTATGAATTTTGGAAAAAAACCACGTATTATTCAATTTCCTATGCTGGGAAAAAACCCCATGTTTCAAAATTTTAAGATTCACTACGGTCGATGTGGAAATAGAGGAGGAAATAGGTAGTCTGGAAACTGTTGGCTAGAATTCTGGAAAATTTGGTATTTTTAAAAACTACCTCCAAAGCGCCCTTTGTATCTCCTCAACGATTACGAGTTTTGGAAAACGACCCACATCATATTTTTAATGTCCTATACTGGGAAAAAAACTCGTGTTTCAGAATTTTGATATTAGCAACGATCGACGTGGAAATCGAGGAGGAAATTGGCTATTTGGAAACTGCTATGAATTTGGGCTGAAGTTGTAAAATCTGAATTGGTGCAAGAATGTGTGGTGCAGGAATCCTACCGGTACTAGTGAAATAATGTGTGGTGCAGGAAATTTTCCTCTATTAGAATAGACATATAATCAACTCTGCAAACCTACAAACACAAAAAATATTATTAAAGAAGCTTTTAATGTTTAAATCTCGTTAAAACAAGGGAATAGAAATTACTTACTTATTATCTCTGAGAATGCATAAAACTACGACAATATAACTATTCAATATAAATAAAAGCATGAGGGATATCGAGTAAAAGGTGATATAAAGCAAGGAAAAACAGAGGCCCAACATCCCCCCATGCTGACCTTCTTGCATTTCCTCATGTAAGGAAATCAATTTTTGTATTGTCACCCCCTTGCAAAAAACAAGATTAAAACATTTATGGATGCTCATAATAATGTACCTGCAATTTTGTGTAACCAATATTTCCTTCAGTAGATAGATCTTGTTCCAAAAATAGAGTGTCTCTTAGACTCTTTGTTTATTTAGACTGATTTTAAGAAAATCTAACACAAAAGATACCATAGGAATACCAAATTCAAGGATGGTGTTATTATTGAATAAAATAGCCAACTTATTAAAATTTCCATAAACATTTCTGGGCATCCTCGATCAGAATTTTTACTTTAATATCCTCATTGTAAATATGAGTGACATGATTTGAAATCCATGGTGTTAAAAGTAGTCATAATAATAATTTCCCATAGTGACCATATTACCATTATCCACATATAGTTGAAGCTTCTTTTTTCTAGGCAAGGTGAGGTGCCCACACTAAGGGTCCCACATCCATAAAAACAAATTATTCCAAAAAGATAGAACTCGAAGGCATAACACCAGAAGGATATTTAAATCCATTCTCAAATAGATCTGATATTGAATTTAGGAAGACAAAAACAACCAAGTAAATCATAGTGTAAAGTTAACCTTAATACCACAGCCATGGCCCTACTTCCAGCAAGCGTCAATACCCTCGACAGGGATGCCTTTTAACACATGAAATGCCTGTGTCCCAACTGTTAGATATAGATTTAGAGTTGTTTCAAATAATTTTCATTTTTTTTAAAATTAATTGAAGGCCACTGTCTCGGATTGGTAACCAACTAACGACAGTTCTAGTCACAAGAACTAACAAGAAATAACAAGTCGGCTCATGATGAGACCTCTTCTCTTCCAAATTTTCAACTGAAAGCCATTACCCTAGCTTGGTAACCAGTGCGGTAATTTCATTCTTGTTAGGACCCATGATCACGGTAGGTCGGCTCGTAATGAGACCTCCTATCCATCAATTAATCTATCTTATATACAAAATTTGATTATAATCAACCTTAAATATGTTACTTAATAGCTGGGGAGGCGCTTCTGCTCCTTAAGAGTATGAGATGGCAAGAAAAGTTTTTAATTACTAATGTTTACTGGTTGGTCCTTCTACCCTGAAGACTCATTTGAAATAAAACATCTTAGATAATGACTAAAAGATTCCCCAAATTGATCACGTCAGTGTTCTTGTGAAAACTTGTTATAGTTTTGTAGGCATGGTCCACCGTAGGAAGTCTCTCATCAATACCCTCAAAGAGGGTCTTAAAAAAAATTTCTGAATGATAGTCATTGGTTAATAATCAAAGTCACTTTATAAAATATGAGGCATTAACAGTGAATTTCTTCCCACAAGTCTTACCACGAGAGTGCATAATAATGGAAACTTTACAAGTTGTGCTTTAGGGAATCACAATTTCAAGAGTGTTGTTATACAATTTTATTTCAAATGGCATCTTTATTCATTACCCTACCCTATTTTAAAGAGAGGAAGATCCCTTTTAAGTGTAGGTGTACTTCCAATCTAGCCATGTATGCAACATAATGCTAAATATACTCACAGCTATTTTTAAAGAATAAACCTTGATACATACCAAAGTGTGAGAAACTAGTTTCTTTGATTGATATGGTACCAAGATTTTCGAGTTAATGAGGGAATGGGATGTGCTAAAAATTATTTGGAACAAAAACTAAATAGTACCCACAAAAACAATAGTATCCAATTCATAGTACAACTCAATAGTGTTTTCAAGGTATATTTTACCAAATTCTTATGTTTTGATTTTGGGAGGTTGTATCTAAATCACTCCACATAATCCTCCAAACTTTCATTTCCCCACTGTGTTATCCCAAAAATATCTTCACCGGCTTGGCAATAGTCTTGGTATTTATCCAAGAATACATTCTTCATGTCTTAACATGTTTGAATGCAATTCCCTCCAAGTATCATGAACCATCGAAGAGTTGCTGCTTTTAGAGTAAGAGGAAACACTCGCAACCTTTGAGCATTAGTACAATAACCATATCCTCTACAAAGTACTTCAAATTCAAATAAGAATGTATCTGAGTCTTAATTTTCCAAACCATAAAATTTTGGCAGTACATATGGGGGAATACTATGCATTTGTGCCCAGGGAAAATTTTAAGGATGTAAAATTATTTTGAAGTTTAAAAAGATGGCGAATTTCACTAGTCCGTAATATGCAAACTATAAAAATTTAATTGATGTATTTGTAAAACTATTCAAATTTATAACGATATTATATATATTGTCTATATAATGTTGGTGATTTTTAAGGTAAAATAATTTTATATTGTAAAATTTGGGCGAATCATTTTTATAAAAAAATGGAAATTGGCGAATATTTTTTTTGGAAAAACCATGGAAAATTAGCCCACCTGCGAATATTAGCCCCTAAAATTTTCCATGTTTGTGCCACTCCTGGATTGTTGATAGGGACTTCAAAAGTAATAATGTTTTCCATTTCTTACAAAATGAAAAGAGGTTCTCCATGTTTTACTTCGAGACGCCTTCGTCGAATTTTCTTTCCAATTGATCAGTGAAATAGCTACATTGGATGATTGATATTAACCTCAAAACTCCTCATTGAAAAATGCCTTGAAATACCATTTCGTTGTTTTCAAAAAACTAGTTGGTATATATTTTAGCACGTGGTTGAACAGATTTGGGGGGTTCATATAAAAACCAAGAATTTTTTTTTATTTTTTTAAAAAAATGCAAGAAAGAAACAAATTCAAAGAATCAATTCTAAAGAAATAAAATTTGTGAGAAAAACTAAGTAAAGAGAAAACCAAAATATAATAGGTTACTAAGGTCAATCCCCTCAGCGCCTCGCCGACAATGACACCAAATTGTTGGGCATAATAAACAACCTAACATTTAATTGTCAATCTGGGAGTTTGTAAACATAGAGGCGCAACACCGGAAATGCCAGAGAAGGACTTCAACAACCTGCACTAGTTAATACAATGACACCACACCATTCTAGAAATTAAAACAAAAAGAAATTACTTTGCAAAAAATAAAAGGAACTCTCAAGCTGCTGCAAACAATCCTAATTACCGTAATAAAATTCTATGTTTATCTTCAGTATAGTTGTTGACAGATTAACAATTGGGCCTTTGAAGAGATCTACCTTTTTAAGGATTTTCCTTCCTGCAATAAGTTATTATTCCTATACACCTGCAATCTACTTGCACTAGTACAGGCACAAGGATTATGTGCTGGAAGTATGTTTTACACTTATACTGGAGATTTATGTCTTTATGTAGGGGTTCTCATCCTTGGGACTAGAGCATTTTGTTCCTATATCAGGATATTTGTTCCTGTACCCGAACAGAGGTTACTGCACGAAGTTTTCCAATTACTTTTAGGAAAAATTAAAGAGTGTGCTAAATATGAAAATAATTTGCAAAGGCAGGTCAGAATTCTAAAATGACTTGCACATGCAAAAGAATGCTTCAACCAAATTGAATCTCATAATGAAACTAAGCTTTGAAATAAAACAAATTTCAAAAGTCAAAGCACACTTTCTTCAAGGCAGTAAATGAAATAACTCAAGCATGACAGCAGGCTTTTATTCCTGTGATAGTTACTCACATAAACCAAATCTGCCTTTAATATTTTTTAACTAAGAAAGGTTCACTTCAACTATTCATATTTACATTTTAATTCTTTCCCTTTAAAAATATGAAGTGCAAGCATAGATCGATGTGTCCTAACATCGTTCGTTCATAATTTAACAAAGCATATTTAATTCCTAGGATTTAAACTCTTTGGTATTAAAAGGACTTCTATTTGCTAATGAACATTCACTTACATAAATTCATCGAATTCTTATAAAGGAAAGGAATGAAACAATATTTCTGTAATGAACCAAAAAACCAAGTTGCAGAAATTATAACCGCACTAGTGGAGGAATGTTCTTGCACGATTCCAGACAAAGATAACTAATATTCATAAAAGGAAATGAATGAAATTAAATAGGACTTAATTGATAGACACACCACAGATCCGTCACACTTTATTGTCAATGAAATAAAGCCAGAATTCTTATGAAGAGATAAATTATAAACTCAATCCACACTTTACATGAATAAAATCAACAAACACCTTTAACTGAATGAAAGCACGAGAGGGAAAATGAGTTGGGTTGGCTGGGCCCTAGCCAACCAACTTGTTTCCCATTTTATGAAACTTGAAGCTTCAACACTCAAAGATGCATTAGTAATAGATTAAAATGCAGAATGCAAGCAACATGATGTAGCTCCTTTGTATTGATTTCAAATTAGCAAATGTACATTATGAATTCGAGTCCAGCCTAGAACAAGGATGCAGGGGGTAGAACCCCAAAAAATCAGCTCATCAGCATCAAGGTACAATGAAAATGACTTCTCCTCCACCACCCCCTCCTTCCTTCACTTGGAGCCATAACTCTTCTTTTATAACCTTCTACATTAGAAATTTGGCATTAAACAAGACAATCCTTTGCAAACAAATGGGGATTGAATCCCAACTAATAATCATGAATATAATATCAGTATGACCATTTCCCTATTAAAGGAATGAATATTTACCATGAATTTCCCAAATATAGGCATTTCCTAGAAATTTGGAAAAATTGATATTTTTAACAAACTGCCTCCAAATACCTCTTCATATCTCCTTAACCATTATGAATTATGGAAAATGGTCTACTCTTTACTCAATTTCCTATGCTAGGAAAAAAACCCATCTTTTGGAATTTTAAGATTCACTACAATCGACGTGGAAATCGAGGAGGAAATAGGTAGTCTGGAAACTACTGACTAGAATTCTGCAAAAATAGGTATTTTTAACAAACTACCTCCAAAGCACCCTTTGTATCTCCTTAACCATTACAAACTTTGGAAAACGGCCCATGTGATAATCAATTTCCTATGCTAGGAAAAAACCCATGTTTCACAATTTTGAGATTCGTAATGATTGACATGGAAATTGAGGAAGGAATTGGTTGTTTAGAAACTGCTCTGAATTCGGGCTGAAGTTGTAAAATCTGAATTGGTGCAGGAATGTGTGGTGCAGGAATCCTACCGATACTAGTGAAATAATGTGTGGTTTAGGAACTTGGCCTCTATTAGAATAGATATATAATCAACTCTATAAACCTGCAAACACAAAAACTATTATTAAAGATGTTTTTAATGTTTAAATCTCGTTAAAACAAGGGAATAGCAAATACTTACTTATTATCTCCGATAATTCACAAAACTACGACAATAACTATTCAAGCTAAACAAAAGCATGAGGTATTTTGAGTAAAGGGTGATATAAAGCAAGGCAAAACAGAGGCCCAACACCTATGTTTTCTTGCTCCTAAACCCCACGCGCACCACAAGAAAAGAGGTCTCTCTCTCACTAACTTGCGAGGATTTCTTTGTCTCGAAACCTTGTGCACAAAACAATTGAATAACTTGTGTCTTTATTCCTTCCCTTCTAGATTGTTTCCACTCTATGATAGGAAAGTTACAAATTTGGAAGTTGAGTTAGGACTAACTAGTTAATTGAGTCGAACTAGTTCTCTTCTCTGATCATCACTTGGAGTTATAACTCATCCTCCTTCAATTAAAGACAGAGGTTCCTGACTCATCCTTTTCTAAATTCGAACTTCCATCTATCTTGTATTTAAATGACTATTAATCCTCTTTAACTGGAGCTCCAATTATAAGCATCAAATCATGATGATTATTCCCATAGATTGGAAATTAAACACCATAATTGAAGTCTATCTCCTTAGTACAATTCAAGGTTTTTTGGCCAAGGAACACAATAGAGAAGACCTTGTCTCGCTACATTTTTAACTAGTTTTGACTACACAAGTATTTATTGAGTTGTCATGAAGGAGGATTCCCATAAAAAATTACATCACTTCACTGAGTAGCCACTTGGATTGTGGGAATTATAAATTCCTTCAATTGAATGGAAATTTATCTATATAGTCATTACTAAATTTACAAAGCAAGAAAGGATGGCTGTGGATATTAAAAATTCATAGTTTTATTAGCAAAGATATGAATAAATTACCCAAATTATTGAATTAATGATTCCATGAGTGGGTCATATGTGATTACACAACATGGTTAAACATATTAGCCATTCCAAGATCTATCTCATGTGTGAACACATTCTTGCTATAAATTTACAATGGATCAATTTGTTGTTGCAATTGGGATGTGTATGGCCTTTCTCAAGATCTCAATAACTTGTAGGAAGGTATTGATGAGAAATTATCTCAAGTATTTTCTCATGAAGTTTCTCAGTTAATCTGCCAGTCTTTTCTTGTAAAGAATTTACTGTTGAAGATTAATATATAAACCTTCATCTCCTGCACCTGTTTTCCCACATTGGGTTTTTCTGGGGACAATTGTCCAAAAATAACTGTGTCATTGTGATTGGTTCTTATGCTTGCATTTTACTATTCTTTTATCTATATATACTTGAGTGATAGCTGCAATAGTGTTTATTTTGAAATTTGTTGTGAGGGTTTTGTAAATAACTTATTGTGGAAATAAGTAGGAGAAATAAATCTATAGCTGCAGTAGAAATTCAAAATTGAATTTTTCACATGGTATTAGAGTTGAGTTGAGTAACATGATTGGAGACTCTGCATTGGAATGAAGTTGAGAAGTTGTCGTAGCCGCAACTCGAAAGGGTTGACGTAGCTCTCTAGAGAAAAGGGAAAGCATGGAAGAATAGAGGGATCATGACATCTCCGTATTGGCCTCGATACTGGAAGAAGAATGTGCTTGTGTATCAATCTATGCTTCTCCTGAAGTCTAGTATAATGGAGCTTCTGCACATATGACAGGAGTATGAGAATCATTCTCAAGCCACCATGAAGAGCAGATGAATTTCCAGATCACCATGGGAAATGAGGCAAAGTGTACCCCTGTTGGGAGAGGTACCATATTATTTAAAACTGAAGCTATAAATAAGCTTAGAGCCACCAATGTGATGCATGTGCCTTGTTTTGGGATGAACTTACTCTCAGTGTCTTAGCTCCAAAACAATGGCTATAATGTCTACTTCATTGGAAAAAGAGTTTATGTCAAACACCCGAGTTAGAAGAAGAAAGCACAAGTCATAGTCAGGAAAAAAAAAATAGAATAAGTTACAGCTCGAATCTCCAATGGAATTAATAGGAAATTTTGAAGATAAGGATTTGAATGAGCTATGGCACAAGATAATGGGGCACTTACATCATGGGGTTTGAAAATTCTCAAGAAGACCGTCACAGGAGTTCCAAATATGAGCACCAAACAAGATGGAGTTTGCAGAGGGTACGTACTAGGGGAGTATGCTAAGGAAACCTACCCCAGAAGTAGTAATAGGGATAACAGTTTGTTAGGATTGATACACTCATACATCGGCAAACCAATTTCCACTAGAGCTCTTAGCGGTGCCGAGTATTTCATCACCTTCATTGATGACCATTCAAGGAAAACTTGCATTAGGGGAATTTTGAGCTCTAAAATGGGCCTCCTAAGAAAAATGTACAACCAAAATAAAATTTAAAAGAACCAATAGTATTCAAGATGATGATTTCAACCATGGGGGATGATTCACCATTTTTGGAGTAAAAAAGTAAAAAGATTAAAAAATAATAAAATAATAAAACTACTTTTTCAAATCGTATTTTCAACTTATCTCTCTAATTTTTTACTCAAATTTCAAGTGGGAGTACTCGTTGGATGCAAAATTTAATTCTTCATCCATAGAGTACCCATGTTGCATACTTTCGATGGACCCTGCTACACGAAAAATGAGAAATATATGAAAATACGTTATTGAAACCACATTTTTCATATATTTCTCATTTTTCGTGTAGGATGTTTCATCAAAAGTATACAATATGGTTACTCCTTGGATGAGGAATCAAATTATGCATCCAACTAGTGTTTTCGATCAAAATTTGAGTAAACCCATATGGAGATAAGTTGAAAATATGAGTTGAAAAAATAGTTTTTTTCTTTTTTCCCTCTAAAATTTGACGATTTAATATAATATTATTTTATTATTTCCACTATTGTTTTATAGTTTCCTTAGGAGGCCCATTTTAGACCTCAAAATATCTCTAATTCAGATCTACTTTCTGAAGACCAAAGATGAAGTATTTGACTGATTCAAGGATTTTAAAGCTCTGGCTGAGAATATGACAGGAAATCGGATAAATATTCCACAATCAAATAATGGTAGAGAATACATTGATAAAGACTTTACAAAATTCTTTGTGAGGGAAGGAATCAAAAGAGAGTGGACTTCTCCATATAATTCAGAGTAGAATGGAGTTGCAGAAAGGAAGAATAGAAGTATTGTGGAGGTTACAAGAGCAATGTTGTATGATCAAGACATTTTTGTGGGTTGAAGCTTGTTACACAACTGTAAATGTTTAGAACAAGGTTCCTCATAATGCATTGGGTAAGATCACTCTAAAAAGTGTCTTCATTGGTAGGAAGCCAGAGGTAAGCCACTTCAGGATCTTTGGTAGTGTGGCATACTTCCATGTACCCGAAGAGAAGAGGAAGAAATTGGATAGGATTGTTGAAAAGGGGTATCTGGTAGGATACATTGAAAATTCAAAGGTTTACAGAATCTACATTCCTAGCAATAGGAAGGTTGTAGTGTGTTAGGATGTAAAATTCATGGAGGAAAGAGCTTTCAGAAAATCCCAAGAGATTCTTTCAGCAATGTAGTCTGAAGATGGCCCACTGGTTCAACCACTACAACCAGCTAAGGTTAGCCTGAGTGCTTCTCCAAGGCAGAAGGATCCAAGGGATTCATATTTAGAAGATTTTCAGGAAGAGGACCAGGTAGCTCCATCCACTACTAATGGTAGGATGAGAAAGGAATTACAAAAACTTCGGAAGGATGCAGAGGAGTTTGTCGGGGCCCCCAGAAATGAGAAGAGGCAGCGTAGGCAACTAGACATATACCAAGCCTTAGTAGCCCAGGTTGGGGAACCCTCTAGCTTTAAGGAGGTAGATCAACATCAAGTATGAGTGAATGCAATGGTGGAAGAGTACAGTTCCATCATGATAAATGATGTATGGGAGGTGGTTCCTAGGCCTAAAAATGATCAGTTGTGGTTTTGATATGGATCTACAAGCTAAAATATGTTGCAGATGGCAACGTAGAAAAATTTAAAGACATGTTTGTGGCAAAGGGGCATGCTCAGAAGGAAGGGATAGAATATGAAGAGAACTTCACCCCATTTTCTAGATATACTTCTACTAGATCTGTGATATCCCTTGTTGCCCAGATGGGATGGGAGATTCACTAGATGGACGTAAATACTACATTATTGAATGGGGTGATAGAAGAAGAAGTATATATCAAACAACTAGAGGGATTTGAGATGCATGAGTAGAAGACTCATGTCTGTAGGCTTAATAAAGCATTATATGGACTTAAGCAAGCCCCTAGAGCTTGGTATGGTTGAATTGATGGCTACTTGCACAAGATGGGATTCATCAAGAGTGATGCAAATTCTAATATCTACTATTTGAGAGTAGGGGATGAGCCTATGATACTGGTATTATAAATAGATGATCTATTCCTAGTAGGATCATCTAAGCTTATTAAGGACTACAAGGAGAATTTAGTTATAGAATTCAACATGAAGGATCTCGGGTTGATGCATTATTTTCTGAGGTTGGAAGTTTGGTAGAGAAGGGTTATATCTTCCTTGTTCAAGGGAGATAAGCTACAAAAATCTTGAAGAGGTTCAATATGGAAGAACGTAGACCCATGGCTACACCAAATATAAGCAATTGGAATAAAATTGATACTTCTGAAGATGATGAGGATGATCCTACCTTGTATAGGTAGCTCATAGGGTCCTTGATGTATCTGATCAATACTCGACTAGACATTTTTTATTTTGCAAACACCCTCAGTCATTTCATGGTGGAACCAAGGATGGCACATTAGGTAGCAACCAAGCATGTTCTCAGAAATCTGCAGGGAACAATTGAGCTTGGACTGAGATACACACATGGAAATGACATCATATTGAGTGGGTTCACTGACGCAGATTGGGTTGGAAGCCTAGTAGATCGGAAGAGTACCAGTGGGTACTGCTTCATTGTTGGATCAGGAATGACTTCCTGGTGTAGTAGGAAACAAAAATTTGTGGTTCTGAGCTCAGCTGAGGTACAATATATGGAAGCAAGCATGGTTTCTTGTGAAGCCATATGGTTGAGGAAGATGCCTGTGAATCTACTCAAGGAAAATATGGAAGCGACTTACATTCTATGTGATAATCAGAGTTGCATCAAGCTCATTAAAATCCTATGTTTCATGATCGGTAGAAGCACATTGACATTGGGTTTCATTTCACCAGAGACTGTGTCTAGTGGGGAGGTGTACAATTTCAATACACTCTGACAGGAGAATAACCAGTGGACATCCTCACTAAAGCTCCGTGAAAGACAAAGTTTTTCTACTTCAGAGAGAAGATGGGAATGATCAAGAATCCATTTCAGTAGTAGAAATGGACAGATGCAGAATTGAGAGGGATTTGAAGTATAGATGAGGTAGTGACATCGGCAGTGTCATGGGTAGTAGTACAGAAGGCAGCAACACAACAGATGAAGGGCAACATCATCCAAGCATCAGCAACTCAGAGGATGCTTGAGGGTCAGCGCAGTATGTAGCAAGAAAATTACTAGAACACTTTCCTTGCTAAGAGGGACTGTTGATTTTTGTAGCATCAGAAAGTGATCTAAGTCTCAAATTTGGTGAGGAGGCTTAGACACTAGTATTGTAAAGAACCCAGAAACCATTTGTGGAAATTCCACTCGGTTCATGTTTTATTAAAATAATTACTTATTTTAGTGGAGATGCTAAGTCTAAACTTAGGGAAATTAAATAATTAATGGGTATTAATAAAATAGAGTGCGAATCTTCTAAAGAATGAATATCAAGTCAAGTTTTAATCTTAGCCATTGATTAAACTTCTAATCTAGGTCATTGATTCATCAATCAGAAGATTATAAATAAGGCTTGAGGGTCATTTGGAAATAAATCCTAGCATACACTCAGTAACCCGAAGGAAGTCAATTCAAAAGGAATAGAATTCAATTTCAGAGGAAGAGTTGTAGGGCAGAGAAAGTAGAGGGAATCAATAGTGTTAGGGCTCAAGGGAAGAAGGATTCAGAAGGCCATAGAGGGAAGCACAAAGCAGCAATGCAGAGAGCTCACGCAGGGTGACACTATCTCAGGCAAGCTATGTGTAGAGTGAAATGAGGAGGTGGTGCAGACTGGGGGAGTCCTAAGTGTGTCAAAAATTCTCCAGACTGTTGATGATAATTTATCTCAGGTGTTTTCTCATGAATTTTCTCAATTAGTCTGCCATTATTTCCTTGTAAATAATTTACTATTGAAGATTAATATATAAACCCTCATCTGTTGCACCAATTTTCCCACATTGGGTTTTTCCAGATACAATTGTCCAAAAATAACGATGTCATTATGATTGGTTCTTATGCTTGCATTTTACTGTCCTTTTCTCTATATGTACTTGAGTGATAACTGTAGTATTGTTTATTTCAAAAAAAATTGTAAGGGTTTTGTAAATAACTTATTGTGGAAATAAGTAGGAGAAATAAATCTCTAACTGTAGTAGAAATTCAAAATTGAATTTCTCACAGAAGGGAATCAATTTTACTGACTACTAATTTGGAAACTTGGTTTAGAATTGTTTATGCTAGACAAAAACTCTTCTACTATAATCATTGATCTCATTCACCCAATTATATGAGTGGCCTATATTCTTTTACTTTTGGGTTTCATTGCATTGGGGAAATCCAACAAATTAAAATTTTGCTAAACCAATATATAGAAACATTGATTTCAAATGAGTAGAAAGGAATTGAACCATAGATATAAGTAATTCATTTTTACTACACATAATCTATTATAATTTTTATAAAAAATAACAAATGGAGTTTAAATTTGATCTATGTAGTCATACAAATCTATTGGAAACCTAATTTAGATTACGGTTATTGTATTATTCTCTTAAGAAATAACATTAAAAGTCTCAAGCAAATGTGGAGATCCATGAGGAGTCCAAGAGAACTCTTAGATGATGAAAGCAAGGGTCATAAAAACTTGTATTTATGTGTATCATTATTATGATAAATAAGACTCATGCTTATCTTTACTCCTAGTCATTAGTGAAATAGTTGTATTAAATCAGGTACCTTCCCACCCTGCTTGATTTTGTGAAAGCCATGGTTTGTGATATTCCTTAACCTAAGTAATCGTTATGTGAATTGGGTGATATTTATGGATAATGTATGTGATATCTCCTCCACACCAATTTGAATGAGCATGGAATTCATCTATGATTACCCTCGAAATGAGCTAAAGTTCCGTAAACACTCATTATTTGATCATTGTTGTGACTCTCTCCATTGTAGCCAAAGGTCTTGATTTTCATGAATGAATGCCACACTATGATGTGAAATTTCATAACTACAAGGGACATGTCTTATCTTAGAGAGGATTCGTCTGAAATATAAAAGTTGAAGCCAAAAACATTGAAGCATCCTTCACACCAACATTGCCACTCAAAATGCAATATAAGGTCATCTATTCCATAACAAGTTGACATAATATCGATATAGTTTCAAATTGGTTTTTCTTGGGCATATTTATATGTAAATCCAATTACTGCTCCACTCTTTATAGTTATAAACCAATACATTACCCTTGGGTTTTACTATGTTTTCCTAGATAGTTGTGTTCAAGTAGGAGATGGGTCGCATTGATGGTGAGTAGCAAGTTATTATCTCGAAAGTCTGTCATCATCATGTCCTTTAACAAATTTAATGCTTGCTTCACCCTTTTCATATTTGAGTCTTAGATTGAGCATTTATTATTGATCAAAAATGATAATCCAACAACCAGCTTGACATCTTGTCATTGAGGATTATCATGTTATGGTTTCTCTATGGAAAACTCATATTATTTCCCCATACATAGAGATGCACACAAGTAAGTTATGCTATGGAATACAACTGAGACTCATATAAATTTTATGTTTCGCAGCATTGATATATTTCTACTACATATGTCATTATTCCTAAAACCATAAACCTAATGATTCATAATCAACCATTCGTGAAGACAATTATGGGAGATGCACTAACTATTGGCATTCCTAAGTTCATTGGGATTGCTCTTAATATCTTAAGGACAAATCATAATCAAATGTTGGCATTTGTCTCACTTAAAATTGTAGTATTTCTTAATCGTTTCCATTTATATAATATTTATGCATTCATCCTATACATGGAACATATACTTAGTTGTGAGAGGACGTTGGCATATGGACAAGTCAGATAGATCATAAAAAAGTAATCTCTAGTCATAAGTTTAGTTCATTGTGTAGGTTTTGACCCTATGCAATTAATCACTACAAATATATCCTTAATAAAATAGAAGATATGCAATGGAAAATGCACACACTAACACAAATATTTTACCATGGAAACCTCAATTGGGAAAACCAGTAATATTTTTCATTATATTTTTTCACATATATATATATATATATATATATATATATATATATATATATATATATATATATATATATATATATATATATATATATGATGGAATAAGCATAATTCCAATGCATTTAACATGGATTAGAATACAATTGTAGTTCCTTCACTGAAGCTACAAAACCACCATGAACCATAAGACTACTAAACGTAAAAATCATGTGCCTACAATTGGAAAAAATGGATGCAAAAATAGGCAAAAAAAAATATCCATCACTTCCCTCAAACCCCCATGCAGGGGAGATTTTTCCCCATACAAAATCTCTCATGTAGGGTGGGATTCACCATCCCTAAAACCTCCTGAAATAGGTTAGGATACCCCCCCCCCCCACCAAAAAAAATATTCTTAGTGCATCGTACATCCCATGGGGATAATCGCTCAAAGAATATAAGGCATATCCAAAATATCCCGTGTAACTACCGTTTTTCATTGCACCACATATATGTAAATATAAATGTGCACGTGCCAGCATGGTATCTGTGGTCAACAAATACCATTGTTGTTGAACACTTGAAAATTAATGATAAAATAATTTATGTCTAACAAGAGGAAGGGAAACCCAAATATGAAGCTTGAGGGGGAAGGCATGTTGTGTTCCATGAAAAATCACATAGCTATCTTGCATTTAATTCTAAAAGCCATTATTCAGGTTGGTTAACTTGTCAGAGGTCAGTTTTGACCTAATAGAGCTACTTCTCCTTACAATCATTAATGAGATGGGATTGGGCATATGGGTAGAGGTCTACACCTATACATGTCCCCCATATGGATAGGGGTGAGGAATGCCAATGCCTCGGGAAAAAAGGAAGGGATTCAAGAAGGCAAGTGAAACAGGGAGATTAAGGGAAGAGAGATATTTGCATTAAATGCGAGGATAATGGGAGAAAAAGCATGAAGGAGCAGTGTTGGAGTTGTAACTGAGCCTTGAGCTCTACGAATTTTGGGATTTATTCCCTTTTATGTTTTTGACTCCATTGGATTGTTCTTCTGTGTCTGCTGGTCAATGGAAAGCTCAATGGATGATCGAATCACTATGGTGCTTGTTGTATGGTTGTCAAACTACATGGATAGGGAAATTTGAGACACTATGATGCTTTTTGGAAGAGTTTTTAAACCACCTATATAGTGGATTGCATGCCCCTGTCATTCTTTATATGAAAATATAGTAGTGAACCCACCTAAAAATTGGATTCAAGCTCCTAGAATTGAGCAATAACCCATATGGACTTTGGGTGAAGCTCTGTGATTAAATTAAGTGAGCCAATATCGTGCTTACTGCCAAATACTAGATGTTAAACCACTAGAACTATGGAATTCATTTCCTGAGTAGGGATTCAGAGCATTGGTGTGAATTTTCCCTGAGAAATCATCCCCTCAATCTTTGGATCTAGCTTGGGGATAGTCATTTGTAATAAAGTTGCAGTGCAACTGACTTATGTTTGGGTGGGGAGTGGAAGTCCCTCCTTCAGTTTCTAGCCATATTTAAATTCACAAATAAGTGTAAATTTACTTATGCATATGTGAATTATGGATTATGATGTTCCTTGTTATGTTTATGGCTAGTACAAGACCTTGTGTGTTTATGAATGTAAATCAGTGTCTGAGTTGTGAAGTTCACTATTTATTAAAAAACTTCCCGGATTATCCACATTGCTAGAAAACGAGTGTCGACGTTTCGAATCCCAACGGGGATCCATCATCAGGACATTTCTTGAATGAAGGGATTGAGAAAAAGACTAAGACCTTAAATATAGGTAGAAGTAGCATTCTAGAAAAGAGCCGACCAAAGTTTATAACTTTTATATATTTATTAATTTATTTTATAAAAGAGCCAACCAAAGTTTATAATTTTTTATATATTTATTAATTTATTTTATATATATAATATGATCCTAATACCATAAATTTTATTTTATCAAGGTTAATAATCTACGTTATAAGGTATAACTATAAAGGAAAAGGGGACTCCTACAAGGTTAAAGATCTCAATAATCTAATAAAGCTTCTAATTTAAACTTTTTTAGGTCTAGAAAATATGATAAAAGATTAAAAAATTAACTAAACAAAGTACTAAATAAAATCTAAATATATAATTGAATTAAAAGGATATATTTATTTACTATATCATTTTAATTTATTATATACCCAATTTTATTTAAAAACTTATTCTATGTCCAATTATATTTTTTATAATTTTTTAAATTTAAAGCTTTAATTCTATTAGAGTATTAATTACTAACCAAGATAAAAGAATACTAAGAAATAAAAGACCTAGAGGAGACTTAATAAGGTTAATCTAATTAAGGCCATAAATAAATTAAAAGGATATATCTATTTTAATTAGATATACCAATATAATTTATTATGTGTCTAATTTTTATTATAAAATAACATTAAAGGATTATTTTTATTTAGAGGATTAAGCTCATTTTAATAAACTAAAAAACTAACTAAGCTGGGAAAATGATTAGAAAGATAGGGAGAAAATATTAAAAGGGAATAAAGAATAAAATTCTAATGATTATCGATTAATTAATTAATATTTATTATAACCAGATAAAAATTAATTAATAGGGATAATTATTAGAATTTTTGTTCATTAAAGTTAAAACTAAATTAGAATCAAAGGAGGAAGACCATACCTGGGGTTATATACCTGAAAATTATACCTCAATGGAGGATGCTGATGATGGATCCCCGTTGGGATTCGAAACGTCGACACTCGTTTTCTAGCAATGTGGATAATCCAGGAAGTTTTTTAATAAATGATCACCACATGAGTCTAAAAACCAAAGTTCACTATTGTGTTCATGATTGGAATGATATATTGTATTCCATTATTCTAATGCATGTCTAGAAAACATTGTCCAATATTGTGTTCATGTTATATGTGAGAACATTTGTTTTCATGTTCACTTATTTGATAGCTATGGATTATGAACAATGTAGCTCATATTTTTCCAAGGAATTTAAAAGTGTAGTAGATGGATTGTAATTTTTCTCTTACATTTATGAAAATATGTATGATTTTAGCCAAGTGGTGTTCATAGCTATCTAAATGAGCTTAACCATACTGCAAGAGGTGGCATAGTTGGATTGACTGATAATGAATTCCTGGTGTGTTTCAATTGCAAAATTTTGAAGATAAGTGTTGGGGCTTTTCCCTCTTCTTTCCTTGGAAACTTGTAAAATTTTGTTATATAGGAACATGTTCCTTGTCGTGGGTTATCATGCAAACCTTGAGGTTTTCATGACCTCGGGTCATTTTTCCATGAGACAGAGAAAGAATGGTAGTCGGGGTGGTCACCCCTTTGTATATACAGAAATGAAATTTTGGGCAATCACCCCCTTCTTTTGTAGGATCCCAAAAAAATGGGTTGGGAAAATGCCCCTTGGTTCTACATGATTCCTGAATTTTTATATTTATTTTTTCATCAAAATTTATCGAATGAAGTGATCTTCATACACATAACATACATGTGTATAATAGTGCTTGACACCTGTTGGCGAAAAGTCAGGTCTCGCGGGCAAGACCCAGGTTCAAAGGGTTGTGGCCAACAAGGGGTCCGGTGTAGTCTAGTAACACGCCGGCATTGTCACCCTGCTCTGGGAGAGCAGAGCGTCTCACCCGAGGCGTGCCGCGACAGCATGAGTAAGGGGATGGGATCACAGATGAGGAATAAACTCGCAAACCACGTAAAGAAAGTAGAATCCATTACATATACCCGAATGTACATGCAAGATCACTAATCAAGTATTCGACAATGTGTAAATCTTAAAAAATTTTAAAGCAAAGTGCAAACACATCATAACACATAACCAAAGCATAGAGACAAGAATCCTTCTCTTATATTATTCTTCAAAGCCAATTACATGATTACATAGCTTCCTTCTCTCGATAACTCATACATCGTGTACAGATGGGTCTAAGAACAGAAAGGATGAACATAGAAAATAGGAACCAATGGAGAGAACGGTCCGATTCTTCCATGATCGCTTTCGCATTCAATCATCCCTCAACAATGACCTCCCAACAAGAACTCGATCAACCAACCTCTCTCTCTTCTTCAGCCGGGTGATCGCCTTTATTCACCCGCTCGTCGTGGATCGGCGGCTTCTCTGCGTCTTTTGCTCGCTTTTTTCCCGACTTCTCTTCCCGATGTCCGCATGTTCTACCTCCCCGTTTCTCGTCGTATCTCTTTCATCCGTACTCATCTCTCGTTCAATCTCCAGCTATCAGTGCTTCCGCGCCGCCTTTGGTAGCTCCGCAACTCCCGGTCGCGACGTGCGTTCGCGTTAGCTATGTGTGTTTCTCCGTAACTCAAAAAGAGTCCAAGTTCAAAAATGTCTTGGCTGAGAAATTCAAAAACTTAAACAAAAACAAGGGCCCCAACAAGCCCCGACCACAATCCTTTGACTCGTCCGCGAGTCAATCGCAAATGACAGCCTCTACCTCCATACCTTCGCGCGGCCTCTCGTGCTCCCCGCTCCGTCGCTCTCTTCTTCGTCGCCCTTTCTCGCTCGTACTTCGCCACTCGCTGGTTCAAACAAGGGCCCCAACTCCGGGACCCGGCGGAGTGCCGAATCTCGAAGCTCATGAAAGTTTCCATCGCTCGTCGCCATTCCCGCATACAGGGTGTCAGCCTCTTGAGCAATCCCGGTTAGTCGCGCTCATCAATGGGAGCCTGGGCAGCCCCGAACAAACGTGGCGAGTTGGGACTCGCATTGGCATCCGAAACCTGATGCATTGCCTCGGCACAGGGTGCGATGGGCGCGCCGCATCTCCCTGAGATTGTGCTTAGCCGCCGCGGATTCGGCCTCGCCATCTCGCATGTGAAGTTCCACTGTCCCGACCGAGCGTAGGAGATGATCTAATGTTGCCGATCCGTGGTCGCCCGAATTTGGGTGGAGATTTGTTGCGCTGAGCAAACGAATGGGCTGCGTTTGACCGTCGCGCAAGGGAACACTCCTGTAAACTACGTAAAACGGCGTAAGCCGCCGCGGTCGTGGAATGGAGAGTTTCTTGTAGATTAACCGCCCGTGCCCGTTTGCGCTACCCGTCCCGAATAGTCGCGTGGTCTCCGGTAGGGTAGGCCGTGCGGCTAACGCCGCTTGTAACTCCCGGTTCTCTCTGCAAATGGTGGTGAAAACGTCCCCGAGCCGGCGAGCCCGTAAAGCTATACCGCTCCTCTTTCTATGCGAGCAGGAGTGGGGCATTGTGGAGCCCGTGCCTCCGGCCATACGCTGGAGAGTGCCCGATTAACAATGTTGGCCCGTTCCTCGGAGGTAGGCCTTCTCCGCAGCAGCCCGATTGCGCCGTTCGCAAGCGCCGTGATCTCGGTTCCGCCGCTTCAGGGCATCGCCGTCGTAGCTCCGTATGAATCGCTCGGCCTTGAAGGCCGCCCTTCGCCGAATGAGCGATATAACCGTGCCGGGACCCGCCTGTTCCCGCATTCGCTGTGCTCGGGGCACCCTCGCTTCAGGGCGTCTCGTTTCTTGTGAAGATTGGCCCATGGCCGCCGCTCTGTCCGAAGGCTCTGAAGGTGGACCGACGGCTCGCCGTTGCACCAAAGCGCCACATCAGCTCCGGCCGGTCCCGCTGCGTGGTTTGCTCTCGTGGAAGGGTGGTTGAATCAACCCCAACTCGTCTGTCGAACAAATATAGTGGCAAGGGGATCCCGGATGTGGCCACGTGGTCAACAGTGTGGTACCACGACGTTGCAAGATCGGAGGTGACCTCCGCCCCATGGTCACCGCCGAAGAGTTCCTGATCAACGAATCTGACACAGTGGGTCGATGAAGTGGACAGATTGGGGGAAGTGGCATGTGGTCTGCTAGTGGAGGGGGCGGTGGATGGAGTGAACGAGGTGGGAGGAGACGAATGTTGAGGAAATCCGCCGGATCAATCGGGCTGTTCCTCCGAATCGTGTAGTCGTGGGCGGCGGACCGGTGGATCATCCTCCGTAAGGTCCACCACGAGATCTCGTGGCCGTAGTGCGGCCCTCTTGGATGGGGGGTGGCCCGTGAGGAATCGGGTTCGGGGCCCGATTCACCCATTGTCGTCGTGATGGGGGGTGGCCGAAGTGAACAGTGGAAGTAGGAATGGGGGAAGTGAGGGAAGCGGTGTGGGAGAGACCAAGTGACCGATTAAGACGAAATTCATTAAAAAGAAGGAAATATAGGGCGCCACTAGAGACAACCCCGGGTTACCATGTTGAGTCTCCGAGCCCGGTCGTTGAAATGCTCCACGATCGGGGACCACCGTCGGCAGTGGTCGTCATGTCCCCGCTCGCGTCTGGTGGTCGTCGCCACCGCAACTTGGGAAGATTCTCGCGGGCACCGTCGCGTGTGACGCCGTCGGCAGCCCGCATCCCATCAAAGTTGTATCGAGGACTCCATCACTAACATGCCGGACGACCCCCGCTAGTAGAAACCTCTCCGTGGAAGACATTATCATTCAACCTGGAAACGCAAGGGCGCCATATGAAACGTGTGGTGTCGTACACAAGCCGGCCGGATGAAAGTGTGGTTATGGCTCGACGCCAAACCACACTTGTTCGCTCGTATTCATCCAACAGGTTCCGGGTACCCGTTGTCTAGAAGCGACTCACATCGATCATCCGCCCATACCATTCTCGAACGCCCTGCGTTCACCCGCCCGTCGTCGGGGGCCGTGGACACTCGCTGTGAGAATATCGCATCGCGAACGGTTGGTTCTCGGTGAGCTCCGCCGGTGTCCGTATCGGAGGAACATGCCATTTCCACATGGCGAATGCGAGGAGCAAGTACCCATAGATAAAACTGTGGTCCGTCTCGTAATTGTCTTCACAAGCCGCGAAGAGTTCCTTCAATACAAACGCACTCCAATTCAATCGGGCCCCCTTTGACGCAGTGTGCTCGCAATAGAATTGGTGTCCAAAGTGCATTCACCCTTGGTGTAATGGCGCATGGTCTTGCTAGCTATCAAGTAGCAAGAAAACCGGATTGCTCGGGTACGTTGATCGATCTATCTTGGCACCTTTGCCACCCCTGGGCGAGTACCATACTTTGTGTAGAGGTCCGCGCTCACTGATTTCCGGCGCGCTTGAGGCTGCCTCGCCCCGCAGAGGAAACATTCGCACCACCGCGCAGTAGGCCCCGTAGTTTCGACCAATGTCTCGCTACATGTATTGGAATTTCCTCGTTCAACCATAGGGACCCGTTCGCACCCGATCGAGGAGGAACCGGTGCATTGCGAACCTGGGTCCGTGTGGTGCCGAAGACAGAAAGACTTCGCAAATTCATCAACGTCGATCGCCGGAGACCCCGAATTCATCCTTCATTCGACTCGTTAGAGCTGCTCCCCGGTGTATAATGGTGTTCCATGAACGTCCGCCAATGCGTGGGGAAACTCACTGGTCGTGACAAGTTAGCGTCCATGCAGTGGTGCATTGTCGTACTTGCCGACCGAAAGTGATTCGAGTCGGTGAATTCTGCCATCAATCGTTGTTCAGCACAGTAGAGAACAGCTCAGCATCTTGGCGCGCTCCGATAGACCTCGGACAACTCGTCCGTAACTTCCGCTAAGCGCCGAGTGCTCGCATCTGCGAGTGCTCCCGAGTCGCCGAAACTTCCAAATCGAATTGGTCCATCATCCCATGCCGATAGCCTTCATGCAAATTGGGCCATCCTCGGCACGCGTGGGTTGATGAGACTCCATAACGGCACTAATTCTTGCTATCTTTCTTGTCTCGCTAATCGTGCGATCAATCGCAGCTCGTGTATAATCTCGGGCGCTGCCGTACGGCGCCATTGGGAGATGGGCGACTCGACGACTGAGAGAATCACGCGATGGTAAATGATTACGATATGATTATCGTCCATTAAGGGAATTTATGACCAAATCCCGAGCTATCCTACTGGATCGACGAAAGGACCGACGTGCTATGACCTCGGATCGACATCGGCACGAGGATAGATCCTTCGTGCAGACACGCTGGATCGAGCAGCGCCATGATCGGGACTGGCGCGCCGCCACGCTGGATCAGGGCGTTGCGACACGCTGGGATCGGTTCGCTCCGCGCGCATGGGCGGTTGCGGTATGGAGGCCGCAATCGACGGTTTATTTGATCGATCGCAAAGGAATGGAAAAGGCTGATCTACGCTCATCCCTAGGCAAGGGAGAATTATTCAACTACGCTACTTTCTACGGGTGCTCTCGTTGCGCAGAGTTATTAATGGAAAATGAGAAGTACCTACTCCCGGTAGGGCTTCAGTGCGTGCGCCATTCACCCATCCCGAAGAATCGTGCCGTCCAATTGTGCCAATCGAACGGCTCCGTAGTCGCGGATTTCGATGACGAGTACGTTCCCGACCAATGCATCTCGGAGCTTGCCCGGAAACTTCTCGAACCGGCCGTCATATAAGAGAACTTTGCCGCCAACCCGGAAAGCTTTAGTCTTGATGTGGCGGTCATGCCATGCTTTCGTCCGGCCTTCTCGAACCTTCTCGTGGAATTCCGCAAGAAACCGAGCCTCATCCAACCCCCCGTAGCTCGTGGAGTCGTTCCTTCAGGGACGCGTCTTCCGAGAAATGAAGGGATGTTGCGATCAAAAGGTCGGGTACGTGAACTCCTGAGGAATCACGGCTTCCGCCATACACCACCGGAATGGCGTCCGGTTTGTCAAACGTTTTTACCGTGGTCCGGTAAGCCCATAATGTCGCCGGTATCCGCTCATCCCAATCATCCCGCCGAGCATTGCAAATCTTTGTCAAGCCCTTTTCCGTAATCTTATTGAAGGCTTCCACCGTACACTCATTGGCCCCGCGGGTGGTATGGACTGCTCTTATGATGCCGTATCATAAACGTGTCTAGTAGCGACTTGACCGTGGCATTAATGAAATGCGTGCCTTGATCACCGGTCAAGCTTCGGGGCAGCCAAAGCGGCCGATGATGTGCTCAAAGATAAATCGAGAGGCTGGGTCTCATGAGTAAGCCAGGCCGCGTCATCGGGCCGTTTTCAGCCCATCGCATCGATAATCGCACGTAATGATGTACCGGCTTTGGAATGGCGAGCGATTGGCCGTAATGGGCCCCTACAAAAATCAACAACCCACTTCTCAAATGGCCGCAACACATGCACCGGTGTAGCTGAAGCTCATCCTCGTGTGAAGGCCGTCCCGTCCTCCGACAAATATCGCAACGTTTCACATAGGCCTTACGATCAGATGCACCGTTGGCCACCATAGGCCAGCTTGAAGTACCTTTCCTTGCGTGGGTTTAGCACCCACGTGTCTCTCCCGCAACACCGCTCGTGACATTCCCACATCATCGCTTTCCGCTCATGGTCAAGAACACACTCGCGTAACACCTCATCCAGGCCCGCTTGTGCAAACTGCCTCGCGATCAATTGATAATCGGCCGCCCGAACAACCAAGTAGGCGTTTCACTAGCGTGTAATCCTCTGGGCACCTGTCCCGTGGTCGATACGTGGCAATGTCATCCGGTAGTCCGGGACCGCTTCAATCTCGAAATAGATCAGCATCCCGAAGCCGATCATCCAACGGACCATCGTTTTCCCCCGACTCCAACTCCGGACAAATGATCGGGACCAACATTCAACCCGCCCGCTTGACAATTACGTCGAACGTGAACTCCCGAAAGAGAGAAGCCATCGCGATTCTCCCTTCCAACACGAAGCTTATTGACCGTGACATTTTAAGCGTCAAATCGTCCGTGAAAATGTAAACTTACCGCCGTGAAGGTAGTGGCTGAACTTCTCGGAGAGAGTACACCATCGCCAACACCTCCCGCTCTGTCGTGGTGTAATTCTTCTCCGCATTAGATAACCGTTTAGCTGGCGAAGTATACCGGGTGGTCAATCGTCGTGTCCCCGGTTGCGCTTAATACTGCGCTCAAGTGCAATCCCCTCGGACGCATCAATGTGCACATGGAACTCGCTTTATCCCAATTCGGATGGACCCAGCATTGGAGCCGTCGCGCTTCTCCTTCAATGTGTCGAGTGCCGTCCCGCATTCCGCCGTCCACTCAAATGCTTCGACTTCCGCAATCGCTTCTCCGGAGGGGCAAATGATTTTTTGGCGTATGCTGCGATAAACCGCTCGTAATATCCTCGTGTGCCCTAGCAGCACTCGCAATGCTTTCACGTTCTCTGGGCCTCCATGTGGACAATAACCGCGACCTTGGCGGGATCTACGTTGCACTCTCTGCTTACACACCACGTGACCCAAGAGTGTGCCGAATGGTACTGCAAAAAATACATTTCTTCAAGTTCAGTGAAATCTGCAAATCAGTGATATCGATCGAACATAACACGCAACAGGAGGCGTGTTTCTTCAGAGAGCCGTAAACGGTCCAATCATCCATATAGACTTCCAGAACTTGTGAATGTACTCCCTGAAAGCAAGCAATGACAATCCTGAAAACACAAACTGTAGCGTGTTCTTCATACCAAACGGCATGACGTGGTATGCGAATGATCCCCACTCGCCGTGAATGTGGTCTTCGCCTTATCTTCCTCGCGATGCGCACTTGATGGTAGCCCGAAAACCCATCGCTGAAGGAATAAGCTCGCTTTCCCCGCGACGTGATCTAGAACTTCGTCGTCGAAGGGAGTGGGAAACGGATCATGAATACAAGCATTATTCAAACTCCGATAATCCACGCAGACACGGATTTCTCGCTTTGTCCTTCTTGTTCTCGATGACAATGGGACTTACCCACTCGCGCCTTCCTCACCGGAAAGATGAGTCCCGTAGCGCATCTTGTCGATCTCCATTTTGACCTTCTCTTTGATACGTGTTCAACTGGTAAGGTCGGTGCTTCACCGGCCCGGCTCCGGTTTCATGGTAGATGCGTATCTCGCCCAAATCCCCTTTGATCCCCTTCGGTCCGCAACCGAAGACGGAATAGATCTTCATACTCCCGGAGGAGACCGAAAATTTCTTTCGGTCGTCTCCTCGTCCCAACAATCTCCCACCGCTGCCGCTTCGGTTTCTCCTCCATTCCAATGTTCACTTTCTTTGTCTTTAGGGCCGCAAATGGACTCCTTCGTCGTCTGCTCGTCACTGACACTCCGCTCGCCTTCCTTCTCGTCAAAATAGAGATGCCTCGTGTCCTCCAAACTGTCGTCCCCTCGTTTCGCCGTCAACCCGCTGGCAAACCACTTCGCTCCTGACCCCCGAGCGTGACGCCACCGGGCCCTCATTGGGCTCGGGATGGCGGAAAACAGAACCTCCTCGACGCGCTTGTAGGGCCTCGAGATTCCCGCGCCGTCTCTCCTTCGAACGAGAAGCCTCGGGATGAACTTTTTCCGCAACTACTTGCCAAGAGCGGGTCCCCCATTTCGCTCTTCCTCTAGGTACCAGTGCTTGTGGGGATTGTACCCGTGGGAGTGGATAAATCCGTGGACCCACAATTCCTCAAAGTACCGCGAGCGCCACACGTGCTCGCACGCCCGCAAGTGCCGTCGCGGGTCCGAAGCTCCATGATGTTTAAGTGTAATGCGTGGCCCTTCATCCTCTTTGAAGCGTGCCCGTAGCGCATCCGCCACTGGCTCCCATCGCAACGAGTGTTGCGGTGATTGTTCCACCATCGTCCCGATGTTGACTTCAAAGCCACATCCAACATGGGGTATCCGCATTCTCTTCCGGGGACCCGGGTCTTCCACCTTGGTGATAAAAGTATTCATCGCTTGCATGTTTGACAATGTGGGGTACCCGCGGATCTCGGTCCCCCACCCACCGGACTCCGCGCGATGGCGGCACATCGCCGCGTGGTGGTCTCATATCCCCCTTGTCGTCGGGCTTTTTCCACGCAAGCTCGGATCCGAGTTCCGAGCTCGCACACTCCGCCAACCGACAGATCCCGTTGCGCAGGCTGATATAATCATCCCGCCTCCCTGCAAACTCATCCGATAGAGATGGTCCATCATCTCGAGCATCCTCCCGATTATCCACCGGTTCTCGTGTATTGCGGACTCCCGATACGGGTCGAGAGGCCGAGTGACCCTTACCTCCCCGTCCTCAAAAATCATCGCCCTCCTTCTTGAGGTCGATGATCGCGTATTCTCAAAAAGCCCAATCAATGCCAAGTAAAAGCAGATAGGGGTCCTTATCGCCCATGATATCAATAACCTCAAAGTCGGTGTATGTCTTCACCCCCGCAACGTCGACCTCGACACCCTCAAGTCGGCCGATTGTGCAAAATACACGCATCGGTTCACCATCCCGAGTTGGATTGGGGAATAAGCGAGCCGTGGCTTTCCAAGAGCCTCCCATGTCTTCCGTGGCAATATATTGACGTCGCACCCCAAGTCCAACATGGTGTCGCTGATTTGGAATCCCGCGACCCTGCGTGTTAAGCCGAATTCTTTGCTCGCTTTGTTGCTTGTTCCGCTCGACGCGTTGCACGTATTGAGGCCTAGTGTCCACCAGTATTTCGGGTTCGCACGCCCGCAAAGGCTCGTCTCAACACATGCTTGAGCTGCCGTCCGCCGCTCGGCGTCGCCGACAATCCCGAGAAATAGCCGAGCGCAGCTCCTCGACTCACAAAGCATCTCGCGGCGTTCCGAGCACCCGGCTCTGCCCGCCCGGGGCTCCTCCAGCCCCTCCCTCATTCCGCAATCGGCGAATGCCTCAACCGCCTCCCTCGGAAGTACTTCTTTCCGGACTTCTGCGGCCTAATCAACTTCTTTGGGGATGCCGCCACACCACTGGCCGGTTCCTTCTCATGGGCATCCTCTCCGCCTTCTTTCCACCTCGGGGTTACTATCGCAACGTTCTGCCCGTCGAGAGTTGCGGTGTCGCGAGCTTCGAAGCTTTACTGTGTTTGCTCCTCTCGCCGCACCCGTTCTTCCCATTTCTTAATGAGCTCCGGCAGCCTTCCGTAGCATGGGCGTTGACCCGACACCGGGAACACCAGGGCCGTCGCGGAGGGGACATTCTCGAGCCACATGACCCTCCCGGTCACGATTGTAGCACTTTACCGGACCGCGTCCTCCGGGCCCGCCTCCCGCGCATGCCGCCACCTCTCCCCCTTGTAGCCTCGTTCACCCCGTACGAGGGACGATCCGAGCCGATCCGCAAGTGCGTCAGCACCCCGCACCGCTCGAGTGATGTGCGTTGTAGACACACGACTCGCAGATACATTATTCGGGTACCGTGGAGTACTTCGTAATATCGGGCACATCCGAGGAGGATGCCCCATCGTCCGCAAATCTCACAAGACTTTCCGAGGTGGAGGACCCCGGTTGCGTGGAAACCCCGCAAAGGCCTCGCTGCCGGTATACCCCCGCGGATTCATTGCCGCGCCACCCCCTTGTGGTGGACCCCCTGGATAGCCTGCAATCGAGGGTCCAACTCGCGCCACGCAACCGAGGACATTCGGCTGCAACGTGCCCTCGACCGTGCAATGAGTACACCAAACATTCGATCGCACCGGTCTTGTCAGCTGAATTTCCTTGAGCTTCTCCGACAAACCGCGATCTCGGTGTTGCAACCCTATCGAGAAGGGTCTTGCGGGGCCAGCCCCCCCGTATTCCTGTATCCCGCCATGGCTTCAATCTTCATGGCCTCGCTCCAAAGCATCCCGTGCATTATCGATCTTCTGCCGAGTGAGAGGGGTTCGTGTCAAGGAGCAGAGCCTCTGATGAAATCCGGGCTCCTTCCGGTGGTTTGGATCAATCGGGTAGCTCGCTTTCCCGATCGCATCCTTGAATCGCCGCATCAACTCCCACGCGGTCTCTCCTTCCTTCGCTTAATTTCCCACAGCTTTCCGACAGCCTCCGCTCGGTCCCGTCTAGGGGAAGCTTGAATTTCGCTGACAAAATCCCGCTTCACGTCCGCAATTACAGTGGTTAGGTGCGCTCGACCACTTGATGAACCAACGCAGAGCTCTCTCTCTCGAGCATGGTTTGAAACTCTATTAACTTCCCCGCATCCCAGGGCGTCTGCCGAGCTCTCCGTATGGCTTTCTACAGTATACTCGTGGGTTGTTCTCACGTCGTCTATTCCCCCAGCCGCAGAACTCGGGGTACCGGGTGAAGGATCCACCATGTATACTTGCGGAGAATTAACCAGGATAAATCCTCCGGTCCCGGTTGTGTAACGGTCCCACCGGGGAAAATACTACTACTAGTAACGTCGCTCGCTATCGGACGCATACCGACGCCACCGAACTACTAGATAACCGACTTAATGCTTGTAATCGAACAAAAATATTTCTTAAAGGTTGATAAAGTACAAGGGGAAGGTCGGGATCCCGACTCATGCGAAGGTGGACGTAGGGGCTGCCCGGAGGGGTGGGTGCCGTCTCGATCCGAAACATCCGTCGCATCACGTCGTGCCATTCGTCATCTGAACTTTCTTCGAGCTAAATCTTTTCGGTATCCTTGCTAGCTCGGTACTTTCTTTCTCGCGTCGTTGGGCTCCCATGCACCCACCGCACGTCCGTTGCCGTCCCGTCTCCGTCCGGTATTCAAACCCATGGTTCTTGTCTTCTCGAGGCGCCTCCTTCCCGATTTCTCCTCTCGATCTCCCTTCTCTTCAAATCTCTCATTACCCTTCTTCGCCACCTATCGGCGATCTATGCCTCGCCGATGTGCACGTGACTCCCGCAACTTGCATGCAAATTTCAACGTCCATCCCCCACTCCCTACTCCTACGCTTACACAAAGATCGGTCCCTTCAATCCTTCCCCGCGACGGGTGGTTTACGCTTCCATACTCGCTTTTGTGGAATTCAATCAACCGTTCGTCCACCATTAGGCTTTGATCCACGAAATGAATCTCCTTCAACAGCTTTTCCCTCAGCTCACCGAGTGAAACACACCTCACCCTTCGAGAAAAGATTGGTAGCACTCGCCGGCAAACTCCATCAACGTATCCTTCCAACGTGGTCTTTACTCAAAAATCCACTCACAAGTTAGTTCAAGTATCTACCCGTGCGAACACTACAAATATTTGTCCCACTCGTGTTTATCTTCCGAAGCCTTCTTTGGGCCACCTTCGCTCGTAATCCTCCGCAACCGACTGTAAAGATTCGTGGGAAACCTTCCCCTTTGAAAATTTCATACGTATCGCTTTAGCCGAGTCGAGAAAAGAACAAGCTCCCCGACCGCCGCCTCCTTTTTCTTGATCGGCCTCCGCCGTCGAGTAATGAAATGGTCAAGATGATCATCCCACCATCGCCGTATTGCTCCTTCAAAGATCCTCGAGACCATGATCTAGATCCCCTCGTAACATGCGGGTCCCCAATGGAACCATTTGTTGGCTGAAAAGTCGGGTCTCGTGCAAGACCCTGTGTTCAAAGGGCTGTGGCCAACAAGGGTCCGGTAGAAGTCTAGTAACACGCCGGTATTGTCACCCCCGCTCGGGGAGAGCAAGAGCGCCTCACCCGAGGCGTGCCGCGACAACATGAGTAAGGGGATGGGATCGACGATGAGGAATAAACTCGCAACCACAGAAAGAAAGAGAATCCATTACATATACCGAATGTACATGCAAGATCACTAATCAAGTATTCGATACAATGCAACTTAAAAATTTTTAAAGCAAATGAAAACACATCATAACACATAACCAAAGCATAGAGACAAGAATCCTTCTTTATATTATTCTTCGTGCCAATTACATGATTACATAGCTTCCTTTCTCTCGATAACTCATACATCGTGCACGTATGGGTCTAAGAACGTAAAGGACGAACATAGAAAATAGGAACCAATGGAGAGAACAGTCCGATTCTTCCGCGGTCGCTTTCGCATTCAATCATCCCTCAACAATGAACTCACAAAGCAACCGATCAACCAACTCTCTCTCTTCTTCAGCCGAGTGATCGCCTTTTATTCACTCGCTCGTCGCGACCGGCGCTTCTTCGCGTCTTTGCTTCGGCTTTTCCCGACTTCTCTCGATGTCCGTATGTTCTACCTTCGTTTTCTCGTAGATCTCTTTCATCCGTACTCATCTCCGCTCCATCTCCAGCTATCAAGCGCTTCCGCGCCGCCTTGGTAGCTCCGCAACTCCCGGGTCGCGCGGTGCGGTCGCGTTAGCTATGTGTGTTTCCTCCGCAACTCAAAAAGAGTCCAAGTTCAAAAATGTCTTGGCTGAAAATTCAAAACTTAAACAAAAACAAGGGCCCCAACAACACCAAGGGTCATATGGAAGAACATATTTCATTGGAACTCTGCCTTGTGGACCCCATCAAGTCGTCAAATATTGAGGAAGTTCATGAGCTATTCAGTAGATAGGGTTAATGATGATGGGTTGATAGCAACCATCATCCATGAGCCACAAAAATTACATGCACAAGGGATCTGAGAAATCCCAATGTTGAGGACCCGATGTCGAGATGACGTGGCTTAGTATGATGTGCCCTAATATGATGTGGAATGAGATGACATGGATTGGGGTGACATGGCCTGGTATGATGTGGCCTAATGTGACATGTCTTGGGGTGGACCCTACTCTTGGACATTCACAATTACAATTAAAGTTGATACAGAAGAAAGGTAAGGCATGATGTTGAGGAAATGATATAATGGAAGTTATAGCAGTGGAACCTTGTTGTTAAGCCACTTCCATTGCTGAGACAATTTGGATTTGATATCCTTGTGAATCGGTTATTCCAATGGGAGTAAGGTAAATCTAGCCATGGTTCTCTCCATGGAACCCTACCCATTGGGTCATCACCTACCACCCTATAATGTCCCCAATTTTTTTAGCATGGAAATTTCTAAGGAGTTTTACCCAATTTTGATGGTATTAATAAAGGGAAAATATTATTTTATTATAAAATGGCTGAAAAATATTATTTAATTGGAAAAGGGGGGAATATTACTTTATTATATAATTGGCACAAAATATTATTTTCTTAGAAAAGGCGGAAAAATTCACTTAGTGGAAAGTGGCCCCTACCAATAAAATATTTTTGAAAAAAGTAGTCTAGAAGATTTGGGAAGAATTATAAAAAGAGGGTGGAATCATTTGTTGGTCATTGGATCTTATCCTGTTATTTTTCACTTCCATTTAAGAGAAAATCATGCAAGTTTCATATTGAGGGTTTCAAGAAAAATCCTCACGCTAGTTTCGGTGGATTTCATTGCCACCCTAACTAGTTAACCAATTTTAGTGGAAATTCCTTGCCACCATAGTTGGGTTTCTATTTCCACTATATTTACTACTAATCACTTTTCAAAATATTTGGGGTTGACTTATTTATTTACATGGAGGGTCCACTTTCCAAGAAAATTTGAATTTCTCTTCCGGGAGTGAGGGCCGAATTTTTGCAAGCCACATCCTCAAAGGCCGAGTTGCACCAATGGGATTGTATCAAAGTTAGATATGTTGAGTTGGGTTTTCACTCAACCATATTTATTAGAATTTTATTCCAGAATTTTTGTACCAATGGAAATTTATTAACCAGTCACAAAGAGCTCAAGTTTGGAATATTTCTAGTGGGTCGGGTAGCTATAAGGAATGATTGATATTTCTCTTCATTTGCAAAATTTTGAGCCAGGTGAGATCCACACTGTGTTAAGGGAAAAGTTACTAGTTGGTGGGTCAAGTTCCTATACTATCTATAGAATATATTGTGGGGTGAATTTAACCTCCGGTGGCTGCTATATTGTATCTCTGCATCAGTTGTGGAGACACACTGAATACCTGGGCACTGAAGCAGACATTTCTGAGAAAAGGAATCCATGGACTTCATTGAGTTTACAGAATTAGGATGAGATGAGTTATAACTTATTTTTAGAATTTATTTCCTGATTCAACTAACCTTTGGGAGCTTCCATGCATTGACAAAGGTATAGGATTGATATCTAATATAAATTTCATACTTCAAATCAAGTTCCTTTACTCTTATTACTCATTGTGTATCATTTCTTTAGCTTGTGGGAAAAACTTGCATAACTATAATTTATTTTAATATTGAGTTGTATGAGTTTGTATGCCTCTTTTAGATTTAATATATATTTCATACAAGTGTTTTTGAAGCTTCAATTGGCATTCACTCTTCAATGTATATGTATATTTGGAAATAAAATTCAAACAATCACCTATAGCACTTTGCATACAAAACATTTGTAAAAATACCACAATGAACCAGATTCTATAATCTTAGAAAATTTCATGGATTTCCAAAGGTACTTTGGTTGGGTATATTACACACCAATTTCCATTGAAATTAATTGAACCTTGAATTACACAGTTCTAACATAGTGTGAGCCAATCTAGCCATTGTTTTGGAGTGGAATCCTGCCACCACTCATTTCTCATTATCATGACCTATCACTTGCTGATTAAACCTTCAAATGGGTGTGTTGGTGAAGGACGAGTTGATCCTATCGTGTTTCTAGAATGGAGCCCTGTCACCGCCCATTGCTCCCCACCATGATATGGTACTTTGTAAAACCATGTGAAGGGAAGTGTTATCCTCCTGTATTCTATAGATTTCACTAGATGACAATTGATGTCCTACAAGCACCTAAAGATAGCATAATTTTCCTATTAGCTATCTTTAGAATTCTCACTACCTTCATCATCCTAAAATTGACTATTTTTCACTAAACCTTCCCATCTTTATGCTTCCGCAAAATTTCACCCTGTTGCTCTAGAAAGAACTCCATTTTTGGCCCTATTTCCCTCATTCATCACCTTAACTACACCCTCATTTATTCCCCTTTTCCTCTAAAAACCCTAAAAAAATCCCCTTCATACATCATTCTCTCATAAAAACCCTTTAAAACAATGCAAAAACCCCTTTTACATTATTTTATCCTACCTATCGGAGCCCTTTAAATTCTCTTAAAAACCCTGTTTTTATGTTAAAAGCACATTTTTTCATATAAAAGGCCTTAAGCCCCATCCCCTTCTAACCATGCAACCCTCACCCCAAACCTCCGCTATTCTCCTAAGCTCGTTTCCTTCCCAAACCCCGGTCCCCTCTACCTGGACGGGACCATTCCCTTCCTCTGTTCTTAAGCCCCTTCCCTCATGCAAAGTACGCCTCCGCCCCTTCATTGCTTCACCTCGCTCCATCCTTCCCTAAGCCACCTCCACTGTTGATCAGAGACCCACTCCCCCAATCCAACGGGTGTCATCCATCCTCCCCCATGTATAAACCAAAACCCCGCATATAATCGAACCCCTGATACCCGGCAAAAATGCCCACGTCACCACACTCGGCCCCACTCTCCACTCAAAACCCTCGCCCCAATCATCGTCTGCCACCTGTACCCCACTTCCCCCTCTGCCAAACTTACACCCTGCTCCGAGATGTTGTCTGCACCATAGATCTCATCGCCCGAGATCTAACGGTCCAAAACGATATCACGCAAGTTTTCAACACCAAAGTTTAACACCCCCAATCTGCGTGAAATAGGCGATTTAGCCCTGGACTCACGGCAATCGCCCAGTTTTATCACACTACCTCCACCTAAAACCGTTTACCACCGATAACCCACGCGATAAACCACGGTGGTTTTACAAAACCACCTTCCTCCTCTACGCACCAACATTCAAAGGTTCGTGCCCTCATTCAAGTTTCTCCATGGTTCCACCCCGGAACCATGCCCTTGCACCATTTTTCACTTTATTAACGCCTTTCGACGAGCCAAAAACCCCAAAAAAATGTAGTTTACCCCATCCCGCAAGTTTTAAGTTAATATTTGTTTGTTTTTCCAAGTTTAATGGTAGCCAAAAGTCCAGAGAGGAATTTAAATGATGAAAAACCTCTGGATGATGATCCAAAGGCAAAAAAAACATATTGAAAGGGCTGAGGATCTACACCAAAGAATTAACCCATCGATGTATCATGATCATCGATGGGTTATAAACCCTTTTGCCATGAATAAAACCTACATGCACACAAAGAACAGATATAGACAAAAAAGCAAAGAAGAAATGAAGAACAGGAAGATTAAAGGGCTAAGTTACAGATCAAGAAGATAAACAGAGAATTAGCCCTTTAAATAGTGATTAAAGATAAAAGGTCAAAGGTTTTAAAGATAAAGGATAAAGGAATTAAGCAGTTATAAAGCAGAAACATAGATAAAGGAATTAAGACATAATATTCAAGCTAAATCAAGGTTAAAGGCCTAATACACAGGTTTGATGAATGAAACGAAGATAGATTACCCAAAGACAAACTTCGGATAACTCAAACAAAGAGGCAATTACTCCTTTAAGGAAAAATTTGCCACCTATAGCCTTACTTATTTTATTAAAGGAATTAGACAGTTATTGCACAGCCAAAGATATTTATGAAGCAACTTAGCAATTATTACAAAGTTATTACTAAACCTTAAAAGTAAAAAATTTCAACTAAAAATAACTCAAAAGTTATTATTCCAGAGTAACTCTTTCAGATTATTTTGCCTTGGGCCTTGCATGGTCTCAAAGGTAAAAAATCATTAACTCTGTAATAAATAACATTTAAACACCCTAGGTTAGCAACACCTCCTCATTTTGCATATAAATATTGCATGTGAGCTTCATTTCAAATGTTGGTTACTTGATGTTATTGAATTGATTTTTGCTGCTGGGCTAGTTGAGGAATGCTAGACTGAACCAAAGAAGGCTCTAAGTTGCAGAGATCTATTGTACATGGAGTGATGTAATTGGTTTGATCATCAATAATACAAGCATGTTCACAGGATCCTTGAGCTATATCAATGGTGAAGCTTTCCTAATTTTTATTGTTTCTCCTTACGTTTTCACTATGTTCATTTTTATCTGATAAAGAAGAAAAAGTTTTAGATTAGGATTTGTTGTCTTAGCACACTAATTTTGTCTGTATTCTTTATGTTCATGTTTTCTTCTGCAAGGCTTGATTATAATATTCTTAATTTCCTTCTAGTTACATTGAGATTTTTATCTTGGAAATGATTCAATAGAGTGAAACCAAGGAAATTTTGGTGAGCCCATGTTCCTTTGATTAAGACTTGAGATATTGTTTTTAAGACCTTTCTTTTAAGTATGATTACTAGAGTCTAAAACTAGAGAGGTATATGGTATGCCCTGCCCTTTGGTCTTCCTTGAAATGTTTCTTTGAAGAGTCTTTAAGAGTTGTCAAAAGCAGACTAGATTATTTTTGTTTGATCTTAGGCCACTCTTGTTGTTATCTTATATGTTTTATTTATCTGAAAGTAGTCTATTGATTGCTGGATTGTTGTTTGAAAGGTTACTTATTTAAGGTTTGTCCAAAGAGATTTATGGTTTTCCCTATCCTGGTTTGCTTCAAACAATTACCTTAAAAGGCTTTTCTTGTCTAAGTAGAGCTAGAAGATTCTTGACTGACTATAGCTTTGTTGCCTTCACAACTTATTAATGTTTCATATCACAACCTAATATAAAGAATCCATTTGATATATTTATATTTCCCTATGAATGCCCTTGTAGAGTTTATGAGAAATTAAATCCTTTTTTACTCCATTTCCCAATGGACTGATGTTTTCTCATGGTCTATTTGTTCAGTTAAAACATTCCCTCAATCAGTCACACCATTGATCCTTCAAATCTATCATTTAATCCAACCAAAAAACAAACAAGTCCTTAGAAATTCATAACTAGCCTAATATCTTAAGACAAAGAACACAAAGATATATCAATAAAAACACCTTTATAGAGAGATCCCTCTCTGAATCTAGGAAGGCTAGTTCCTAGGATTCCAAAGTAGTTCTGATGTGGCCCCTACATTGTTTGTTCTTGTTGTTCTTTGCAAATCACAGGGAGCCAACAGGAAGTTCAATGGAGTAATACTATTCATTAGGTATAAGGAAGAATAATGTAGTAGAATGAGAAAAGGGGAATTCTCCATTGTGGATTCCACAATGATGACATGGTTGTGCCACCAAGGCTAGGTGGATTCCACATGGGTACAATGTGGCACCCTTGTGATGATGTGGCTCTTTTTGATAACAATTCCAGGAAAATCCCATCCAAGATCCAAAATTATGGTTTGGAAACCAATAGGGAATAAGGTAGAAAGTCAATAAAAAGGCATAAAAAAGTAAGAAAATACACATTGAGGGGAGAAACCCCACTCAACAGCCTAGAAAAATATTCAAGTAGCCATGACTAGTTATCTAGTGTTGCAACCATAGGACACCACTAGCAAAGGAGAAGTGAAAAAAACTCAATACTAGAGGAGTTGAAGAAAGAAAATCCCCCTACTTTTGAAGGGGAAATCAAGAAGGATGAAGAGGCATAAGCCTAGATGTTGGTATTGAAGAAATACTTCAGATTCCATGACTACTTTGAAAACATGAAGGCCAGGGTGGCCATTTTTAGTTTGAAAGTCTAGGATGATATATGGTGGTAATATATGAGGAATGTTAAGGCCACTAAAGAGAAGGAACTATCATGTAGAAAATTTGAAAAATATTTCCATAAGAAGTACCTAAATAATGTAAACAGACAGAGATATTCCTCAAAATATTGAAGAGGAAAATCAACCTCAAGCAGGAATTGAAGCAGGTATGTAAATGTAAATATTATGATATATTGATATATTTAAAATTTTCCTAATGTAAAATGTGAAGATTAATTTTTATTTGATGAAATAATTTGAAAAATATTTTGTTTAATGTAAACAGACAGAGATATTCCTCAAAACATTGATGATGAGATACAAAATTTTGAAAGAGAAAGTGAAAGAGATATTGAACCAATAATTGAAGATGGTGAAAATATTGAAAGAAATCCAAATAAAGAAATTGAATCACAAGGTATATATAGATATATATATATATTAAAAACATGCACATATCATTGAAATTATAGATATATTTATTAATTTAGTTATTTATTGAATATGTACTATTTTTTCGAATATGTACAGATGAAATCACTATCGATAATGAGATGTTAGAAAATGTTGACACTCACACATATGGATATAAAAAACCTGACCATGCTATACAATATCGTGTTAACTACATTTTTGAAAAGTATTTCTTAAATGAGCGGGTGATAGTGTAGGCTCAAATGTTGAAAGGTCTCCTATCATTAAGGAAATTAAAAGAAGCTACGACACTATTGGGTATTCGAAAATCAACCAAAGATTAAAAAATGAAGGAAGATGTGATAAAAAATATGAGTAGTGCTATAAAGTCAATTAAGAGATCTAGAGAGAAATATGTTTCAGTTATACGTAGAGGAATACATATGGCAATGGTTTCATCAAGTACTCAAGAGAATCGTTTGGTAACATCTATGGCACGAGCACTGGGAACCTCGCGAAAAACTTTGCACAAACATCATAAATTTCGGCTGCAAATAAGTGCAAATGATGAACTCGCTTGTTGGAGAGCTATTTGTAGGCAACCATACAAAGATAGACTTGGAGAAAATGTTAAAAAAATATTATATGAATATTGGAAGAACAATTCGCGTGTTTTTCCAACTGCAAGGCATGTGATGCGAAGAAGAATAACACAAAATCAGTACGAAGAACATGAAAAATATTTCTTGGAAATCACTCAGATAGAGTTATTCAACAAGTTCAAATAAGAGAATCGTCAAATTCGTGTTTCACTCAGTACTTTTGTTCAACAAAAACCATGGTATGTAAAACCTATCACCGTACGTGACACTTGTTGTTGCCGTTATCATGTGGAATTTGAGTTATATTATGACACATTCCTTGATTTCGGTAGAAAATTATGGAAGGATTCACCTCCTCCTTCCACTATCCGTGATTTCATATCTCAAATTATATGTGAAAGAGAAAGCGATGAACTATTTTACAAAAAGAAATGTGTTGGTGGTAAAAAATGCAATGATTGTGGAAATTTGAATAAATTTCAAAATAAATATCGTATTGATATAAATGATCAATCATTGTCCAACATGAAAGTGAAATGGAAGAGATATGAATATATCGATACATCGATTCAAGGTGCAAATAGTGTTAAAAGAATTGAATTACTAGAAGACGAAATTTTTCTGATAGAATTTTTGAGAAAGTTTGAGGCATAAATTTACAAATACACCAAGCATTCCCATAGAGCTCGATGGAAAGACTTGCAATTCAAAAAATCTCGTGAATTTTTTCCACCAGGGACCATTTTGTCAGTGATTGATTTTGCAGAAAACTACACATTTGTTCCACAAAAAGAAATTCAGAGTGAATACTATCATTCTGACCAAGTCTCCATGGTCGTCCATATTCTATATAGACATGCTGAACAAAATGTCGATCATATAGAAAGCACGAGTGAAAATCGACATATCATTAAAGAATATCACTTTTATATCAGTGATGATTGTACACATGATACATGTTTTGTACAACATTGTTTTGGAAAAATTGATGATTCATTGAAAAATCGTGGAATAACATTCAATGAACATTGGATATGGTTAGACGGATGCGCAGGTCAATTCAAATCTACACGATAATTCTTTTGGTTGTGTTGTCTTCATAAGAAAACCTGCATTAAACATTGTTGGAATTTCTTTGAGACTAGACATGGAAAAGGAGAACATGACGGTGCAGGAGCATGCATATAATGAGCACTTCGAAGATATCAAATGAACCACTCTGCAAGCCGACTTGTGACCGCTGAAGAAGTTGTTCAATGGTGCATCGCTACTCTAAGCCATGAGACTAACCCATCAAGAGAAGTGCGAAGGTACATTCAATTTACTTTATATTGGAAATCTAATTTTAAACATTGTACATTTATCATGCAATGATTATCTTTGATTGTATTTTGATATCATATTTACAAATTCTTCTTCTAATTTTCCATATAAAGGTTTTTCTAGCATATTGGAATCGAAGACGTAGATAGATCAATTGGAAGTGACGTTGAAACAATAAAAGGGACTCAAAAATTGCATTCAATTCAAACAAAGTCGTCCAGAAATGTGTTTTCATTGGATAAAAGAAAATATTCTTGTTTTTGTGATGTTTTCATAGACAACACAAAATCCAATGACGTTTGTGAAAACAAAATGTATGTGAACGATTGGAAACATACAGAGCTAAATACAAAGGGAAAAATGTCTGTTGCAATGTTTGAAGAAATGCAATCAGAGGAAACTACAATATCATCTGATGGTGATAGAGTTTCTGATCTTGTTAGAGAAGGTAACATTTGAATTACCTTCTAATGATTTAAAGATCTAGAAATAAATTTAAATATGTATAATTTTGTTAAGTTTATTTTATTGTGTAGGAGATGTTTTTGTTGTAATTGCACCTATTGACAATGATGAAAATGTGAAGTATTATTTGATGCGTTGCACTGGACGAAAAATGAAATTATTACAAAACTATAATGATCACAGATTTCAATATGACAGAGGGTCTATTATACTGAAAGGTTATTTTTTCAGACAAACTCATCAAAGTGGAGACTTTGTTTACTTTTAAGACTATGAATCTGATTCCATAAGTTGTCAATGTAGTCACTTGGTGTATGCAACACACATAAAGTTGATAGAAGTTCAATAAAAAAAAAAATCAAAAATTAAGAGATGGAAAATGTCAAAATCCGATCATCAACGAATTATTGAAGATGGAATTCCATTAGAATTTTTTTGAGTGAATTGTCCAACAATTTATTCTCTTTGGATTAAATATGTTTTAGAACTTCCAGTACTCAACTAAAAATTGAGCTGCTTATGTTATTTGTGCAAGTGTTTGCACATGTACAAATTGTTTTGGTACAAGCACGTGCTCTAGTATCAACTAAAAGTAGCTTTTCTATACATGTGCATTGATGAAAAATGTTATATGTATTGGATATATATATATATATATATATATATATGTTCTAGAATGAAATTAATTTTTCTAGTTTTACTATGTGCATTGATGAAAAATTATTTACGTACTCAATATATATGTTCTAGAATGCAATTAACTGGAACTAGTTTTTCTATGTGCATTGATGAAAAACTAGTTGGATTTTCTGGTAAAAAGTTTCCACAATGTAAATAAATCGACAAGGCTACCTATTTGAGTGCATTAACAACATTGACCCAAATTCAACAAACATATATATGTACTAGACTTAATTTCCAATAAAAATTAAAGGGATAATTTGTACATATATCTACTTCTTTAAACTCTTTTTTCCATTAGAGCTCAATTGATACATGGTTAGTTGCATTGAAAAGCTATGTTCTTCCTATTGGAAATTTTTTCATTCAAACAAGACTGCATGGAGAGATCAAAAGAAATCTTAAAATTCCAAATGTACTTCAACCATCCAAAAGGGATTTGTGCAACATTACTTGACATGCCATGCCACTTATAGTTAACAACTATCCAATAGAAACATTTAACATTATATACCACATGTGCCAAATGTAGATTGAAACCATCCAAAAATTTAAAATTTTTAAAACTTTTGATAATATATCATGCAACATTAAAACATTAAACATCACATGCGAAATGTAGATTGAAACCATTCAAAACTTGAGTTTAAAAAACTTTTTGATTATATATATCATTACTTCACATGCCATGCCAATTATAGTTCAACTAGATCCAATAGAAACATTTAACATTATATACCACATGTGCCAAATGTTGATTGAAACCATCCAAAACTTTAATTTTTAAAAACCTTTTGATTATATATCGTGCAACATTAAAACATTAAACATTTAAAGTTCATTAAATATCACATGAAAAATGTAGATTGAAACCATCCAAAACTTGAGTTTTAAAAACTTCACATGCCATGCCAATTATAATTCAACTATCCAATAAAAACATTTAACATTAAATATCACATGCCAAATGTACTCCAAGCATCCAAAACTTAAATTTTAAAAACAAAACAAATTATAACACATGTCATTACATAACATGCCAAATGTAGTTCAAATGACAACATTAATTTATAGATGACAACATTACTTCACATTCACATGCCAAAAGTACTAAAACCATCCAAAAATTAAATAAAACAAATTATATTAACAATGTAATAAAATATGTCCAAAAATTGTAGATCTCACAAGTATCAAACTGTATCAAGTATAACAAATTTTAAGACCATTTAAATCTTGAAATCAAATCTACAAATCATGTCGATCAAATAGAGACGGATCTAGCGTCTTTCCTATCAAGGTCTCAGTCCATGCCCTATCATGTGAAGCATCATGGGAAACCTACATACACAATGCACATGTACTTGAACATTAAAATTTGATGTTTTAAAATCGAATGAGAATATATATATCTAGAAATTCATGTAAAAAACAAAATATAACAAAAAAATCATGCAATACCTCATGAGGTTCCCTCTCCATTTGATGAACAAGTTCTCCCATAGGAACATCTGCAGCGGTAAACTGTACAATATACATGTACAGTTATATATATATATATATATATATATATATATATATATATATTAAAAACTTTCAAATGAAAATGCACGTGTACATATATAAACTTATTTTCAATAATATTAAAAAAAGGAACTAAAGACAACTTGTTCAAATGTTGTGGATGTTCCTATCTCCGTCGCTAGAGTCCGCGGATTAAAGAAATCTTCTATAGGAACCTAAATTCAAAAAATTTTAAATAACTCAAAATATATCTCTCTCTCTCTCTCTCTATATATATATATATATATATATATATATATATCTCAATTTTTAATGGAACTTTTTGAGGTAGAATATATATATATATATATAACTTTTAAACATAAATTTTAAAATTGTGAAAATTTGTCCATACTTGTGGCTCATCTCCAAAGGAAGTAGAAGGTACATCTCCCAAGGAAGAAGAAGGTACTGCCATCCCAAAAACATCAGACGGAATCGGTATCTGTTAAAACATTTTATCAAATTATATATATACATACATGTACATGTGTGCACAATTATTTATTTTAAAGTCACTTAAAAAACACTAAATTTTGCCAACATATTTTGATGGTCAGACCCATCTGCATTGCTTGAACCAGAGGTCCCAAACGTGATATTAACATTTTCGTCACGCATCATGTGTGAGAACTGCAAATGGTGTTTTAACATATAATCATACATTTTTTTTAGATTAATGTACACATACAAATAAATGTATACATGTACATACACATGTATTTATTACAAATTGTACACATGTATCTGTAAAAATAATTTCAAACCCTAAGGTCACTAACACATACCGTTCCAGTGCCCTCTTCCTCATGAAAAATTAGGTCTTGCAAACCATTGCGACAATTTTTTGCATATATTCGAAGATCTTCAACATTCATGTTGTCAATCTCCTCATCTGTACAATACAAAAAATTGGCACATGCATTTTCACGTGTTCTTTGTTGATTTAAACAAAGATTGACTCCACCCAATCCGCTATGAACATTGTCGATCATAACATCCCTTGCTTCTCGACTTATTTGAGAAGTCGCATCCATCTTTGATCGCAGATTTTAGACTCGAAATGGTCGACTCACCAATGGCGTCGTAGGGCAAGGCAACTCCACATCTCACTTAGCGCCCTTACGGTCATATAATCGACCTTTCCCTGGGCCAAAAAATTCTGACGGAAGGTCATTGTAGTTGGGTTTCATACCCAAAAAAAATTCTACATAAAACATTTGGGAAAAATAAACAGGAACCTCATCGTTCCATGGAAGCCTTCCATAGGCTGTAAGGTGCCTATCATACAAATAATGAGCTATGTCTAGGTGCTTGAAATACTGCACCTTCAACATTTTTCTTTTTGGCCCTTCCTTGTAATTAAACATTGACTTGGCCACTTCTTTTGTAAATTTTTGTTTTACGTCCTCCCATTTATCTGTACCCACTAATATTTCTTTTCTCTTTATCACCATTTCTACAAATGTATCAGTTGTTGGCCCAAGATTTCTGTACACATTTACAATTTCACCCAACGAATGTGTAACTATTTCAAGGCTTTGTCGACTCTCAGCAGGTAGAGACAAAGCCATGAGATCTCTTTGCAATTTTGCATGAAGTCTTTCACACATTTGTAAGGTGCATTGCGCCATGTTGGTTTTCCATGGTCTATAAGTAATCTCAGCCAGATAAGTTGTGCTGGGTTGACAACCTTCTTCTTGAATGTAGCGGGCTGTCCTGCGTCTATTTTGACGACTAGTTGGAACATTTTCGGCCTCTGCATCAATATATATATAATTTCATATATTAGAAAAAACACATGTAAAAAAAGTTGTACAAATTTAATAAAAAAATACTGAAATTCATGGCAACCTTGACGTTGTTGGTTAGCATCTTCTCCAACATGACCTTGCTGAGAACCAGACCCAGAATGACCCTGCTGAGAACCAGACCCAAAATGACCCTGCTAAGAACCAGAATTCATTGATTGGCCTTCGAGCGAATAAATATCACCTCCTTCACGCAACCTACTACCACTCATTGATGGCCCTCTAGGTCGATTTGAACCACCACCAACCTCTCGAGACGAGGGAGAAGCTTCATAAACAAATACGAATTTATAGTCAATTGAAAAATACATTCATGTGTACATATAAATACATATACATATATTCATTGATCAAATTACGTGAACCATACCATGACTGGTTGAACCATGGGCACGCTCCATGGATGGAGTAGAAACCCTTCTCCTCTTACCTCCTAAAAATTAAAAAATGAAACTTATTAACAACTAATTTAACTCACAAAGTTAATAAAAAATCAATTCCATATGTACACACATGTATGGAGATTTAAGATTATATTTAAATACTGTGAACATCCCCCGATTCCTGAACCTCCATATGGGATTCGGCTGATCTTTGTCATTCATCCTCCATGATATATATATCTATTGGTCGACATTTACACAAAATAGATAAATCAGAAAATCAATTTGTAATTTAGTGTAAAAAAATTATGTAGAACACAACTTTCAAAGCAATAATTGATGTGTGAAACTCAATTTAATCGAAAAATAAATTATAAAAATGATAAGTTCACCAAATTGCGCTTTACATGGTGGGAGCACACTTGGTATAAAATTTACCACTTATACACTTTAGTTTGTGGGAGAAATGACACATGTACATAGTTTACCTTACAGTTGTTGTGTTTTATGGATATTAAAATGAAAAACTTTTATTTAGATCCATTCCAGAGATTGACTGTAGGGGCATTTACTAGATATGTCACCTTTCATAAAAGATGAGATTCAGAGGCTACCTAGCCCTTTACAGACTCTGCCTATAGAACTTGTAGAAGTAAACACTAGAGGCATTAACAATATCAAAGAAAGTTTTCATGCTCAGACATGGGAATGTGTCTCTTTCCCTATGCAGAAAAATAGTTCAAGGTAGTTAATCTTCATAGACATGTCATCAAGTAGGTCAATGTGATCATCCCCAACTTACTTTTCATGAAATTAGGCTTGGAATCCTCTACAACCTGGTGGATGGAGTTGAATGGGAACTAGGTCAAGGCCTTTGCAAAATACATGTTAGTGAATAACACTTACTAGGTTATGCCAACAAATAAAGTGGGAGGAATGTTTTCTCCTCGAGGTTATCCAATTGGGTGTGTAATACCAACTTCCTAACAGGTTTCTCTCTTAGGTTACAAAGTGTCTTCACCTTATTAGTTATATATTTTTCAATTTCCCGTGGATTCCTTGAATTTTTTCTCCTACCATCTCCCTCTCTCACTCCCCAAATTATTGTCATCAAACATGCCCCATTGAGGATCTGGAGCAATGTTTGCACCATACTTAGAACTGTCATTGCTGCTAATTGAAATTGGAGAGTCATGTACATACTAGATTTATTTCTTAAGTGGCTCTTACTTGGACAATATCCTGAGATGAGTTTGACATGATGGTCATATGAGGTTGGAAGCTACTTGGTGTAATTTTCCTTATATCTTGAAAAAAACAGAGCAAAAATGTCATTTTCGATCATTTTTTATTAAAGCTTCTACATACAGCAGATGTTATCACAATTGAAACACAATCATGTTCCATAAGCATGAATTATGAATGTTGCAAGCCAAATTGCAAGGAAATTTGCATTCATTTTAGGCAAAATAAGGCTATGAAATTAAGGTCCATGCTAGACCTTGATGAGAGGATATGATACATTGAAGAGGCTACATCTTTTGGTGACGTCACTAATTGTTTCTCTATTATTGTGTTTGTTAAACTTTTTTGTCCCAGAGGAGGGTGTTATCCAATGTGAATTTGAAACCCCCCTCAAATTTTTCAATGAAGGTTCTATTTGAATGTTAGGGAGCTACACAAATTATAGAAATTCAATATGATGTGCCAAAAACTTTACAGACATCCCAAAAACAGAAACCACCTATTATACATGTCAATTAAATCTGCATGGAACCAGCAAGCAATATGGTAAAATATAGAATTACGAATCCCTTAAATTAGTTATATATATATATATATATATATATACATGAAGAAATCACCCAGAGGACTAGAAATAACAATATAGTAGAGAAAAATAATAGTATCTCAGCAACTATAATTCCAAGTCATAAATTAATATCATATATTCCAATTTCAGCACTAAAAGCAAACTCAAAATAACATAAAAGTAGAGACAACATTGTTTTACAAGTAAACATTGTTAATGGAAATATGCAACATGGATTGGCATAATCATGCCTTCATCAATGAAATCTCATCAGACCATTGAACAATTGTGTGCTAGAACAATATTTAAATAAGTTAAAAGAAAAAATTGACCTATATTGTACAGTTTATGGGACAGAGGACCTTGTATGTCTCCTCGTTTTAGAGCTCAAATTTTTAGGAAGGATTTAAGTATCCACATTTCAAAAATCACTAGAAGAGGTCGATAAAGAATATAGGAAGACAAAAAACTAACCAGTGGTGTAATAAATGGATTTCTTGGGATGTAGATTGGCATATGGAATTTTGGTAGCTAGAACTTTTCCAATAAGTGAATTTATTTGAAAACCGAACCTCTAGTTTATTTTGGTTTAGACAAGGTCTAGAATTTGAAAATTGAATTCCCTATTTCTTCCTCTTACATGTCCAATGATCGGAATCTGGATTGAGGGAAAAAAATTTCCAAAATAAAAATTTTGCATTTTATTTGTTGTACACATGAGTTTTTAAAAGCTAAATAACTCATAAATTTCTCACAAAATACACTTAAATCTTGACACATAAACCCCTTCCCAATTGGCTAACTTTAGACGATCCTAAACACATTTTTATTTAATTGATGAGGGAGATAGCCCAACAAAACTAGTTTGTCCATATTCAAATCAAGTTGGTATCAAAGTACAATTTAGCTCATTTTAGTCAAGGTTAGAAGAATTAGTTATTGGTTTCTGTCTTCAAATTACCCTCAAAATGAATGTGTATGTGCTTTTAAGAGACACACTAGAGGAATAAGGTCCAAATTTTTGATGAAAATGTGCTATGAAAGTAAAGGGTTAAAGGCAAACATGTACAAGGCATAGTTGAGTACAAGGCATAGTTGAGCCAAATGTTGTTGAGGAAGGGCCTAATTATCTGGGTCTTGGTTATGGAAAACATGTTGGAGAATGCTCCAAATCCAAGGAGGCACATGAAGTTGTTCCAAGAAGGAATTTTATTTCGTGTTCATTACCTCAAGCTTGTGAAGTTTGTGTTCATGATGAATGGAAAAGTTTGACACCCACTTTGCAAGAAGATGTTAATAATCATGCAACTAATGAGAATGTAAAAGAAGAGGATGTTGAAAGCTCTAGAGTCATTGAATTCATTGCTAGTATTCAGAGGAGAGCCACTTCCTCATCAAATTCGCCTCCTTAAGAAGGCGACAACGGTGAATGTTCAAGGTATAAATTTTCCTTTAATCAAATTGCTTTTGATTATGATAAACATGGTAAATATTCACATAAGATTTGGAAAAGAACTTGCACATGTTCCTTTTGTGGTTTGAATAATCATAATGTTTATAGATGTTGGAAGAAGATATCCATGCACATGAAACTTTCTAAATAAATGAGGAAAAAAGTCAAAGGCCCATTGGACAAGGAAAATGATGTTGAAAATAAGATGAAATTGTTTATTACTCATTTCCATAAGAAAGGTCACCTTGTAGACAAGTGTTTGACTTTGTATCCAACAAATCATCCACAACATTTGAAGAAGGTGGAAAGAGACAATGACAAGAATGGAAAAGAGGATTCCATAATCGATGAGGGTCAGGATGATTCACATGATGATGAAGTGTAGCTAAAAGAAGTGCCATTGAAATGGTTTGGTAACGGATGGTTAGATTTCTTATCCAATTAAAGCCTTGCATGTATTTTGATGTTTCATGAATTTCTTTGCAAATTCAAAGTATGGTGCATGTTGCATGAAGCAAGATGTTGAAAGTAGAGTTATTTTGACACACTTAAATGCAACAAATATGGAAATTTGTACATGAGCTATTATTTGACTTGAGAGTTAGTTGTTTGAAGAGGCATGTTTTGTCGACTTGTGTTTGGTTGATGGTTTTGTACACCAATATGTAAGAGTACATGGAGATATTCACATGATGTGATTTTTTTTTCTTTGAAGGAGAAAAATTATATGTCAGCGAGCTATGTTTCTTGCATGATGTGTTTTTCAGTTTGATGGTTTTGTTTGTGACAAGACGTCACAAGATTTTGGGAAGGTCCACTCTTGAGCGAGAGCCTTATGATTACAACCTAATCATGAGAATCAAATGGGAGTGCATCCTTATTTTGAAAGCAAATAGGATTCTAAGCTACCTAGGACTCAAACCATTATTTTTAAATTTGAAATATCATGGTGTTGTTTCAATGCCTAAATCCACAACCCTAACATAAATTGTTTTATTCTTTTTTTGCAGGATTTAGTTGGTTATATTAAAATTCAGTTGAATTTAAAATTCTTGGCTTAGTGGCATGAACCAAACATATTTTGTATTAAATGAGGAATTTCACTCTCCCAATCATTTCTAAATCACCCATATCACCAAGAAAACATGTTTTAAAAGAACATACTTTGGTAGGGGAAAGACCTTAGGTCCTTTGATTGTGCACATGTGGTGTGAAAATTTGAAATTGACAATTTGCAAAAAAGTGAAATTATGAATGAAACCACGAAAACAAAAAACCCAAAAGTGGTAAATGATTTAAATAGACCTAATTAATTATTTACCAACATAAATTCTTCAACTTTTAGCAACTAAATGATAAGTAAAAAAGTATCCCTCCTAAATTTTAAATTAATTCTATCTCATAAAAAGTATCCCTCCTAACTTAACAAATACTATCTCTTCTCCTAAGGTTCACGACCTCCCTTCCTTAGCACACAAGACATAAATACAATTAATATTTCAATATGTTAATTCCTATCGAAACAAATGAAAAGTCGTATATAGATGGTTTCAAATATTATAAGAAGGTTTTTGATATGGTTGAGAATGTGGAAAATAGAATCCATAAACAAATTATTTTTCATAACGTATTACTTTCAAAGTATCAACAAGGAATGTAAAAGGGTGTTCAATGAATTAACACTATTTATTTAAATTCCATGATGTATATCTTACTCATAATTTTAACAAATTATTAAATAATGATCTAGATTGGATAATTATATTATTTGTCATATATTTTGATGCTTATAGAGTGAAAAAATTGAAAGAATCAACTTGTAGGGTCATTTTAATGGTGGGTGGAGAATTGGGGTCTAAAACCTTTTGGAGTCATTTTGAGGTATTAAATGACATTTTTGGGGGTCAAACGATTATCCCTTGTGCCAAAATCTTGACGATTATTCTACACTTAAAGACATATCCAATGGTGCAAGAAAAACATCAAATGAAGTTCATTCAAAATTTATGCCTTTAGTAAGTTGACCTATCATGTTGACCACCATGGTATGAGAGAATGACATTTTAGCCCCATTACTCATGCATAGCAAGCTAGCTACATGTGGAATTTTAAAAAGACTCTAAAAGGTCTAAAATCAAAAACCTCGTTAATGGTTGATGGAGTCAAATCTTACACCTAGTTGGCTATCACGCTATGTTAAATACTTGGCCACTAGGAGGAATAAGAGTTCCATTTTGTATTATTGTATTTTGTTCCATAGTTGAAAATACAAATAGGATTGTGAAGTTAGAGAGAAAAATGTATGAAGTTAAGTTTTTATAGCAACCTTACACGCCAAAATTCTTAGCTAACTCTAGAGAGATTACCTCTTTCTTTGTACTTACATATTTTCCATACCAGAAAAGAGAGAGTAGAGCATGTTTACATTTTAGTGTTGTTTTTCTCCCATAAGGATTTCCTAGGGAAAAACGGGTCTAGAGCATCATTACTTTTTAGGGTTGCTTGTCTCCCATAAGGATTTCCTAGGAAAATAATTGTGTTGATTGTCTAGAGATATGTATGTGTGTGTTTCATTATGTTATCTATTTCTTACGTTGTGTTTCATTATGTTTTATATTTCTTACATTTCTGCCCTCCTATTTTTCTTTCCAATCAAGGTTTATAAAGTAACATGAGAAGCAACATGAGACTTGGAACAATAATTTTCATTATCTATATGGAAGGCAATAAGGATTATATCCCCTTAAGCTTAATCTTATGTAGTTTGTCAATTTTTATCATATATTTTTTGGCAAGGGTAAATGTTTTTTATCTATAGTACAACTCATGAGTTCCCCAATTTTACCTTATGTAAAGCATGATTCTAGGATTACTACAATTTGCACTTGGTTTTTTATTGTGATGATGCCATGTCTCAATCACTTGGCCATCTCTCGATGGGTAGTTAAATCTTTATAAAAATACTTAAGTAATATCTATCTATTTGTATTATGTGAAATGTAAAAAATGGTATACTATTTTTCATAAAGTTGTGTTGAGTTTATCATATATTTCGATGAAATTTGATTATATGACACGTTTTCTTTAAAAGGATCTAACAATTTTGTTAAGGTATGAATTTGCAATTTTGTGTGGCTTTCTATCAACCTTCACTTCCTCATTTCTAGAAAAAATCTACTTGCTCATTCGTATACCCACTTTCTATTCAAATGCATGAGTTTTGAACTCTCGGTAACTATGTTTTTCCACACAAGAAAATTATATGTCACATTTTATACTAAAGTTCTAAATATTATTTTGAAGTTTGGATTATTGTTATTCTTTTATATAATTTAACATTAGATATAAGTTTAAATTGAAAGCTACTTAGATGAAATATAGCTTAGATATGGCATTTGCAAATTATTATCTATTTATTGAACTAAAGGACATAATTATTACACATGTTTAATTTGCATTCAAATGCTTCTTTGATTTATCTCCTATAGCTTAATGTAATGCTAGATATATAATTTAAGTTGAAGGCCCATGAGATAAATATGACTTATATGTGACATTTGTATTGAATCATCTATTTGTTGTGTTATATGAACATAATTGGTACGCATATCTAATTTGCATTACTAATATGTCATGCTTATTTAATTTATCTTTTATAGATGACCAGAGCATCCCTTTTTAATCTATCCCTTTTGACTTCGAATATGTGGGCAATATTCATCTGCATATTTTTCTATCATAAAGCAGTGAGTAAAATTGTATTCCATTTGTGTCAATGTTAAGGTTAAGCACATGGATTAAAGTTTTATATAAGATACATTACCACGGTGTACATTTATATCTAAAGAGTCCAAAAGCTCATTCAAGACCATATTTTTTGTTGATGTAGGTCGAGTGGTTATATTGCATTTCTTTTCAGTTGTTGTTGTGGGCCTTACCATCTATTCGTTCTAGTAATTGCTGAAACTAATCTTTCACCTTTTTATTTTAAATAGAAATAACTTTTCAAAGACATTTTAATATGTAAAATTAAGGAAAACCCTTTTTTTCCTATGTGACTATGATAATGTCTAACATGTGCTTTTTATTTCTGCAGTAATGACAGAGAACACTATTGTGGTTGAAAATGGTCTAAATGAAACCATACCATACACACAACTCAATGAAAGGAGAGAGCCTAATATAACAGGCATAAAAATACTTTGCTACAAAATGATAAAACATGTGAGTGCAAAATTTAAAACATAAATCAAGATATCAAACACAATGATATTATGATGGAGAGAATATGTTTGCGGCCAAAATGAACATGCAAACCAAAAACTGTAATAAAAAGATTACAACATATCATTGCAAAATTTAAAAACATAAATAACCTAACACACAAGGATATCTCAAAACACCTGAATGCATATGTAGAACAAAACCTGTAATATAATATTTTGCTACATACAACACTGCACATTTTTAAAACATAAACTAACTTAGCAGACAATAATATTAAATTAGATAATTGTTTGTGCAGTTGAATTGATGTGCATAGAAGAAATGGGAATAAAAATATTTGATGCATACAACACACAAATGCAAAATCTTAAAAGATAAATCAATCTTGCAAACAGAAGGGTATTTAACTAGAAAGAAATGTCCATATAGATTTAGTCAGAAACCCAAACCTAGAAACCTTTTTTTTAGGCAGAAAAAAAACGTTGATGTATATTAATTAGTTCATATGCATATAGACATATTCTCAGCTATACAACAAGAAAAACAAGACATATCATCCAACAGTATACTTTACCTATCTAAGAAAGAGAGGCAAAGAATATAGTGGGAAACATATTACGAGGGGTTTTAATCACATCGCATCATGATCAGAAAACCATACATCCCTATAGAAAAAGCGGAAACGATAGAGATATAGCAAAATATGTTATACATCAGCAGATAGACATTAGGAAAGACATATGAAAGTTCAGGAAAATCTTCTTTCTCTGGTAGAAGCGAGAGCGACCGCGGCAGGAGTCTCGATTTCCTGTAGCCATGGTAGAACAGACTGAGAGAGAATTTCTAAAGCAACCAAAATTCATTCAATTTTCAAGAATTATGGGAAGGGGAAATGACCTGGAAAAGGTGGCAACAGGTTTTGGAAGAATGTGGCAACAGGCTTCAAGACACCCAAGGAATCTATTCAAGGGACAGGCTTCAAGACACCCTGGAAAAGGTGGAAATAGGCTTCAAGACACCAAAGGAAGCTATTCAAGGGACCTGAGGAAGTTGAATACAAGTTGAATACGATCCCAATTAAGCAACTCTTTGAAATTTCAAGGACACCATAAAGCCTAACATGTCAGACCATAAAATATTTATGTCAGAGCATAAAATCTAACCATTGGCGTGTGAGACAATGATTTGAATATTTAAAAAAGAGTATGGGTAATTTTTTAAAGATTTTGAGTAGTTTTCAATCATGTCAGACCATAAAATATTTATTTTGGAGCATAAAATCTAACCATTTATATCAGACCATATTGAGCCCCTAACATGATTTGAATATTTAAAAAGGCGTCAAATTAATATTTTTAAGATTTTGAGTAGTTTTCAATCATGTCAGACCATAAAATATTTATGTCCGAGCATAAAATCTAACCATTTATGTGACCATATTGATTCCATAACATGTAAAGTGATTTGAATATTTAAAAAAGCGCAAGATTAAAATTTTTAAGTAGTTTTCAACATAGTTACCAAGTTCGAATTAGCTTCCTTGGGTGTCTTGAATTTTCACTGGTATTGTTTCAATAAGAGGTCGTATATTAGCTGGAACATGTTACAGTGCTAAAATGACACAGAAAATTATTGTCCAAGAAAATATTGCATAACTTAATAGACCTTTTCTGATAATTGTTTCTCAAAGGCCAAAAACCTGCAGCAAATGGAAAGAAAAAATGTTGGTCATTTCTAGAGAATCAAGAAACGAGTAGTCCTAAAATGTAAAATGGAGGGCAGCAAATGGAAAGAAAAAATGCTGGTCATTTCTAGAGAATCAAGAAACAGATAGTCCAAAAATGTAAAATGGAGGTCAGTCATGGGTTTCTGGTATCAAATTTGTTTCAAGACAAGTTCCACAACCGAGGCAGAATAGGTGGCAGTAGTTGAAGAAACAAAGGAAATTGTGTGGCTCACAAAAATCCTATAATATTTGCAGATGAAAAAAATGAATTCAACACCATTCATGATCAACAAAACTTCTGCAATAAAGTTTTCCAAGAACCCGAAGTTCCATGATCGAACAAAGCAGATCAATACAAAATACCATCTGATTTGACAACATGTTGAGGCAAAAACTATCCATCTACATCATTGTTCCACAAATGAGAAGTCTGCATACATCTTCACCAAAGTGCTTGGAAGAGAAAAGTTTGAAAAGTTCAGAACAATGCTTGGACTCACCAACATCCCTTCAAATTAAAGGGGGGAATGTTGACACCTAATCCTAAGGGATTGGGTGCAATTGTATTTTATTGTAATTTAGTAAATAAGGAAGTCCAAGAGACATTGGGAAGTGAATCCCAAGAGTCTCACATCCATGTATAATTACACACACAATATCCATCTAATGCATCTTCAGTTTTGCAAAGTTACCTCCTGGTCTGACAAAAATTATACACACATATAATTTTAGTGATTTTAGGTAAAAAATAATTTACATGGAATTTTGAAGTATCCTAGAATGTTTATTATTTATTACTACTAGCTTTGGTGATTTAGTTGTTTGTTCTGATGCTGCTTGTTTACCCATATTTAATAGTTGTTCATGTTTAATTCATTTTTAAGGCTTTTTATTGGCCTGTTAGGATGTATTTTTCTCAAATCCATAATGGCTAAAAGAATGAAATTTAAAAGAGAAAAAGATAGGTCATATGGAAAACAAATTGTTTGCAAGTGTTCTTTTGAACCCATAGAAAGTGCAACCCCAATATGGATACAATACTAAGTAATACATAGCCTCCTCATCTAACTTAGCCAGGGATTTGCAATACTATATTTGAGTTGGCTAGCTCCATTTCAAGATATTATAATGTTAGATTATTATTTCTATAGATTTTGATTATGGTAGTAAAATGTTACAAAAAACCAGAAACTACAAATAATATTATTCTAGATATATGTAAAAAGGACATGGTAGAGAAGATTAAACAATATTAAACTTTTCATAAATAGTTTAGATAAAAATACATTTTCTAATTTTGATTGTAAATTCTAAGGCTTAAAGCAATAATTTTTCTAATAATTTTTTTTAATTAATAAATAAAAAAGAAACATTTTCAATCAAAATCACATCCAACATATAATAAAAATAATAAAAACAATTTAAAACTCCATACACTATGACATTACTATGACAAAGAGCATAAAAATATACAAGCAAAAAATCATTTTCTATAATAATGGAGAGCTTCAAATATAGAAGAAAAAAATCTTTGAGCCTCCTTGTATCCCAGAGAAAGAGTTGCTCAAACCATCATATTTTAAACAATTAAAACTTGGAGAAAATCATTTTTTTTTTAATTTCAATTATATAAAAAATTAGTCAAATATAAGACAAGAGTTACTCATACTATAAAAGTTTAAATAATATTAACTTTCAAAAAAAATATTTGTAAATGAATCAAAAAAAAAAAATTTATAAATTTCATTTACAGTAACTTAAATCCATATTAACACCTCTTGATAAATCTAAAATTAAATTAAATCTATATTACTTAATTTAATAGTTTAAATTCCTTAATTCACACCTCATGCAGTAACCCCTACAAATTAATTAGTCTAAATGGGATTATCCATGAAAATTTGAACCAATAGTCTACTAAAAGAACATGCATTCATAAATCCATTAAGAAAGTGTGCATTCGCTATCAATTCATAACATTTGAATGCTGTAAAATAGCTTAACATTTCAAAACTTTTAAATGCGGTAAAATATGTTAACATTGGTATATTTTAAAGCAAAGAAAAAAACACATAGGAATACTTTAATCAAGCAATAATTTGAGTGGTAATATAGATTGTTTGCCTTTCTTCTAGATTTTCTTGCATATTTTGAGTTTCATTTTATTCGTGCTCTGGCTTTTATTCAATTCAAGGTACGAAAACATTATATATATATATACTTTTCATTGTAAGGCTCACTGAAAGTTTCTACCTTATTTCCTATAATTACAACTGAATGTCTAGTACTACCTACATTTTTATCGTTGCATGCATTGCAGTTGGAAATAATGAAATATTCAGGGACGGTGCACATTTTTTCGTTTTTTCTTATGCAATTCTGCCAGAACGAACGTCATATTATACAACGTAGTAAATCAGGGTAAACCTTTTACAGTATCGCAGTAAATAAGGAGAAATTTTGGCAATATCCTACCTAATCAAAATTCACATTTCTCACTCGATTTACGCTATTTGGATGCTTTATTTGGTTGTGACCCTGAATGTAGCACTGCATTATCTTTATGAATAAAGTGACATTTTCTTTTTCAGGTGACAAAATTGAGAATGTGATGGATTTAATTTTCCTACCGGCAGTGATCTAAACAAAGAACTCAGACTACTGCTAGATATATATATTCGAGTTTCAATAAAAAACTCTGCAAATTCTTTCCCTGTTTCTTGAGTTTGAAAATAAAACCCATACTTTTATGGCAAAAAATTATAACTTAGTTTGAAATTCAAGATATATTTATGCTTTATCTTGTATTTATTTCCTTAACACAAAGAACCAAAATAAATCTATGATTCAGTTCCCCAACCTATCAGGATCGTTAGGGTATGTTTTCTTCATTTATTTTAAATAGAGGGCAAGTTTGATCACATTAATAGAAAGTGTATATATATATATAAACCATCACCATTACTACTACTCGAAAAAAACGGTAATGGCATTGGCGTCACCAACAGAAGGAAAATTAAATCTAAATATGTTAATGTGATCTTTACTTTTATCATGATGAGATACCAAGCAAGCCAGAAAAGAAGTATGAGCTTGAACGCATATTCGTTGGCAGAAATCACATCACTAATTTCCATAGACATCATTTTTTTCATAGACACCTATATCTTTGCCTACATAATTTGAAAAATACTATTTTCTAAAAGGTAAGGTCGAACATACCCGACGAAAGGAGCAACAACGCCGATGAAAGGTGCAACATCGCGGATGGGAGGAGCAACAGCACTGACGGGAGGAGCGAAAACGTGCGAATAGAGCAGCAACAACAGTGACAGAAAATGCGTGAATAATGAAACTGGTAAACAAACCAACTTCACAGGTGATTTATTTATAGAAACTAGTTCGGCTGAACTATTTTAAAAGTAAAAGTTCGGCCGAACTCACAGTTCATCCAAACTTTTGTTGGAAGTTCGACTAAACTTTTGTTTCCGGTTTTCCCATCTCTGGCAAAAATTCTATTTGCCAGCACCGTCAGTGTGCCATCAATCTAAACAGAATCACGATTTCGGCCGAAATTTATAAAATGTTCGGCCTAACTATTGCCAAAAAACGTTTTCGGCCCCCGATTCTCACAAAAGTGTAACCCAGCTTCACGTTTCCACCCCTTTATGAGAGGTACTTTGATATCAAATGCGTTTTGATGCATTGAATTAATGTGAGAGACAGTCTTGTGGTGAAAATTACCTTTATAAATTTATCGATACGTGTTTTGATTCATTGAAGTAACAATAGATACAATGTTATGGATTGAGGTAGCATTCAATTATAGGAAGAAGTAAAATTTTAAGGCCTGCAAGTTATTATGATTTATTTGATTCGATGATATCTGGTTGGAGGTATGATACATCTCAACTACTTGCACATTCCTTCTTAACTTGAGTACCCTTGAGCATATACCATTGTTGCCTTAAAGAGACAAAGGTTTTTTTGGTAGAAATAGAAGTATGCATTTACTTCAGTAGTAATAAATTTGATTGCAGAAATATTCAGCGGTATGGTTTCTTTATGTCCTTGATATAATGAATGGTTTCTAATGTATCATTAAAATTATATAGTAGTTGTAAGGATTAGTTATAACCATGAGGATTTCATATTAAACAGTACATTAATGAGGGTTTCCAAAGGACAGAAGTATAGTGGCATCATTGTTAAACACTTGTGTTGAATGTCATCCTCTGCAACAAAGTAATGGTTTCATCGATACATCATTCTACAACAATATAGCAGTAAGGGTTACAATTTCCAATTTTTTTAGGAAGGGTTTCTAGAGTAAGGCTTTGTTTAACTGGGATATCATTGTTATATTAGTACCTAATGTAAGTGGGCCATTGTCCCTGGTACGAGAGCCAAAAATAGTTTACAAAAGTGTATTGTAGGTGGGTCATTATCCCTAGTACAGGAGCCCATAGGAGGTTTTCTATTTTATTTATATCATGGAGTTTTTGTGATTTGTAAGTGACAGAGGAAGTAGTGCAACAGTAGATTCAGCGCAGAGCATTTTTCTATGGGACACAGTTTTTTTGTAGCATTTTTTGGGGCATAAAAGTTTCAGAGGAAGGAAGAAGACACTTTTTGAGGGAATCTATTCCTTGGTGAGTTCCTAGCCAAGGAATTATATTTCTCAGTTGTAGATAAGGTGTAGTGAGTAGCATATCTACATACTACAGCAAGGAGTGCATAGGCCAGTGTAGTAGGTGCACAGAGGAGAGAGGGAGAAGTTTGTCTTGTTGTTTTGTTGACATAGATGGAAGCTAATGGGTTGAGAGATCAATATCGGTTGGAGGGTGCCTCCAACTATGTGATCTAGTAGGCATGGATCACTTGTCTATTAAATTATCATGATCTCAAGGCCTTTATTGAGAATGTAGTATTTTTCCCTGTAGACGCAGATCCATTGAAGGCCTGAAAGAATAATATGGTGAAGGCTAAGTGTTTTATCCTTGAAGGAGTGAGGGATCATGTAGTATGTTAAATAAATGGAAAAGGGACTATCAAGGAGATTTGGGATGGCTTAGCGATATTGTATCAAGGATCTTTTGAGAAGCAGAATATGTACTTGCAGGAGAATATGTGATCTATGAGGATGCAGAAGGGAGAACATATTGATCCATTCCTTGCAAAGCTTTAGGAAACCTAAGATCAATTGGCAGTTATCAGATCAATGCCTCAGGCCACCAATATGGTTAGATTGGCCATAAACTCAGTCTTAGAAGAATGGAAAGTCTTTTTCTAGAGAATATTGGGCAGAGAAAATTTTCCTGATTGGGAATTGATATGGTCTACTCTTCAGTAGGAAGAGATGAGGTTAGATATGATCAAGTGTAAACTTGATGGCAGTAGAAGTAGTGGGTCAAATCCCAAGGAGGAGGAAGAAAATGTAGACCTTACAGCCAAGGAGCAGTAGGAGTAGCAGAGGCAGAAGAAGGAAATCTCAAAGATCAATTGTTTCTAGTGTACTGAAATGAGTCACTATGCTACACACTGTCCTCTCTAGAAGAAGGACAAGGATGAGAAACATGATCCACAGGGTGCAGCTACAAGGATCAAGGAAGAAGAGTTCGCTATGATTTCCGACATACCTCTAGGGGAGAATTGGGGTGATCTAGAATTGTAGTTTGAAAGAGTTACAGTTGGGAAATATCCTTGAGGAGTCCACCTCTTGGATCAATACCTTGCTACGGGTGTCCATATCAGAAGTAGCAGGATGGACTAGTCTTAATTGGTGCAAAGGAGTGTTGGAGTGACAGTGCAATGGCTAGAGAATGTTAGAGTCTGAGCAACACAAAGCATAGTTAGCAGCAGTGCAATAAGGCAACGTGCAGAGTCAGCATAGATACTAGCAACAATGCAGTAAGGCACAATGCAGAGACAGCACAAAGACTAGCAGCAGTCATATCTTCAGTATCAGATGCGTCATGTTGAACACTTAGTTCAGTATTTTGGATGTTTTTCTACTGCAGCAGCAACATAGTTGCAGTGAAGATACAATTGGAAGAAATATGCAGGGTCAATAGCAACATAGATGCATCAACGCAATAGTTGGTGGACAGCAGAGTCAGATATCACTAGCATAGAGGGAGATGTTACAAAATCAGTGTAATGCTTCAATAGGATGCATTACCAGAGCACATTCATCACTAAGAGGGAGTGTTGATTTATGGTCACATCGGATGTGCTCTAAGTCTCAAATTTTTTAGGGAAGCTTATACACATGTATTCCAAAATACCTAGAAATAATTTTTGGAAATTCCACCTGGATGAGGTTTTATTAAAATAATTAATTATTTTTAATGGAAGCCTAAGTCTAAAATTAGAGAATTAAAATAATTAAACTGTATTAATAGAATTGGGTGTGAAACTTCTAGAAAAAGATGGAGATCGAGTCAATATGATCTGAACCAATGATTAGGATCTAATCTGGGTCATTGACTTCTCAAAAAGAATATTATAATAAGGACTTCGATGGAAATTTGGAAAACACATCGGGAGAGAGTCCAGAGATCGATTTCTCAAGTGAGTAGTGTAGAGCAGCCGGAGAGGTCATCAAGTTGATTCTACACAGCGAGGGGAAAATATAGTTCTAGTTGGATATTTTTTTTTGAGATGGAATACATCATAGAGAAGGCAGAGAAGAGAATGCAAAATAGGTAGCATAAGGCCTACACTGGGTAGCGCAGAGCCACACAAAGGCAGCGCTGAGCCTATGAAGGTATCCACTATTCTTCTTAGGATCAATCAGATCTAGTGCCAGAGAGTTAGGGTATGAGACCAGAGGGGCATAATATCAACATCAAGGCAACAGAAATACTAGCCAAAGGGAGTGACACAGCCCCTAGCCAGAGTGATGCAGATATGTGTAGATACCGCACAAAGATAGCACAAAGGTAGTGTGGGGCTTGTTAGTTCAGGTTTGGGTTAGTGTTAGATCTCTAGTGTTAGTGTGAGGTCATTTTATCGCTAACTCTCTATCAGTTATTTTCTCTGTATGGATTGCTAGTAAGGCATCTTAGATTGTATTCAGAACTGCTGCTTAATAATACAGTTCATCAGTTGTGGCACCTATTTTCCTGCATTAGGTTTTTCTAGGGATATTTGTCCAAAAATAACAATTTTGTATGTGTGATTGATTTCCTTCTTGCTCAGTTCTTGTTTTCGTACATTATTTTATGTAATTAAGGTTGCAATGTGATGTATTCAGTATTTTTCATAGAAAAACTACAAATAAATTGTTAAGTAATGAATAACAATTAGGTGAATATTTTCCAGTTGCTGCAATAGGATTCTGTATTTAGGAATCTTCAAAAAATGCATAGTGAAGCTTGGAGCTAAAGGTGCCAAGGCAGAAAATGCCTTGCTCATTGAAAAATTGAGTCACAGTTTGTGAAGCATGAGTAAGATGTTCGACGAGGGACACAGATTTCGTTTTTACTCTAAAAAGTGTGAGATAAGAAAGAAAAAGACAGGTAAAGTAGTGGCTACAACTTCTTGAGGACATAATAACGTGTATTATCTAGATGAAATTGGAAATGAAACATGTTGCATAGGAAAGAAATATGAAAGTTGGATATGGCACAAAAAAATGGGTCACATTCACTTTGACAACCTTGTTAAGTTCAACAAGGAAGAAGGAGTCAAATAAATGTCTGAAATAAAAAATATAACAAATTTCATATGAAAACATTGTCAACATTGAAAATATACTAGGGTTTAATTTAAGACTAAGGAACATTCTACCTCAAAGCCACTAGATTTAGTGCATACCGACTTATGTGTACCTATGATAACTAAAAGACTCAAAGGTGAGTTATACTTCATATTATACATTACTAATTACGCTCAAATGAAAAATATCAGTTGCATTAAGAAGAAATCGGAAGCTTTCAAGATTTTCAAGATTTACAAAGAATTTTTTGAAAATGAAATTGATATGGAGATAAATTGATTAAGAGTGGAGGTGAGTTTACATATAAATAATTTTATAATTATTGTGAAGAACATGGCATAAAAAGGTAGTTCTTAGCAGCCAGGACACCCCAAAAAAATGGCATTGTAGAAATAAAGAACTTGATTGTAATCGAAATGGCTAGGACCATGTTAAGTGAATCAAAATTAAGCAATACCTTTCGTGTAATATTCACAAATGGGAAAAGCAGGAATATAATGCATAAACAAGGAAATAGTAGTGTATAACATCACATTAAAATATGAGACCAATATGGAGCCTTTTCATTAGTTATAACAGCAACAAATAATACACTATAATGAGGCCCAAATAATACAATACAAGCCCACAAGCCTCCAATGAGTAAAACCCTCAAGAAAGAGGTGCTGCTACTATATCAAAATACTGGAGACACTGCTACAATGCAGTGATAAGAGCACTGCTACAACATATGAATACACAAAAGATGAATGGTTGATATATGCCTCAAAAGATACAGAAAATGAAGATCTAGGCTCTACACAACTTCAAACAAAGAACCCAAGAGGGTTTTAAAAAAAACACCAATATACAAGAAATGAACCAAAGACCTAGGGCTGAATATTCATTGAAACAATGCAACTAGAAATATGTGGCTGATCTGATATGAAAAATAATGTAGCCTCCTCTAATAGACTCTCTAGATGAAAGGTTGATCCCTTCTGTAGAAAACCTTTTCCCCAAATGGTTTACTAAAACCACCCCTACAACTCCTCCCTAAAATAATGTTGTCCAAGACAGAAGTTGTGTTGTAGGGGAAAATGATTTTGTGGCCTAGTGCCAAATGCTGCAATAAGGCTCAAGGACCTTCCTTATTAGCCTCTCAATGGAAGTAAACCTTCCTCCACTGAAAATATAGATCAAAAATCACCCAGATGTATTCTCCACTACTGCACCCTACAACTCAACACATCTCTCAATAGAAACTGCATTGTAGAATAAAGATGGAGCTTGGCCTAAAGCCTAAATGTGGAAATATAGTGAAAACAATCTTCCTGAGTGGGCACTAGAAGTCCCCCAAGGATAGATGTGGGATTCCCACTCGGGAACACCTTGTGCTAAACAACACTACAATCTTAGCTAAACTGCTGAAGAGAGAAACAAGTCTAAACAAACCATAAAATCTAAAACATCAAATCATAACATAATAATCTATGGCTACCATCCTCTTCCTTATATAAGTGGTGAACTTCCTCACCCTTGGCCCCACTCATTAAATCCACTATCTCCATGCATGAGATCTCCCTCCAAAACTACGTTGTCCCTCAATAAATGTCCACTCCTCCATAACAACGCTATTGATTTGGTCAAAGTTGACCTATTCTTCATGCTCCTGCCCTTTTTCACACACAAGGGTGCTTAATTAAGTTGCTAAGATTTTATCCTTTCACATTAGGAGTGATTCTATTCCTACTAAGGAGATTTATGGGTCTCCATGCCCTCTTATTCATCAAACAAAGAAGAAAAAGAAAAATTTAATATTCCAAATAGCTCATGGCTAATTGGGAATATTACAGTCCTCCCCTCCCAAATGTTGCTTGTCCTCAAGCAACTGTAAAGGTGAGTGCCGCAACTCTTCTCCTCCTCCCTTGGTGACACCTCCATGTGATAATATCTCCTCATAAGCCAAGTGTCTCCCAATCAATCCCTCCAAGATATGCTCCTCCCAAGTACTTATGAGATGCAAATGACTCATTCCACAAGGAAGCAAAAGATCCAATATAACAATCATGGTTTGCCCAATGTTCTCCCCAAAACATGAAGCATAAGAAACATAGAGAATATCTCTCCCAAAGGGCACATCTAATCCTTCTATCCTTCCTCCAATCATTCCCATAAAAAGAATAAGGACATCATCAATGTATGGGATCAAAAACAATGATACATAAACAACCATATGTAATAATGGAGGTCGACCATAGTCCCACATGTGAAACCAATGCAGTATATCTCCCAACTTCCTCATATAATGATATGGTAAGTGGTTTCCCGACCACTCACTTGTTTCCATAGTCTTCTAACATGATTTGAGAAGGTGAGAAATGTTTGGTGCCTTTGGAGTGCACCTTGAATGATAAATCATCTCCCTATATCCTCCTAGGGAGTGGCCATGCTCAACACTATTTATGGCCCAAAGTTGACCATGAAGTTTATAAGGAAGAATTCTCCCACTTGGAGCAATGGCCTACACATGTATGGTAAAGGAATGCAAATAGTCATAAAATAAATCATTATGCATATAAACATGATCCTTACCATAAAACTTTCTCATACCAATGGAGTGGTCCATAGATAGATCCCCTCTCATTCCCATAGAGGAAAGATGTGGTTGTGATAACCCCATCAAAGAGTTATGTATCTCCTCCATCTCCACATGATCCATGCATCTCCTCAAATGCTGATATATCTCCTCTTCAAAGCCTTCCCAGGTAAACCCCTCCATGATAGTATGGTATGAACTCATGGAATAAGTGTGGTTGAAGAAAAAATATTCATGTTTTGTATGTAGAAACTTCTCCTCAATATTGGAATCTCTAGATAAGAATATCCTATCATTATAGTAGATGACCTCATCTCTGACTGAATACCCCTCCTCTAATAGCTGGTCATCAAGTATCATGCATGTAAAAAGGATCATTGGAATAATCCACCAATAGTTGGGATTTCCAATATGGATCTATCCTCCAAAGTGACAACGCTAATTATCTATCATATAAATCATATGTCATGTGGCTTCCCTCCTCTTTGACATATCCCATGCCAAAGTCACCTATTGGGATGTTGCTATCCTTCCTCTGCTGCTCCTTTCTCAGTGCAAGATCTGAGGTGAGAGTGGGTAACGATGATGTTGAGAGAATGTCTCCATCCTCCTTGAGTCTACCCAAGACTCTCAGCATTGTACCATGACCTCCCAATGTTCCCACTCCTCCTGGATCTATGAGTGGTGCAACATGTTGTGAGACATTTCTCACAAACTCCTAATTATGTGGCCTCCTAGGTGGTTTGCGATAAAACAACAATGTCTCATGGGCTAAATTCATGTACATAATAGATGGGACTATTAGATCCTTGCTTCCACTATGAAAATCCATCTCTTTTTTATGCGTGGAAGTTGTTTGTGAGGGAAATGTGTGCATGCCCTTAATCATCTAATTTTTTCCACTTTTTCTATCCACCCATTCCATCTGCAAAGTCTCCCAATATTTGGTGAACTTCCCCAAAGTAATCAACCACTGCACACCCAATATCACATTGGTGCCAAGTATGTCAACCACAAAGAAGTGACCAGTCAATGTATATGTCCCCATGGTGACAAATAAAGATGGAACATAATGCATGCACTACATATTTCTAGTTCTTGGGACCAAAACATAAAATACCTCAAAATCATTGGTGGGTATTGCCCTCCTTTGCACTAGTTGAGCATCAATAAAGTTGTGGTTAGCCCCACTGTCAATCACAACCAAAACCCTCTAATCCAAGATGGAACCTTGAACCCTCAAGGTAAAGTACTTGGGTACTCCTCTCAATGATGTATGAGTGCCTCCAATTGGAGAAAATGCTCCATTCCCACCTCCTAGTGATGGTGGATCATCACCTACTATTCCATCATTGTGACCTCCTTCTGGTTCTTCTTCCTCTTCCTCCCCATCATCTGAGAAGACCTCTATATAGTGTGCCTTTACTATTGCACATCTATGTCTGGGTGCCCATGATTCTTGGCATGTGAAGAAAATATTCCTTGTCCTCAAGTCTCTTCAGACATCATCACTAAGAGGTACTTTGTTTTGGCTCTCTTTTGAAAAAGGATCCTTCTCATCTTTTCCCTTTGATGGAAAAGTGGGCTTTTGCTAAAATGTTTCCTTTGCTTTTGGCAAGGCATATTGTAGATCTCTAGCCCTTTCAATGGCATCTTGAAGGGTAGTGAGCTTGGTATATTTAACCAACCCATGAAGAGGTTCGGCTAGCCCATCAATAAACATATAGACCCTCCTTGCTGCAGATAAATCAGGAACCATAACATAAAGTTTTAGAAATTTGAAAATATAAGTTTCAGGATTACCTAATTTTTTGAGCTTTTCTAGCCCCATGAAAGGTGCCTCTGGGTCTCTCCGATCAAACCTCTCCACCAACCTCCTTGTGGACTCTGAATATGCAGTCACATTGGCATGACCTAATGTAGACAGCCTATGAAACCACCAATCATGTGCTTCACCCTCAAGGTGTAGCGCTTCTATTTTGATGGCCTCCATATCTGGTACTTGGTTCAACTAGAAGTAGATGTCTAGCTTCTCTACCCATGATTTTGTAGTGCATTTTGATGACCCATCAAAGTTGGGTAAGAAAAATCTTCCCATAGTTCGGTGTAGATCATGATTCTGAATGAATCCTCCACCTCTATTGTGATGTCAGGGTCTCCTATTGTCCTTGATCTGAAAAAAAATTTAAAACTCAAATGATCCTTGAATCTATTAGATTAAGACTCATACTCCATGAAATAGTCTTCAAGAGTTTCTTGTTCTTGAAACTATCCATTTCACAATGCTAAGAATGTAGGCATTGTAGAGCGTTGGGAAACCTGCTGCTTCACTAGTTGATCACTCCAGTGATGAGAAATGCTAGAGCCTTCACCATGTAGAAACCATTTATGGGATTCCTTTTGTCTATCCATCCTCATATCCTTTATTTCTCTAGAAATTTCTTGCATAGTTCAAAGAAGAAGCTTAGGAAACTCTTTCTCCTCATCTGCTCTAGATAAAGGGGTTTTACCCTTGTCTTCTTTATCATATGTATAATCATACTTCCAGTTTCTTCTGAGATACCTCCTATCTCTATCTACGAGAGTATATCCTTTTTATGATGACATATTGGCTTAATATGCATAGGCTGAGCCAAGATTATGCTCTGGTATCATTGTAATATTCCCAAATGTGAAAAGTGGGAATATAGTGCATAAATAAGGAAATAGCAGTGTATAACATCACATCAAAATATGAGACCAATATGGAGCCTTCTCATTAGTTATAACAACAGAAAATACTACAATATAATGAGGCACAAATAATACAATACAAGCCAACAAGCCTCCAATTATTAAAACCCTCAAGAAAGAGGTGCTTCTACTATATCAAAATACCGGAGACACTGATACAACGCAGTCATAAGAGCACTGCTACATCATATAAATACAAAAAATATGATTGGCTGATATATGCCTCAAAAGATACAGAAAATGAGGATCTATTCTCTATACAACCTCCAACAAAGAACCCAAGAGGGTTTTAAGAAATACACCAATATACAAGAAATGAACCAAAGCCCTAGGCCTGAAGATTCACTGCAACAATATAGCTTGAAATATGTGGATGATCTGATATGACAAATAATGAAGCCTCCTCCAATAGAATCTCTAGATGAAAGTTTGATCCCTTCTCTAGAAAACCTTCTCCCCAAATGGTGTACTGAAACCACCCCTACAACTTCTTGCTAAAATAACACAGTCCAAGGCAACTCAACACATTTCTCAACAGAAACTTTGCTGTAAAATAAATATGGAGCTTGACATGATGCTTGAATGTAGAAATATAGTGAAAATACTCTTCCTGGGTGGGCACTAAAAGTCCCCCAAGGTTAGAGGTGAGATTCCCACTCAGGAACACCCTGTGCTAAACAACACTACAATCCTAGCTAAACAACTGAAGAGAACAACAAGTCTAAACAGACCATAAAATCTAAAACATCAAATCATAACATAATAATATATGGCTGCCTTTCTCTTCCTTATATAAGTCGTGAGATTCCTCACCCTTGGCACCACTCATTAAAGCCATTGTCTCCATGCATGAGATCTCCCTCCAAAAGTGTGTTGTCCCTCAAGAAATTTCCACTCCTCTATAACAACGTTGTTGATTTGGTCAAAGTTGACCCAGTCTTCATGCTCCAGCCCTTTTTCACACACAAGGGTACTTAATTAAGCTACTAAGATGTCCTCCTTTCACATTAGGAGTGATTTTATTCCTACTAAGGAGATTTATGGGTCTCCATAGCCTCTTATTCATAAAACAAAGAAGAAAAAACAAAATTGAATATTCCAACTAGCTCATGGATAATTGGGAGTATTACATTTCGGTTCCAAGAAGTTGGAGTTGCAATTCGTATTCTAGAAAAAGGAATTCTTAGAAGTAACAGTGAAAAAAATCCTTATGAATTATGGAAAGGAATATTATCCAATGTCAAGCACTTCAAATTCTTCAGAAGTAAATGCCACATAAAGAGGGATGACTCAAAGATTGGAAAGTTAGATTCTCGAGTGGATGAAGTCATATTTGTTGGATACTCCACAAAAATAAAGGTGTACAAATGTTACAATTTGAGACTCAACAAAATAGTGTAAAGCATCAATGTGAAATTTGATTAAGGGTGTTAGACACAGACCAGACAAGATTCAGTAGAACAAGAGATAGAAGTACCAAGGAAAGAAGAGAAGGTGAAGGAAGAACCATTAGAAGAAGAACCAAAGGAACCAAAAGATAAGAAAGCAAAGACTGATCAGCAACCATCTCAAACATATTCTAAAGAACCTAATAAATGGTACCCAAAAAAATCATCCGCTAGAACAAATAATTGGAGACATTGATGCAGGAATTGAAACTAGAAGAAGGCAACATGCACATGTGGTAGAAGAAAAACACTATAACTTGTTATCAAATTTTTAGCCTAGAAGCTTTAATGAGGCTAGCCATGATGAACACTAAATTAGGCCCATGAATGAAGAACTTGATCAGATTTAAAAGAGTGATACATGGGAACTGGTGCCAATACCCAAGGTCAAAAAATTCATAGGCACAAAATGGGTCTTCAGGAACATGATGAATGAAGATGGACAAGTTAGTAGAAATAAATCCAGAATGGTATGTAAGGGATATGCACAAGTGGAAGGAATTTATTTCGAAGAGACATTTTTTTTCGTAGATAGAATGGAATACATCTGGATTTTCTTGGCATATTCTTTTTCCAGAATGACCAAATTTTATCATATGGATGTCAAATCATCCTTCCTAAATGGAGATTTGGAAGATGAAGGTTACATAGAGTAACCAAAAGGATTTATACTTACTGATGAAAAATACTATGTATGCATGTTAAAGAAATATTTGTATGGTCACAAGCAAGCCCTGAGAGCATGGTAGGCCTTCTTGGATAAATAATTGTAGAAGAAATGTTTGAGAAAATAAGTGTTGACATAAACTTATATTTTAAGATTGAACATGAAATACTAATTTTCATAAAAGTATATTTGGATAATATCATATTTGGCAGTGATGATGATAGGTTGAGTAAGAAATTTTCTAATGACATGTAGAATTTAGAAATTTAATACAAAATATGTATTGCCTGGATTCTCCTTATCTAACAATTATATGCCACTGTTAAATACAAAATCGCTTCTACAAAAATATTTGCGTAATTTGAAACATAATCGCCAATAGCAATATCATGAAGAAAGATCAATCACACATAACACATATGCTTTTACCAAGAAAGCATAAAGCTAAAAGCCCCACCATCATATATTATGTATATATCATGGATCATGAAAAAATCTCATATAAATCTCTAATCCAAGAGCTCTCAGTACAATATACAATCGTCTCACACTGTCATACAAAAATTGGCAAGTTCCTGTGCCAATTAACTGCCGCCAGATAGCCTGCCTCCGCTATGCAATCCCAGCTGATAGAAATCCCTGAATGAATGGAATCCCGCTTTCTCTGACTACAAAATCCTCATGGGCACATCCAATGTGTGTGTGGTCGCATGTGTGAACCCACTAATGTCACAACTAATAGTCAAATTGTCCCTTTCATCTACATCTCAACTGGGTCTCCACTAGATCTGAATTTCATGTAGTTAACAGTAGTAAATGTTGAGATTGCAACAATATGATGAGCTTAGTGGAAAGGAGTCGCCTTCACTAAGGGGGCCCGCAGGCTATTTTTGGCGCAAAGTCTATTTTTAGACTATGTCTATTTTTAGACATATGGATCATTTTCTATGAGTTGCAGGATGCTATTTTTGGATGGTTGGTCAAGTTGGAAAAAATATATGGACTTCTATTTTTAGAAATATTGGGCAGAATATATTTTTAGATTTCCAGTCTAAAAATAGATATGTCGAATATTATTAGCTCTTAATAATATTTGGACTCTAAACATTATCTTATTCTCTTGGAGCACTTCAGTTAAGTGTACAGATGTGGCACAGGAGCTGACAGAAGGAATTACGCTATTCCTGAGGGTTAAATGGAGCTATTTCATTGATACTTCAGTTAGAACTCATGTGACAGAGTTTGGTGGAGTTGATTGAGGAAGTTAGTGGAGTTGTATTCAGTTTAACTAATCTAAACATATTTGAGCTATTTGTATCTAGTTTAACTAATTGATACAATTAGTGAGAGTGGTGTGAACTAATTATTAATTAATTCACTAATTATAAACTCATTAATCAACTAAAGAATACATCAGTTAACTTCAGTGCATGGATAGTTTCAGTGGAGACTAGTGTAGAAATAGGTGAAAGAGCAGGTTAACTATCAGTTGTGACTATACAGTTGCTATTTGTAACACACAGATAGGTGGAGAAGCCCATGAGGATTTTGCAGTACAATCTAGGTGGTTCATCTATTTAATGAAGCCATCCCATAGCATTTAAAACGCAATAGAGGCTGGCTATCAAGTGGCAAAATATTGGAGCATGTGTTTTGCTAGATCTAGCTTGATAGTGTGTAGCAATTGAGGGTGTGCATGAGAGCTTGTGAGGAGATTTTGTACTATGATTGTTACATGATCTCCATGACATTAAATATACATATAGTTGGGGTTTTCAGCTTTAAGCTTTCCCATTAAATACTGTGTTCATATGTGTGATTGTTTGTGGTTTTAATGTATGCATGCAATTGATTTTATTTTCGCATGTGATGATCAATGGTAGAAGAGATTTTGTATTATGCATGAAGCTAAAATAGTGTGTGATCAGAAGAATCTCGGTGAATAATATATCAGTTATTCAAATTTCTACATGGTATCAGATGGATATTGATCATTGGAGCAATTGAAAAACATTGAAGCGGTTGAGTTTTGTGCTGGTGGAATTCGAATTTGTAGCAGTGTTTTCTTGGTGTCGAAGTTGAGATGTCTTTCAATGGATTGCGATTGGAGTATTCCCTTGAGGGCAGATCGAATTATATTGCATGGAAGGACAGGATGGAAGCGGTGCTGGATGACAATGGGTTGAAGGAGTTCATAGATGCATAAATTCCAAAGCCTACTTCTAGTGATGTTGCCGTACTTGACACATGGCAAAAGAAGACAGCAAAGTGTCGAAGGATTCTGTTGGAGGGTGTGAAGGATCACATAGTTTCCACCCTTCATGGTAAGGCTTCTCCATTCTTGATGTGGAAAGCCTTGATAGATTTATTCCAAAGCAAGAGCAACCAGAGGAAGTTGGCGCTCAAGGATAGACTCAGAAACATAAAGATGGAGAAAGGCGACAGTATGCCCAAGTACCTCACGAAGTTCATCCAATGCAGGGATGAGCTGGGAAGTGTGGGGGTGACTGTTGATGATGAGGACTTGGTGAGCTTGGCTCTCCTTGGGCTTCCAAATAGTTGGCATTCCTATCAGGACTCTGTCAATGGTCGGGAGAAATTGCCAGGATGGGAGCGACTTTGGTTGGATCTTGTGCAAGAGGAGATAAGGCGGAGTACCAGGGACGGATCATCATCAAAGAACTCTGATGAAGAGAATTGCGCTTTGGCTGCCAAAGCAAAGAAGGGGAAGAGCAAGAAAGCTTCTCATTCTGGTGCGAAAGGCAAGAAGCAGGACATGTCCAAGGTGAAGTGCTTTCACTGTCACCAACATGGACATTACGCCACTAATTGTCCACAGAAGAAGAAAAATAAGCAGGCTGCTGGATCTGCAGCTGGAGAGGCCTTAGCCTCGCAGTTTGAGCTGGATTTTTCACTGATCGCATGCTTGGTCTCAAGTGTGATGGGTTCAGTGTGGTTTCTGGACAGTGGTGCATCTTTTCACATGACAAGAGATCGAGATTTGTTTACTGATCTGGATGAGAAAGATCTTGGAGTGCACATCGAGATGGACGATGATGGTAGATATAGTGTGACCGGTATCGGTACCATTTCCTTTGAGAGGGAGTCTGGTAAACCCTTCGTATTGAAGGAAGTGATGCATGTTCCAGGATTGAAGAAGAATCTTATCTCTGTGGCGATGTTAGAAGACAAGGGATATGATGTTGTCTTTAGCGAAGGAAAGGCTTTCCTACGCAGTAAGGCAACTGGTGAGACCTGGAGGATAGGGGTTCGAGTTAAGAACCTTTATCAATTGCAGGTAGATGGCTGCGCAACAATGGCAGGCAAGGCAGAAGGAGTGGTGAGCCGGGATGATGGTGAGTTGTGGCACCGGAGATTGGGCCACCTTCACCATGGAGCTTTGAAGATACTGTAGCAGATTTCTACTGGGCTTCCTAAGGGTACTCTTGCGCAATCAGATTAGTGCAAGGGATGTACCTTGGGAAAATTTGTGAAAGCCACCTTTCACGAGAAGGATAGTCGCGCCACGACAATCCTTGAGAGAATTCACACAGACGTGTGTGGACCTTTCTCAGCAGCTTCGACAGCAAAGCACAGGTATTATGTGATATTTGTTGATTATTTTTCTCGTAAGTGCTGGATCTTCTTCATGCAGAAGAAGAGCGAGACATACTCAAAGTTCTGTGAGTTCAAGGCACTGGTTGAGAAAGAATCGGGGAAGCAAGTGAAGGCTCTTAGGAGCGACAATGGTGGTGAATTCATCTCTGGCGAATTCAAGGACTTTTGCAGCGCAGAAGGAATTCGAAGAGAGCTCATAGCGCCTCATAACCCACAGCAGAATGGGGTCGCTGAGCGAAAGAATAGAATGATCATGGGTGTTGCACGGGCGATGTTGCATGATCAGGGCCTTCCCATACACTTGTGGGCTAAGGCATGCAATATTGTGGTTTATGTGCAAAAATTTTGTCCTCACAGGATACTTGGCATGAGTACACCCGAGGAGGCATTTTCTGGTAAGAGGCCTAATATTTCCCATTTGAGGATTTTTGGTTCACCTGTTTACATTCATGTGACGAAGGATGCCAGGAAGAAGCTGGAGCCGACCGCAGAGGTTGGGATATTTGTGGGGTACACTGATACGCCCCACAACTATCGTGTGTATTTGCCAGACAGTCGCAAGACTATTGTGCGACGGGATATCAAATTTCAGGAGGAGAAAGCCATGAAGTGTTCGCTTGAGAGGGAGCCACACTTGCATGCAGATGAGGAGCTATTAGTTTCTAAGGATGAGTCTCAGGATGTGGATCAGCCACAAGATGAGGTTCATGGAGTGGAAGAGACCACTCAAGCAGCGCCAACCATCAGAGGGTGGAAGCGCACTACAGAAGCTGAGCGACTGGCTCAAGATGTAGAGAAGGTTGTAGGAGCACCTACATCACAATGCAGACAGAGACAGTCACCTGACCGGTATACTGGATACATGGCTCTTATGAGCAAGTGTATCGTGACAGAGCCATCCTCTTTCGAGGAAGATGTGGAGGACCCCGCATGGGTAGATGCCATGGTGGAAGAGTATGATTCGATTGTCAGAAACAGTGCATGGGAGATTGTCCCAAGGCCGGAGGGGAAATCAGTGGTGGGTTCGAGATGGATCTACAAAGTGAAGCAGGCAGCTGACGGGAGTGTGGAGAAGTAAAAGGCAAGATTTGTTGCCCGAGGCTTTTCACAGATTGAGGGGATCGATTATGAGGAGACCTTTGCACCTGTCGCAAGGTATTCTTCCATACGGACGATTCTTGCTCTCTCAGCACAGATGGGGTGGCACATTCATCAGATGGATGTGAAGACTATATTCCTCAATGGATTCATTGAGGAGGAGGTGTACATAGAGTAGCCTGAAGGTTTCGAGATCTTCAGCAGCGAGTCGCATGTGTGCAGGCTCAAGAGAGCGTTGTATGGGTTGAAACAAGCACCTCGTGCTTGGTACACATGGATAGATAGTTATTTCACCGGAATTGGATTCTCCAAGAGTGAGGTGGATCCTAACCTATACCAGATTGTGGTGGAGGGTAAGTTGCTGATCATTTTACTTTATGTAGATGATTTGATTTTGACAGGTGATGAGTTGTTGATACACTCATGCAAGGATGATCTTGCAATGGAGTTTGAGATGAAGGACTTGGGCCTCCTTCATTATTTCCTGGGATTGGAAATTTGGCAGCGTAGTGGTGGATTGTTTGTTTCTCAGGGTAAGTATGCCCGGGAGATACTGGATAAGTTCAGCATGCATGGCTGCAAGCCTGTTGATACTCCTCTTCCAGGTGGATGGAGGAAGGAGGATGCTACTTCGACGGAGGTAGTGGATGCCACTGTTTATCGACAGTTTGTGGGGTCGCTCATGTATCTGGTCAATACACGACCTGACATATGCTATGTTGTGAACCAGCTTTCACAAGCTATGGTTAAGCCAACCAAGCTCTTATGGAAGGTAGGCAAGCATGTATTGAGATATCTCAGAGGCACATATCTCAGAGGCACATCAGGATATGGATTATGGTACAAACAGTCGGATGAGGTGAAGTTGTGTGGCTTCATGGATGCAGATTGGGCAGGGAGCCCAACGGACAGAAAGAGAATATCTAGAGAGATTTTCAGTATCAGTTCGACAACAGTTTCTTGGTACAGCAGGAAGCAGAGATCTGTGGCACTCAGTTTAGCAAAGGCCGAGTATATGGCAGCAAGTTTGGCTGCATGCGAGGCTATATGGATGAGGAAGATCCTGGTCGGGTTGTTCAGTTCACACTTGGATCCTACTGTGATTTATTGTGATAATCAAAGTTGCATTAAACTCTCTATTAATCCAGTATTTCATGATAGATCTAAACACATTGACATTCGGTATCATCATATCAGAGATTGTGTGCAGCGGAAGATCATGTTACTTTCATACATTCCTACGGAGGATCAAGATGCTGATATCTTGACGAAGGCGCTCACCAGGAGAAAATTCGAATACCACAGGGGCAGGATAGGGGTTGCAGATAATCCTTATCTTGTTGAGAGGGAGTGTTGATATTGCAACAAGATGATGAGCTTAGTGGAAAGAAGTCGCCTTCACTAAGTGGGCCCGCAGGCTATTTTTGGCGCAAAGTCTATTTTTAGACTATGTCTATTTTTAGATATATGGATCATATTCTATGAGTTGCAGGATGCTATTTGTGGATGGTTGGTCAAGTTGGAAAAATAGATGGACTTCTATTTTTAGACATATTGGGCGTAATCTATTTTTAGATTGCCAGTCTAAAAATAGATATGTCGAATATTATTAGCTCTTAATAATATTTGGACTATAAACATTATCTTATTCTCTTGGAGCACTTCAGTTAAGTGCACAGATGTGGCACAGGAGCTGACAGAAGGAATTATGCTATTCCCGAGGGTTAAGTGGAGCTATTGCATGGATACTTCAGTTAGAACTCATGTGACAGAGTTTGGTGGAGTTGATTGAGGAAGTTAGTGGAGTTGTATTCATTTTAACTAATCTAAACATAGTTGAGCTATTTGTATCTAGTTTAACTAATTGATACAATTAGTGAGAGTGGTGTGAATTAATTATTAATTAATTCACTAATTATAAACTCATTAATCAACTAAAGAATACATCAGTTAACTTTAGTGCATGGACAGTTTCAGTGGAGACTAGTGCAGAAATAGGTGAAAGAGAAGGTTAACTATCAGTTGTGATTATACAGTTGCTATTTGCAACACAAAGATAGGTGGAGAATCCCATGAGGATTGTGCAGTACAAGCTAGGTGGTTTATCTACTTAATGAATCCATCCCATAGCATTGAAAATGCAATAGAGGCTGGCTATCAAGTGGCAAAAGATTGGAGCATGTGTTTTGCTAGACCTAGCTTGATAGTGTGTAGTAATTGAGGGTGTGCATGAGAGCTTGTGAGGAGATTTTGTACTATGATTGTTACATGATCTCCATGACATATAATATACAGATAGTTGGGGTTTTTAGCTTAAGCTTTCCCATTAAATACTATGTTCATATGTGTGATTGTTTGTGGTTTTAATGTTTGCATGCAATTGATTTTATTTCCGCATGTGATGATCAATGGTAGAAGAGATTTTGTATTATGCATGAAGCTAAAATAGTGTGTGATCAGGAGAATCTCGGTGAATAATATATCAGTTATTCAAATTTCTACAGTGAATATTCAGTTGCATGTGAGACCACTGATTGTGAATTAATTAATAATTAATTCACTGATCTCTTACTAGTGTATCTTCAGTTACAACTAGCACAACTGAGTTTAACTCACTTAACTGAGTTAAACTACTTTAAAACTCTCATAACTACACTTCCAACTCTGTTACAACTTTGAATCACTCAAAAACAACTAATTCCACTTTCATGTCCTACCAGCCAACCTCTGAACTCGAATTTCCTATGGCTAAATGATTTACCGCTTCAGCTAACTATTTCTAAGTGCTCATTGAGAATATATTATTGTTTATTGTCCAACTAATGTTAAGGGATAATAATAGCCTGCATGCAATCTATAAATAGAACTTGCACATACATCTATAAATAGAAATCATATATAAATACAGTTTTCTCATGCATCTATAAATAGACATCCACCTAAAAATATCCTGAGGCTCCATCCTAGTGTAGGTGCATACTTTTCACTAGGATCTTCTTGTTGAATCTCCACACTCCCTCTCAACAAGAAAGGGATTATCCTTCACCCTGATCCTATCTCTATGCTATTCGAATTTTCTCCTGGTGAGCGCCTTCATCAGAATGTATGCATCCTAATCTTCCATAGGAATGTACTAAAGAAACATGATCTTCCACTACACACAATCTCTGATATGATGATATCATATATCTATATGCTTAGATCTATCATGAAACACATGATTAATCGAGGGTTTAATGCAACTCTGATTATCACAATAAATCACTGGCGGATCTAAATGAGAACCAAAAAAACCAACCAAGATATTTCTCATCCAGATAGCCTCACATGCACCTTGACTCACTACCATGTATTATGCTTCTACTGAACTGAGTGCCACGGATCTATACTCCCTGTTGTACCAAGAATCAGTTGTAGATCTGATACTAAAGATCCCCTTTGATGTGCTCTTTATGTTCGTTGGGATTCCCACCCAATATGCATCCATGAAGCCATGCAACTTATCCTCATCCATCTGTCTGTACCATAAACCATACTCAAATGTGTCCCTTAGGTATCTCAGGACATGATTTCCTGCCTTTGAAAAGAGCTTGGTAGGCGTAACCATTTCTTGACTTAGTTGATTAATTGCATAGCAAATGTCCAGTATTGTGTTCACTAGATACATTATTGAACCCACTAATTGTCGATCGACAATAGCATCCAATACCTCTCCAGAATTAGCATCCTCTTTCCTCCAGTTTCCTGGAAGAGGAGTATCCATGGGTTTGGAGCCCTCCATGTGAAAATTACCCAGTATCTCTCTTGCATACTTGCCTTGAGACCAAAAAAATTCACCATCTCACTGCCATATTTCCAATCCAAGGAAATAATGAAGGAGGCCCATATCCTTCATCTCAAACTCCTTTGCAAGGTCCTCCTTGCATGAGTGTATCAGATGCTCATCACCAGTCAATATTAAATCATAAACATAAAGAATTATGATTAAAATCTTACCCTCCAACACAATTTGTTAGAGGTTTTTATCCGCTTCACTTTTGGTGAAGCCTAGTCCGGTGAAATAATCTGAGTGTACCAAGCAGGGGGTGCTTGCTTCAGCCCATACAATGCTCTTTTGAGTCAACACACATGTGACTCACTACTGAAGATATCAAATACTTCAAGCTAAACTATGTACACCTCTTCCTCAATGATCCCATTGAGAAATGCATTTTTCACATCCATCTGATTAATGCACCAGCCCATCTACACCGAGAGAGCAAGGATGGTCCTTATGGAAGAATATCGTGTGACAAATGCAAAGGTTTCTTCATAATCTATCCCCTTAATCTGTGAGAAGCCCCGGTCCACAAATATGGCCTTGTATTTCTCACACTCCCATCAGCAACTTGCTTTACCTTGTAGATCCATCTCGAAGCTACAACTGATTTATCAACCGGCCTTGGAACAATTTCCCAAGTACTATTTTTGACAATGGAGTCATACCCCTCCCCCATTGCATCTACCCATGTGGGCTCCTACACTTCTTCCTGAAAGGAAGATGGCTCAGTCATAATACATTTTCTCATGAGAGCCATGTATCTAGTAAATAGGTCAAGATACTATCTTTATCTACGCTGTGAAGTAGGGGTTCCTACATTCTGTGCAACATCAAGTCTCAGCCTATCAGCTTCAATGGTACACCTTCTACATGTTTCGATGTTTGGCTCTGCGTGAGTGGACTCCTCCACTCCATGAACCTCCTCTTGTGGTTGATCCACATCTAGAGACTCATTTTTTGGAACTAGCAGTTCCTCCTCCACATGCAAGTCTAGCGCCCTCTCAAGCGACAACTGCATGGCTTTCCCCTCATCGAATTTTTTATCCTGTTGCATAACATTCATCTTACTGTTAGGAAAATACACACGATAATTATGGGGTGTTTCTATGTACCCCAAAAAAATCCCAACTTCAGCAGTTAGCTCCAGCTTCTTCCTGGCATTCTTGGTCACATGCACATAGAAAGATGAGCCAAAAATCTTAAAGTGTGAAACATCAGGTTTATTACTAGTGAAAGCTTCTTTAGGTGTACTATGCTAGGTACTCTATGAGGACAACGATTTTTTACATAGACCGTAGTGTTGCATGCTTCTACCCACAAATACATTGATAGGCCCTGACCATGAAACATCACTCGTGTTGCACCCATGATCATTCTGTTCTTCCTCTCTGCGACAAAATTTTGCTGTGGGTTATCAGTGTTGAAAATGCAGCAAGATGATGGAGCTTAGTGAAATGAAGTCGCCTTCACTAAGTGGGCCCGCAGGCTATATTTGGCGCAAAGTCTATTTTTAGACATATGGAGCATGGTCCAGGGGTTGCAGTATGCTATTCTTGGAGTATTGGTCATGTTGGTAAAAATAGATGGGCCTCTATTTTTAGACATTTAGGTCGAAGTCTATTTTTAGACTGCCTATCCTTAAAATAGAAAAGTCAAATATTATTTACCCTTAATAATATTTGGACTCTAAACTTCAGTTTACTCTCTTGGAGCACTTCAGTTCGAGCTATAGAAGTGGATCATGCATATGACAGAGGAATTATGCTATTCCTAGGGGTTTGGTGAGCTCATGCATGGTTGACTTCAGTTAGGACTTCAGAGCAAGTGCAGTTTGGTGAGTTGATATACGCTGGTGGAGTTGTGTTCGGTTTAACTTAGTTGAACTAGTTGAGATTAGTTTAGCTAGATAATCAACTAGTAATGAGGAGTGAATTAAATATTATTTAATTCACTAATTATTAACTCATTATTCAACTCAAGAACACATCAGTTCACTACAAGCAGCATGGACAAATACTGGGAGACCATGAAAGAGGTAGATGAAAGGGTTGAGATAGCTATCGTCAGACATCAGCTTGTGCATGAGATTTGCACCACACTTGGAGGAATTTCCCATGATGATTACAACAGAAGCCAAGGATATTTAAACCTTGATCTTCTCATTAGACCAGCCTTGATTGCGCAATAGAGGCGTGAATTAGTGATGAGTTTTGAACCTGTGACTTGTTCAAAACCAAGCTAGTTTGTGTGTAACTATTGGAGACAATACTGAGTACTTGTGAGGAGTATTGTACTGAGATTGTTACATGTTCTCTTCCATCTTAATATACATAATATCTGGGGGTTTTCAGCTACAAGCTTTCCCCATACATACTGTGTAATGTGTGTGATGTTTTGATTATCTTTTGATCGCATACCGCTTGTTTTATTTTCGCATGTGTGATGATCTGAGTAGAAGAGATTATGTGTTGCATATGAATTCGAATTGATATGTGATCAGGATAATATCAGTGGATAAATCTTCATTATTCAGAAAATTTCTACATGGTATCGGAGCTATCAGAGAAAAGATTGATCATCACAGTGATTACAAACTTATTTCGGTAGACAGAGTCTGCATGCAGGCCAGGTAGCCTCTAGATCCATCCTTTCCTTTGAAAGGTGATACATCCAGTAAATGCCCCTGCAGTCGATCTCTGTGCTAGAAATAATTTGTTCTCACAGATCAAGAGCGGTGGATTTTTGAGCTTGGAATTCGAATTTTGCAGCAGTTTGTTTTCTTGGTGCCGGAGTTGAAAATGTCTTTCAACGGTTTGCGACTCGAATATGCTCTTGAAGGCAGTTCGAATTATGTTGCATGGAAAGATCGCATGGGAGGCGTATTAGGAAGATAATGGACTAAAGGAGTTCGTAGATACGGATGTCCAAAAAAGCCCACCGATCCCGCCGAAGTCGAGGCTTGGCAAAAGAAGATGGCGAAATGTCGAAGGATTCGTTGGAGGGCGTAAAGGATGGTCGACTATCCAGCCTCGCATGGAAAATTAGCACCATATTTGATGTGGAAAGCGTTGAAAAATCTATTCCAGAGTAAGAGCGACCAAAGGAAGCCGGGCGCTCAAGGATAAGCTCAGAAACATCAAGATGGAGAAAGGCAACAGTATCGCCAAATACCTCACGAAGTTCACTCAATGCAGAGATGAGCTGGGAAGTGTGGGGGTGACTGTCCAAGATGAGGACATGGTGGAACTGGCTCTCCTTGGTCTTCCGAAGGCTTGGAATTCATATCAAGATAGTGTCAATGGTCGGGAGAAGTTGCTGGGATGGGAGTGCCTTTGGGTGGATCTCATGCAGGAGGAGATAAGGAGGACTACCAGAGACGGATCTTCATCAAAGGTATCTCATGAAGAAAATTGCGCTCTGGATACCAAAGCAAAGAAGGGGAAGAGAAAGAAGGCTTCTCAGTCTGGTGTGAAAGGAAAGAAGCAAGACATGTCCAAGGTGAAGTGTTTTCACTGTCACCAGCACGGACACTATGCCACAAATTGTCTCAGAGAAGAAGAAAAATAAGAAGGCTACCAGACCGCAACGGGAGAGGCATTGGGCTTCTCAATTTGAATCGGATTTTTCACCGATCGCATGCTTGGTTTCAAGTGTGGCGGATCGCATGGCTCTGGACAAGCAGGCGTCATTTCACATTGTCGGAGATCGAGATCCGTTTTCAGATCTCGGAGGAAAAAGATCTTGGAGTGCACATCGAGATGGGCGATGATGGTAGATGCAGTGCGACTGGTATCGGTACCATTTCCTTTGAGAGGGAGTCTGGTAAACCTTTCATATTGAAGGAAGTTTTGCATGTTCCAGGATTGATGAAGAACTTGATCTCTGTGGAGATGTTGGAAGACAAGGGGTATGATGTGGTCTTCAACGAAGGAAAAGGCTTCCTGCGCAGTAAGACTACTGGTGAGACCCGGAAGATAGGGGTTCGAGTCAAGAACCTTTATCAGTTGCAAGTAGATGGCTGCACAGCAATGGCATGCAAGGCGGGAGAAGTGGTGAGCCGGGATGATGAGGGTGAACCGTGGCACAGGAGATTGGGCCACCTTCACCATGGAGCTTTGAAGATACTGCAGCAGATTTCTAGTGGGCTTCCTAAGGGCACTCTTGCATAGTCAGATCAGTGCAAGGGGTGTACTTTAGGGAAGTATGTGAAAGCCACCTTTCACGAGAAGGATAATCGTGCCACGAAGATCCTTGAGAGAGTTCACACAGACGTGTGTGGTCCTTTATCTGTAGCTTCGACAGCAAAGCACAAGTATTATGTGATCTTTGTTGATGATTTCTAAGTGCGTGACTTGTTTCTTCATGCAGAAGAAGAGCAAGACATTTTCTAAGTTATGTGAATTCAAGGCACTGGTTGAGAAGGAATCGGGGAATCATGAAGGCTCTTAGGAGCGAAAATGGTGGTGAATTCATCTCGGATGAATTCAAATACTTTTGCAGCACAGAAGGGATTCGGAGAGAGCTCATCGCACCCCATAACCCACAAAGAATCTGGGTGGTCGAGCTAAGAACAGAACGATCGTGGGTGCTGCACGGGTGATGTTGCATGATCAGGGCCTACCCCTTCACTTGTGGGCTGAGGCATGCAATACTGCAGTATATGTGCAGAACCGTTGTCCTCACACTTGGCATGAGTACACCCGAGGAGGCGTTTTCCGGCAAGAGGCCTGATATTTCCCATTTGAGGATTTTTGGTTCACCTGTGTACGTGCATGTCACAAAGGATGCTAGGAAGAAGCTGGATCCGACCGCAGAGGTTGGGATATTTATGGGGTACACTGATACGCCCCACAACTATCGAGTGTATTTGCCAGACAGTCGCAAGACTGTTGTGCGACGGGATATCAAATTTCAGGGTGCAACTGGATGCTGTTCGCCGAGAGGGAAATACACTTGCGCATGCACATGAGGAGTTGTTAGTTCCTAAGGAATCTTATCCGCATGTGGACTGCCCACCAGAGGAAGTTCAAGAGGTGGAAGAAACTACCCATGCGCAGGTTTTGTCGCAGGGCGCAAGCGCACCCGCGTAAGCTGAGCGACCGGATCGAGATGCAGAAGGTTGTGGTGACCACCTGACACGCCAGACAGAGTGCGGGGCCACCGGATCGGTACACTAGATACATGGCTCTTATGAGTCAATGTGTCGTGATGGAGCCATCCTCTTTTGAGGAAGTTGTGGAGGAACCCACATGGGTAGATTCCATGATCGAAGAATATGATTCGATCGTCAGAAACAGTGCATGGGAGATTGTCCCAAGACCAGAGGGGAAATCAGTGGTGGGTTCACGATGGATCTACAAAGTGAAGCAGGCGGCTGACGAGAGTGTGGAGAAGTACAAGGCGATATTTGTCGCCCGTGGCTTCTCACAGATCGAGGGGATCGATTATGAGGAGACCTTTGCACCTGTCTCAAGGTACTCTTCCATACGGACGATCCTTGCTCTCTCAGCGCAGATGGGATGGCACATCCATCAGATGGATGTGAAGACTGCGTTCCTCAACGAAGTCATTAAGGAGGAGGTGTACATAGAGCAGCCTGAAGGTTTTGAGATCTTCAGCAGTGAGTCGCATGTGTGCCGACTCAAGAGAGCACTGTACGGGCTGAAGCAAGCACCTCATGCTTGTACACACGGATTGACACTTATTTCACCGGGCTTGGATTTTCCAAGAGTGAGGCGGATCCTAACCTATACCAGATTGTGGTTGAGGGGAAGTTGTTGATCATTGTACTGTATGTAGATGATCTGATTTTGACGGGTGATGAGCTGTTGATACTTTCATGCAAGGAGGACCTTGCTAGAGAGTTCGAGATGAAGGACTTGGGCCTCTCTCATTATTTCCTAGGATTGGAGATTTGGCAGCGCAGTGGAGGACTGTTTGTTTCTCAGGGCAAGTATGCCCAAAAGATTCTGGAGAGGTTCAACATGCATGGCTGCAAGTCTGTTGACACTCCTCTTCCTGGTGGTTGGAGGAAGGAGGATGCTACTTCAGCAGAGGTAGTGGATGCCACTGTCTATCGACAGTTGGTGGGGTCGCTTATGTATCTGGTCAATACACGACCCGATATATGCTATGCTGTTAACCATCTTTCGCAAGCTATGGTTAAGCCTACCAAGCTCTTCTGGAAGGCAGAAAAGCATGTATTGTGTTATCTTAGTGGCACATCAGGATATGGTCTATGGTACAGACAGGAGGATGGAGCGAAGCTTTCCAGCTTCACTGATGTAGATTGGGCAGGGAGCCCAACAGACCGAAAGAGCACATCTAGAGGAGTTTTCAGCATTGGGTCGACAACATTTTCCTGGTACAATAGGAAGCAGAGATCCGTGGCACTCAGTTTAGCAGAGGTCGAGTACATGGCAGCAAGCTTGGCTGCATGCGAGGCTATTTGGATGAGGAAGATCCTCGTTGGATTGTTCGGGTTGCACTTGGAGCCTACAGTGATTTACTGTGATAACCAGAGTTGCATTAAACTCTCGGCTAATCCAGTATTTCATGATAGATCCAAACACATCGACATCAGGTACCATCATATTAGAGATTGTGTTCAGCGGAGAATCATGATGCTTTCATATGTTCCCACGGAGGATCAGGATGCCGACATCCTGACGAAGGCGCTCACCAGGAGCAAGTTTGAATTCCAAAGAGGCAGGATAGGGGTTGCAGATAATCCATATCTTGCTGAGAGGGAGTGTTGAAAATGCAGCAAGATGATGGAGCTTAGTGAAATGAAGTCGCCTTCACTAAGTGGGCCCGCAGGCAAATTCTGGCGCAAAGTCTATTTTTTAGACTATGTCTATTTTTAGACATATGGAGCATGGTCCAGGGGTTGCAGTATGTTATTCTTGGAGTATTGGTCATGTTGGTAAAAATAGATGGACCTCTATTTTAGACATATAGGTCGAAGTCTATTTTTAGACTGCCTATCCTAAAAATAGAAAAGTCAAATATTATTTACCCTTAATAATATTTGGACTCTAAACTTCAGCTTACTCTCTTGGAGCACTTCAGTTCGAGCTATAGAAGTGGCTCATGCATCTGACAGAGGAATTACGCTATTCCTAGGGGTTTGGTGAGCTCATGCATGGTTGACTTCAGTTAGGACTTCAGTGGCAGAAGTTTGGTGGAGTTGATGACACAGTTGGTGGAGTTGTGTTCGGTTTAACTTAGTTGAACTAGTTGAGATTAGTTTAACTAGCTAATCAACTAGTAATGAGTGGAGTGAATTAAATATTATTTAATTCACTAATTATTAACTCATTATTCAACTCAAGAAGACATCAGTTCACTACAGTGCATGGACAGTTCAGTGGAGACCAGTGAAAGAGGTAGATGAAAGGGTTGAGATAGCTATCAGTTGTGACATCAGTTGTGCATGAGATTTGCACCACACTTGGAGGAATTTCCCATGATGATTGCACTGTCAAGCCAAGGAGATTTGAACCTTGGATATCTCATTAGACCAGCCTTGATTGCGTAATAGAGGCAGGCAATTAGTGGATGAGTTTTGAACTTGTGACTTGTTCAAAACCAAGCTAGTTTTTGTGTAACTTTATGAGATAGTACTGAGTACTTGTGAGGAGTATTGTGCTATGTAATGTTACATGTTCTCTCCATTATAATATACAGAATAGCTGAGGGGTTTTCAGCCATAAGCTTTCCCCATACATACTGTGTAATATGTGTGATGTTTTGATGATATTTTGATCGCATACCGCTTGTTTTATTTCCGCATGTGTGATGATCTGAGTGGAAGAGATTATGTGTTTCATATGAATTCGAATTGATATGTGATCAGGATAATCTCGGTGGATAAATCTTCATTATTCAGTAAATTTCTACAATGAGGTGCTATTAGTTCTCTTTTATTTCCTTCTTTGTTGTAGAAGTATTTGAATTCATTAGAGATGTATTCTCCACCATTTTCTATCCTCAGAGCCTTCACTTGCTTCCCTGACTCTTTCTCCACCAATTCCTTAAACTCACAAAACTTTGATAATGTTTGATCCTTCTTCTGCATGAAGAAGATGCAACATTTACGAGAAAATTCATCAACAAAAATAACATAGTACTTATGTTTTTCTATAGAAGCAACTGAGAATGGTCCACACACATCTGTGTGAACTCTCTCAAGGATCCCCGAAGCACGGTTCTCCTTTTCATGAAAGGTGGAATTTACATACTTCCCCATGGTGAAACCCTTGCACTGATCTAACTGATCAAGTGTTCCCATTGGAAGCCTAGTAGATATTTGTTGCATGAATTTCAAGGCTCCATGATGAAGATGGCCCAATCGCCTATGCCATAATTTGCCCTCATCCCGGCTCACCACTTTTTCTTCCTTGCCCATCATGGAAGTGCAACCATCTACCTCCAGCTTGTAGATATTCTTAACTCAAATCCCTATCCTCTTGGCTTGCCCCATTGTTTTATGTTGCGGGAAATATTTTCCATCGCTAAAAACAACGTCATAGTCTCTGTCCTCCAACATTGCGACTGAGACCAATATTTTCTACAGACCTAGAACATGCATGACATATTTCGATTGAAATGGTTTACCTAAATGCCTCTGAAAGGTAATGGTACCAATTCTGGTCGCACTGTATCGTCCATAGTTTCCCATCTCTATATGCATTCGGAGATCTTTCTCCTCCAAGTCACTGAAAATATCCTTATCTCCCATCATGTGGAAGGAAGCACCACTATCCAAATACCACACTGATCCAAATGCACTTGACACCATGCATGCAATCAAGGAGAATTCAAGTTCAAATTGTGAGGCAAGGGCCTCAGTAGCTACAGCTCTAACAACTTTCTTGTTCTTCTTCTTTTGTGGACAATTAGTAGCGAGATGCCCATTTTTGTGACAGTGAAAACACTTCACTTTGGAAAAATCAAGCTTCTTGCCTTTAGACTCAGATTTTGAATGAAAATTATTCCCCTTCCCTTTCCTTGCCTTGGCAGCCAAAGCAAAATCCTCTTCATTATCATGCTTTGATGAAGAGCCATCTCTGGTGTTCCGCCTAAACTCCTCTTGCACCAGATCTGACCACAGTCATTCCCAATCCGAAATTTTTTCCAGTCCGTTGACATAGTCTTCATAACTGTGCCAAAAATTAGTAAGTCCCAAGAAAGCCAATCTCACCAAATCATCATCAACAATAGCTATTCCCACATTCCCTAGTTCATCCCGACATTGGACAAACTTTGTTAGATACTTTGGAATGTTGTCACCCTTTTTCATATTGATCTTCCTAAGTTTATCTTTGAGTCCCAATTTCCTATGGTCACTATTGCTTTGGAAAATATCTTTCAAAGCCTTCCACATAGCATATGGTGTGGTTTTCCCATGAAGGCTTGAGACAATGTGGTCTCGTACACCTTCCAACAGAATCCTCATCACCTTTGCCACTTTCTTTTGCCATGCATCAAGTGATGCAACATCTGTCGAAGTAGGCTTAGGAACATCATTTTCAATGAATTCCTTCAAGCCATTATCTTCCAACACCGCCTCCATCCTGTACATTTCTTGGAAGTACAGGATGGAGGCGATGCGAGGCACAACTGATTTTAACTCGCTTAATTGAGTTAAACTACTTTACAACTCTCATAACTACACTTCCAACTCTGTTACAAAATTGAATCACTCGGTCACAACTAAGTACACTTGCATGTCCCACCAACCAACCTCTGAACTCGAATTTCCTATAGCTAACTTATTTTCCACTTCAGTTAACTATTTCCAAGTTCTCATTGAGAATATATTATTGTTTACTATCCAACTAATATTAAGGGATAATAATAGCCAACATGCATCTATAAATAGACATGCAAGCTATAAATAGAACTTGCACATACATCTATAAATAGACCTCATCTATAAATAGAATTTTCTCATGCATCTATAAATAGACATCCACCTAAAAATAGCCCAAGGCTCCATCCTAGTGTAGGTTCATAATTTTCACTAGGATCTTCTTGTTGAATCTCAACATAGAAGTAGTTCGAGATGTCCTTGCTTGGAGAATTAAATTTCTTCTTAGGACTTCAGATTTCTCAGGAAGAAGATAGACTTTATATTTCAATCTAAGTACATCATAGACATGTTGAGGAAATTTTGAATGGAGGATGGAAAACTAGTTAGTACTCCCATGGTGATAGGATGCAAGCTAATAAGGGATCATTATTCTAAGGAAGTTGACAAATTTTTGTACAAATACATGGTTGGTATCCTATTGTATGTAACAACATCCAGAACAGATGTGATATAGTTAGTGAACAAGTTGCTTGATTCCATGCAACACTGAAAGAATCTCAAGTCCTTGATATAAAAAGGATCTTCAGATATATCAAAGGGACAATTTATTTTGGTTGATGGTATCATAAATGGAATTAATTAATAATTACAGCTTATATTGATGCAAATTAGGTAGGTTTCATGGGTGATTGTAAGAGCACGAAGGGATCAACCTTTTACTTGGGTGGATGTCTTGTATTATGGTTGAGTAAAAATAAATATTCAATTTTCTTATCTATAGTGAAACCAAAATATATAGAAACAACATCATGTTATACTTAGGTCCTCTAAATGAAACAAATGTTGCAGTATCTATAGCTAAAGGTTGGTGATCCCATTACAATATTTTGTGACAACACGAGTTGGCATAAGTATCTCCAAGAATATGGTCATGCATTAAAAAACAAAGCACATTCCAATCAAATACCATTTTTTCTATGAGAAGGTTGGAGGAAATAACAACAAGGTAGAGTACATTTGAAAAAATTAGAATTTTTTTCCATATTCACCAAACCTCTACCTCATGAGGCTTTTGAGTATCTTTAGCATAATATCAAGATTTTACTAGGTCCACAGTGATCACTTTCAATTTGGTAGACAAGGGGGAGCAGAGGCAGGTCACAAGTAAGCAACATCAGCCATATCATCAGGGGGAGTCACCTTTTGTAATTGGTTTCAAAGGGGAAGAGATTGTGGGATACAATCCTACAAGATCCAGGCATGGAGTTAGGGGAGTAGTGATCATAGGGGTAGTAGATGTGTTGCCATCAATGAAAAAGGGGGAGTTTTTTGGACTACGGTTTCCATTGATGTCAACCCAATCAGCATCAGAAGAAGGAATGTCTTTGTTGACCAATAAGACATGTAAAATAATTTTTTGAAAGAAAAAGATATTTTTATTGGACTATCCTCATCATTCTGCTTCCGATGGTATATGACACGTCTCATGGGTTTGCATAGTTATGAAGATATGAATTTTTAAAGATGATGTGCCCATGTTGTGGGAAAACCCCAAAAAGGAAATGAGGTGGCACCCTATCACTTGTCATTTTATTATTCAAATCTAAATTAAGGGTGTTCAAAAATATTTATGGCTAATATATTTTTTGGAGGGCTTTGAATATTTATTTTAATTAAAAATGGGAACTTGTATTCAAATAAAATAAGTAAATGCTTATTTCAAATGCAAAAGAAGCCTAATTTGGATTCAAATTTTTAAGCTTTCCATCCTAAAATCCTTATTTTGGTTGACCTCATGTGATATCCTCAAAATATATTTAAAGGCATTGCATCACACCTCTTATGAATCAATTAAAAATTTTATCATTCAAGTAAGTGTGCTCTGAAATTTTATTGGCCCCTGTGGAGACGTTACGAGAGGAGTTTTGTACAGAGTTTTGAAGGGACATTGGATTATTCGAAGCAGCCTAGTCCTCATTCATCTCTGAATTTTCATCCCTCCTATAGGGCATGACTCTGTTCTCTTTACATATGTGGACCAGTCATGTTTTATTGGGTTTATGGCTTCTTCTTCTTTTTGGTTTAAATAAGTTTTCATTGGGATAATTTTTCATTGTAGGTTCGATCTCTTTAGCTCCTCCAAACCAGAAAATAATCTATAAAATACGTCATTTATGGATGGTTCAATAATTGCAGGGGTATGATTATGTGAATATGCATTCACCTTTTATGGAAAACATTAAAACGTGAAGTTTAGGTATGATTCATACCATTTTCTACATCTCGGGAAGATTCCTAATAGATGTTTCTCAAATTAATTGATCTTCTGTGGAAGCATTAAGTTAAATACCTAAAAATGGGGTTATTTTTGTCACTGTATCAATGAAGAAATATTAAGGCACATAAATCCACTCTTGTGCACCAAACTAATGAATCCAAGACATATGATTTGATGCATTGAAGTAATGTCAGAGACAGACTTGTGATGAACATTATCTTTATAATTAATTGATTTTTGTTTTTATGCATTGAATTAACATCAAAGAAAGACTTGTGATGAACATTACATTTATAAATTTACCGATTTGTGTTTTGATGCATTGAATTAACATTAGAGATAGTCTTGTGGATCAAGGTAGAATTTAGTTACATGAAGAAGTCAAATTTGAAGGTATGGAAATTATTATGATTTATGTGATTCAATGATCTCTTCTTTCAGGTGTGATATATCTCAACTACTTGCACAATCCTTCTTAACTTGAGTACCCTTGAGCATATACCATTGTTTCCCTAACTAGACAATTTTTTTTGGTAGAAACACTACAAGAAAAAAAAATACATTGGTGAGGGTCATGCCTATGGTAGACCTTTAAGATCTGTCACCAATGTCACATATGGTGACAGTACTTAAAAATATTTTTTTAGGTGCATATAGTGACGGTCCTTTAAGGTTTGTCACCAAAGCCATTTTCAATGACACTTTTGGTGAGGGTTGTTAAGGGCCCATCACTAATTCTCTCTTTGGTGACACTTCTAGTGACATTATTTTATTGACCATCACCAATGCTCTTTTTGGTTACTTTTGGTGACGATCAAAAAATGTTCGTCATAATTGATCATTCCAATGAGTTTTTGATGATGCTATGTACATGTTACTAGATTTTTATTTTTGGTCAAAAGATAACGATTTAAGACAATTTTTTTGGAGTCTTTTTCATTATGTGTCCAAGGCCATATAGTGGTTAGAGTTAGTAAATTTGTTAAGAAGTAATCAGAGTGTATCATTTCCCTAAAGTAATGAGAATATAGTTTTCCTATGATTCAATACATGATTCATCTCTATTATGTTTATTATCTAACAAATTTCCTTTAGATAAAGTTCCACTAGTGAGAGTAGAAACTATATTATTTAATACATAATCAAGCTTTGTGAATTCTATTAATGAGAGAGATCTAGCACTCTTAAACACTCTTTGATCATATTAACATACTTTGGCACAAACTAACATTCCTTGGAACCTCGCATGTCTTAGAACATATTTGTACCTAGAACATCTTTCCATGACTAGGAAACCCAAGCACATGTTGGAAACCCTAGAATAGCATAACAATCTCATAGCATGTGTTGGCATGCCTTGTAGTCCCTAGCATGCCCTGGAACACTTTGGCATGAATTAACATACATGAGAAATTGGCAAAAATTAGAACTTGGTATGTATTGGAACCTATTATTAGTGTACCTAGCATGCCCTTTTTGAAAAAGATAAAACCCTGACTAATTAACCCTCTTATGTGTTAATTTCCTTGCATTTTAGCTTGGTTCTTCTTCTTTTTTCCTTGATACACCTTGAAACATATTGGCATAACCTAACACCCTACACATCCTAGCATGCCTTAGAATATTGCATGTCTTGGCACTATTTGGAAATATTTGGCACATGTTAACACACACACGAACTCCCTAGCACACTCTGGCACTTCTTGGCATGCCCTGATATTCCCTAGCATGACTTACTAGTGCATAACATACCTTGTCACTCCTTCCTTTTCATGCTAGCTAACACTCTTTGACACTCCCTGTAAAACCCTCATATCCATTTACTTCCATGCATTTTTACTTAGTGCTCCCTTGTGTTTCCATAGTATTCCCTAACACTCCTTAGCATGCATTAGCACACTCTGTCACACCTTAGTAGTCTTCGATATCCCCTTCCACTTCATAACATATGTATCACTCCCTAACACACATTGGCACATGGAATGTTTCGGTTCTTGGAAAGTATTAGCATGTATATAATTCATTAATATGCCTTGGTATTCTTTGGCATGGTTTAATATTAAATTTATTTGAGATAAATTATGGGAAAGTAGATGAGAAGTAACAAAGGATGATTTGGCACTTAGAGTGCACTAACACTTGGCACCTGGAACCTATTGCCACCTATTATTGGTATGCCTAGCATGCCCCTCTTGGAAAAGGTAAATTTATGACTTATTAGCCCTATGATGTGTTCATTTCATTGAAGTTTAATGTGTTTCTCCTTTTTGTTTCCTTGATAGTCCATGGCACATATTTTCACACCCTTGCACATATTGGAATGCCTTAGCACTTGACACATCTTAACATATTTTACATGCCTTTTAACCATCTAGCACAAGTTAGCATTCCCTAACATGCCTTGGAACTCATTCCCTCATAACTAACCTTACATTTTTGCACGACTTGGGAACCGAATCAAGTCCTTAGCTACTGCAGTTCACGTGACATTGTCCTGCTTCAACCACAACAACTTGACCTATTACACCTACTACAAGTAGATTGTGCTATTTTCACCTAAGAACTGCCTATACCTCATCTTAGTCCTCTCATGTCAAATTTGAGCTTGTCCCACTTAATAAATTACCAAGACAAGGATCACATCTAGCCATGACCATAAACCAAGGAACATAGCTTACATAAGCAATATTTCACATGTATGTCCAGTTCATATAAACAATAGATAATTAACTAATAGTTTTCAAGAAGAACAAGATACACAAGACACACAATATATAAGTTCGCACAACCCAAGTGGCCCAAAACTTATATACAATAATTTACAATATGAAATTATCTAAGATCGCTTAAAACATGAGCATTCAGCCAAAGTGTGCCATGTGTCATATAAAAATAATTAATAAAGAAAAAATAGTGTTGTGCCCAACATAAAGTATCCCTTAGTCTAAAACTACTTTCTCGAGCCCCTTATCACAATTGTAGGCTTGCCTCTTGCAAATCATATTATGAAATTCTTCTAACACACTTCATTCTTGCCACACTTGAATTCAATGATACTCCTTGGCACACACTCTTATTTGTTCATTTCCATGCATTTTGACCTATTTCTCCCTTGTGATGCCTACACACTCCTTAACACTCCTCAACACGCATTGACATTGTCCGACATGTGTTCACACACATTTTCACTCCTTGGCATGCCCTAACCCTCCCTAGCTATCATGCCCTCACAACTACCCTTACTTAATTTTCAACTTGGGAACCCAACCAAGTCCTCGCTTGACTAAAAGAGCTTGACCAAGTTATGGTTACTACAACTATACTATGTTGTTGAATTCTGTAGCTTGGGAGGTACTCCACAAGCCTAGTGAGATGGGTTTGTGTTATTTGGGTCACAAAAGGCTTTATGGACAAAGAACCCAAGTGAAGGGGTTTTGGACCCAAGATGGGGTTTCAAATCTAAAAGAAAATTAAAAGGGAAAAATAATATTTCCTAAGGTCTAAGTGGATAAATCCTGTAATTTCTAGAGGGTTCTTAAGAGGCCTAGATAGGAAAATCTATTTAAGGAGGCCTTAGGAAGAAGATAAGAACATCAAGTGAGAAGGAGCTTATTTGATCAAGAAGGCCAGGAGAGATGTATTCCTAAAGTAGGTTGAGTTAGAGCGCTGAGTAAGGATTTCTAAAGGGAGGCCATGATCATCCACCAAGAAAAATATCATCATGTGAGGCTTCACAAGAATGTCACATACCTTAATGGGTTCGGCATAGGAAGTAGGATGTAATATTGTTGGTTCTCTTATGGTAGATCAAGCTCAAGAGAGGCGAATCATGAGAATTTGGACATGCTATTTTAGTGGTGTTTCTGTGTGAAGGCCACATAAAATTTTGAAATAGTAGATATGTTTGAAACCCTATCTTGTGGTGGTTAGTAGGCTACAAGGTCTGTGGTAAAGACCAACACAAATGGAGTAGGGCCCGCACTAGAATGTAGGGCAAAAATAGAACTAGTCATAGGTGCAATTTTGACTGACGTAATACTTTTTTTAGGGTCATAGAGATCTAAAGTTTAGGTCAAGATTCAATCAAATAAATGCCCAGAATATATGGATCCATATGAACTAGGTTGAGTCTCTTATGGAGGCAAGAGTTGTTTTTTTTGCTATGGGTGGATAGGGTTTGTTCTAAAGCAATTATAATAGAAGTATAATGCCCTAGTTAGGGAGGTTTCCTAGCATGCTCAATTCATAGGGTATTCCCTTAAGAATGTGAAAAATATGCATAGAAGAAGAGGGGTTGTGACCCTTAGAGAGATATTTATATCTGCAATATATACCATACATTTGGAAGATGTTTTGCAAAAGTATGTGCGCTGATAAAAAATCCAAAGGAAGGTGGAACCTGAGTAGAATATTGAGAAAAAGAAATGTGCCATATGAGGAATGGGCTGACATGAAAATGTATTTATTTCAGTGGACTATCCATATATTTTTGGACATAGATCTGAAGCAGCCTCTAAACAGTTATTCAATGGAATGTTAGTGGATGATTTGTGACCCTAGTTCATTCGTCTACAAACTGTTAGAAGAATGATAAGAGGAGTAGTTCAGATTTTTTCATAGAATGGACAAAAAATAAATTGGCACACAATAATAGTGATTTTGAGAGGATTCAAATCACTATTGGCTGGCAGATTTGAAGAGCCCTAGATGAGGGTAGTGTTGTGGGAAATATATCAGTAAAAGAATTGAATGTGGTTGGGAAAATTGATGGTAGTATAAGTACAGTTGGAGGTTGTTAGGTGACTGTTAAAGAAGAGTCCTATGTCATCCACTTGTGAAGGAAAATAATATTGGTAGAAGGGTAAGTGTATTGGGCCTAAGGACATGAAAATTTTGAAGGACTAAAGTAGCAGTCAAGTGGGTTATCCAACTAGTCCTATTTCACTGTATTGTAGAGAAATGATTCAGTAAGAAGAAGGGAAACATCCATAGCCCTAGACTTGTCATCTTGGAGCGGCATTATGGAAAAAGTGGGCAAACAAAAGAGCTGTGAAAAACTTATCAAAAACCATAAGTGTTGCAAACCTTAAAGGGAAAAAGACGTAGATAGAGGGAAAATATTTTTGACTCAAGTTCAGTAACCTAAAGAAGTTTAGTTCATTGGTAGGGATAGATTTAGGAGTTGCATAATGGGAGGCAATGAGACTTTCTAGATGTGTTCAGGACATGTGGACTGAAAGGGCTATGTGTCACCAACATCAAAATGTTGGGAAAAATACTGAGAGGTGGGGGGTGTGAATCAATATTTAGAGCTCACTGAAAACTTTAACTTTTTCTTTACTAAATTATATACACGACTTTAATGAACCCAACTTGTGTATGCACATGGATATAACAACAGAAACATGCATATACTAAGATAAATTTATCGTTATATAAAATTTTAGAAACAATCTTTAACTCAGCTTATCATTTATGCAACAATTAGTTAAGCTGTAAATATGTGTAGTAACATCAGAATAAATCATCACACAGGAGCATCACACATGAACACCAAGATTTAAGGTGGAAACCTAATTCAGTAGAAAACCATCGTTGATGTCATCTCTGTCTTCAATATTTATTATATGGAAAACTTCTTACAATATTGTACTGATGCATACTCATATTAATACGCAGGCATCTACTTGCAGAAGGCTGCAACCTTCTCTCATTCTCCAGCTGTTATTAGAAGGGAGCTACAACCCCCTGATCTCGTTTACCAGCCATTATTGGAAGGGATCTTCGACCACCTGATTAGAACACCAACTTCTACTGGCAGGAAGCTTCTACTTCCACATTGAAGGCTTTAACCCTTAGAACCACTATAGACCATGTTTCATCAATTTTCACACTAGATCACATAGCTCAACACAAATCTTCATAAATATCAACAATAATAAACTTCACCCAATCAGAACAGTGGGATCACTATAACTAGAACCCAGTAATAACCTAGATTTCATAATTAGTATGCAGAATCAAACTCAACCCTGAACATTCATTATTTTAAAATGCATATGCTACTTTACTTTACTGAACCCGCGTGTATACATGCTTTCCTTCACACCAACCTGCGTATAGATCTGTGAATACTGATCTTCTAGAATATGGTCAGTCTTAGAACCAGATATGATTCTTTCTGTCAGATATCTTTTTAGTATTGCAGAACCCTTAATCAGTTATACATCATCAAACATATTTACTCACTCATTGATCTTATTTGTACATATTCAACTTAGCAGCATATACAACATTCAAGCTACCCATATCTACATGAATATTTCATTGACAGACAACAGAAATATAACAACAATAAACAGATAACCTCTGCAATAATCTTCAGAAAAACTTGACTTCCATACGCACTTTTTCTAAGACAAAGTCGTGCATATACACTCTTTTCCCGAGATGAACTAGCGTATAGATCTGTAAATATTAATTTTTCATAATGCTTTAGATCTATAGAACTTACTCAAATATATTCACTTCACTTCAGTAAACATGCGCAAGACCACAGATCTAATCATCTCTTCAATAGATCATACAAGAACATAGTCATTTCAGGGCTAGAGATCCTGATCCATCATTATATCCAAGGGTGCATCATAGATTCAGATCTACCAATAAAATCGAGTTCATCCCATGAAGATATACTTCAAAGAGAAGTATTCAGTGAAAGCCCTTACACATGCACACTTTTTTACTATGATCTTCTTCTCCTTATATAGATTTAGACTTTACCAATACCATGAGTCAAAACCACACAGCTACCAATGGTATTCTTGGACGGAATCATATAGATTACACAATGCTCAATATTATGGGCTAAGACCATGGTAATGCCCCCTAGAATCATATTTTAGAGTGCAAAAGGCATATGCGACTTGGATCGTTCTTATCAGTGTGTATACGCGACTTGGCCTATACTAACCCACGTATAGAACCTTCAATATGAAAATTAACCAACTTCTGCTGGAATTTACACATTTCTTCTAAAATACCTTCTGCAAACTACTGAGCTCCTCTAGAAGTCATATACTCCATCATTATCCAGAGAGTTTCAATCAAGGACAACATATTAAGACATAAGAATCATATTACCAACAATCTCCCCCTTTGGACTTGATGGCAACCATGATGGTGTTTGATCACCACAATAAACATATACATTAAACATAACCATTATTCAAACACCCCAAAAAAACTCTCCCCCTTTGACATCAAGGGTAAAGGGCACTATATTTACCGTGCTTCCCCTAAGGTCATGCTAAATCTCCAGACATATTTTTCAATAAAGTACATGAATCTATAACTCAACTGAGTATCACCAAGGACTCATACTTACATCAATGATCCAACCAAGTGGAATTACATATTTGACTCAACTACCCAGCCAAGTGGGTTTACAAGTTTGAACAAGTCCTTTCATGACTGAATACAATAATTTACATCATGGGTATCAACAAACCCTTTTCATCAAATTACAGAAATGACTATTCATAATTAGGACCAAAAATTCTCAAGAGAGAGATCATAAATCAGAAACAAATCAAAATGCCAACAATGCATCCTTTCCAACAAGGCAAGTGCTCCTGCTAAGCTTGTGCATCTTGAACACCTTCAACAACCAATTCATCAAATCATCTTCATCAAGGAGATAAATATCAAAGAATGGTACAAAAATATGAATACTATAACGACAACAGAGATTACCCAACAACACCACAAATGTTCTGAAAGCTGGCCCAGAGAACTTCTATCAGCAAAACCCCTACGCGGTTTTATGCACAGAAACTCACATGTATACATGATTTGCCTTTATGAAACAAGCGTACCAAATTTAAACTTCTGAAATTAAGCAGATTTGATAAGAGAGGCAGAAACAACTCCCAAATTCTGTCTGAGATATTCAAATGCTTCCCTGGGAAGAGGTTTAGTAAATATATATGAAACTTGTTTTTTGGAAGGAACATATTCCAATTTAAACTTTTGTTCAAGCACTTGTTCATGTAGGAAGTGATACTTGATAGGAATGTTCTTGATCTTGGAATGCATAACCAGATACTTCGAGATACTAATGGCACTTGTATTATCACATAGAATGGAGATGGGAGGTGAACATTCGATTTGAATGTCTTGTAGTGTCTTCATCATCTAAAGAAGCTGTGTGCAACATGATGCAGCATCCACATATTATGCTTCCACTGTAGATAAGGAAATAGAACTTTGTTTCTTGCTGAACCAAGATACTAATTGGGGCCCCATATAAAATGCACCACCACTAGTGTTTTTTCGATCTGTTGGGAAAAATACTGAGAGGGGGGGGTGAATCAGTATTTAGGGCAAACTAAAACTTTTTAATTTTTCATGCTCTAAAACCCATATGCTACTTTGCTGAAGCCAACTAGCGTATACACGCGGATATCCTTCATAAAACTCGCGTATACACAGAGATCTAATTATGCCATTAATTCTTCACTTATATCATTCCATCATTCATTCATTATATGTTCTATAAACAGTAAACATGTGTAGTAAGAACAGAATAAACCATTACACATAAGCATCACACATGCACACCAGGATTTTAGGTGGAAACCCAAGTCGGGAGAAAACCACCGCTGTAGTTGCTCAGCCTTCAATATTTTATTATAGAGAAAACATCTTACAACATATGTGCTGGTGTAGACTCCTACCAGCACGTAGGCACCCACCTGCACTCGTTTACCAGCCTCTCCTGGAAGGGAGCTCCAACCCCCTAACTCATTTACCAGCCTCTCCTGGAAGGGAGCTACGACCCCCTGATCTCGTTTACCAGCCTCACCTAGAAGGGAGCTACGACCCCCTGATCTCGTTTACCAGCCTCACCTGGAAGGGAGCTTCAACCCCCTGACTGAAGGCTACAACAGCACCTCTATGGACCACGTTTCATCAATTTTCACACTAGATCCAAAGCTTCCTTTAGGACACCACTTGCAGGCCACATTTCATCATATTTTCAGACTGGACCCTTTCCATACTTTTAAGCACAATCAACCATGAAACAGATACATATAACTTACTGACAGATATCAGTAAACCAGCAGAACAGATCAGACATTTCTTACCACAGACTTCAGCAAACCCTAGTTTGCATACGCGCTTTCCTTTCACTGATGTCGCGTATATACGCGCTTCCGTTCACATAAACCAACGTATACCTCTGTACATATTTCATTGCGCATACGCGCTTTCTCTTCAGCGAAGCCGCGTATATACGCGCTTCCTCTGCGGCGAACTAGCGTATAGATCTTCAATTATTATAGAGCAGCATACTTCTTCAGATCAGATATTCAGTTCAGATTTACCCTTTTACTTCAGACAGATGTTCGCCTCATCTCATATCTAAGCCTTCCATAAACAGATCTAGCAGATACAAATACATTCCAGATCTAGATATTCCGCTTCATCATTTCTTCATAGGTGCATCATAGATTCAGATCTATTATCAAACCTTTACCCTTTCCATACAGATATACTTCATAGAGAAGTATTCATTCAAGCTCAGACATCTTGCTCCCACACCCATGATTTGCACAATGAATTTCTTCTCCTTATATAGGTTTACCCTTTTTCAATACCATGAGCCAAAACAATACCATGAGCCCAAAACTACATTACTTCCGATGGTATTCCTGGACGGGGTCATTTAGACGAATCATTACCTAATACAATGGGTCAATACCATGGTGGTTACCCCTGGTTTTTCACTTTATGAGCGCTTTTTCCCATACGCGACTTGGCACGTACTTTACCGCGTACACACGCGACTTCTCCTAGGCAAATCCGCGTATTCCTTGAAACATACTCTTTTCATCATGGATCTAGCACATATTGAATTCCTTTCTTCATTACCTTATGTACTCTCTGTAGATACATCAGATTTACATCTTTAAACAGGTTCATCAAGACATATTCTATCAAGCACAACTCCATCAGGTGGGTTTCCATTCAAGGACAACACTTTATCAAGTGGGTACTCAGCATCATATTGTCAACACACATCATATCACATCAGATTTACATCATTTACCAAGTTCATCAAGTCAAGAATAACTTCATCAGGTGGATTGCCATCAAGGACAACACAAGTCAACAATCTCATGTCTTTATCTTCATTCAGTGGGTTGCCATCAAGGACAACACTCTGCATCATATTGCCAACAATCTCCCCCTTTGGACTTGATGGCAACCACGATGGTGTTTGGTTACTACAACAGATAGGTACATTAAGAATACAATGGCACCATGTCATTCTCTCCATTTTTGACACCATTCTTTCTCTTCATTCAAACACCATGTCACTCTCCCCCTTTGACATCAAGGGCAAAGGGCGGATCAAAAACCAACATACTCTCCCCCTTTTCTCCTCATGTGGAAGAAGCGTTCTTCAGATTAGATATATACTGAAGTGACCAAGCTCCCCCTGAGTTCATGTTGAATCTTCAAACATAATTTCCAATGGAGTACATGACTCTATGAATTTCCTATCACCAATGACTCATACTTTCATCAAAGATCCATCCAAGTGGATTTACATATGAGACTCAACTACCCAACCAAGTGGGTTTACAAATTTGACTCAGCTACCCAACCAAGTGGGTTTAAAAAATTTGACTCAACTACCCAACCAAGTGGGATTACAAATTTATCAAATCCTTACATGACTGAATATTACAATTTTACATCATGGGTCTCAACAGGACCTTTTCATCAAATTACAAATATGACCATTTATGACCAATACCAGAAATTTCTCAAGAAAGAGAACATATTTCAGAACCATCATAATGCCAACAATGCATTATACTCAGCAAAGCTAATGCTCCCCCTAAAATTGTGCATCCAAGCATCCTTTTCATATGACTAAGGCTCCCCCTTAGTTTGTGCATCCTGAACACTTTCACCAACAAATAATCAAGGCATCTTTATCAAAACATTAGAAATAGAATTGTGAGAACTGGAACACCACCAGAGATACCAAACAGTATCAGAGATACCAAACATCACTGCAGTTGTGCTGAAGAGAGCTGACTCCAAGCAGAAATTTGTCAGCAATCAGACATACGCGGTTTTATGTGCAGGAACTCGCGTATATACGCGACTGTGTTTCAGGAAACCCGCGTATCCAATACCATCTTCTAAATTTTAACTAGATCTGATCCTCTGTGAGAAAAAAAACAATGTTCAGCTTCTTTCTGGGATATTTGAATGCTTCCCTGGACTACAGATAGGTAGAACAGTGTAGTTGTGTCTTCAAGCGTCATCCGGCGATTGTAGCATAAGCACATTAGTAACCAAGCCTTCAGATTATTTGCAGCATCAATACTATCTTTCCAAGAGAGATTATCATACCAGAACAACATCTTCAAATATGTGTCAAGCAATCATCCATGTGGTCCAATATCATCAAGATCTTCAAGATTTAACATGAAGTAACATATGTAGGCAAAAGATCTCAACCAAAGTAACAAAACCCTGCATGATCTATTCTTATTTATGAATCAAACGACATCCAACTCATCCATGTGTGAGCACAAAAGATACTTATCAGCAACCAAGGCTCAAAATGTCATCATAATAAACCATGTACCAAGTCATCATCATTTGAGCATGAGTATCACAAAAACCAAAGAATAAGCAATCATATTGCCAACAATGCAATCATTAGTATTCAACCTGCTGCTCCCCCTGAACCAGTGCTCCTTCTTAACTTGTGTAACAACATATGTTCATCAGCAAGTTATCAGCAACAATCTATGCATGAACTATCCTTATCTCCGAATTATAAGACTTTCATCTCAGCAACAAAAACTCTTCATCAACAAGCAAACAGGACTCATCCATAATCTTCAACATAAGAAACCATGTATCATATCATCATTATTTAGAACTGAGAAACTAAGCTAATACAGAGTCAATAATACAGTTATTAACAATCAGACTGATGCTCCCCCTGAACCTCTACTCCAGATCTTCAGCTAGCATATAAATTCTCTTATCATCAATGCATACGCGACTGTGTCTGATGAAACTCGCGTGTATACGCGGCTTTTGTTCAACGAACCCGCATATGGAAAGTGAAGCATAGAAATTTTTACAATCCTTCTTCTCACCCTGAACTTGTACTTCCTGTACCTGTCTTCTTCATATCAGATGCTTTGTCAGAAATACATATAACCAGAATAATCAAATCAACCATGAGAGACATCATACATTGCTCCCCCTGTGACGATACATTACTAAATCTCATAATGTATCCCACATCATTCCTGCAGTCAATAAGATAAGTAAGCTTCAGAAACGGATGACTGCAGTAGGGTCAGAATTCCCTACGTTTCTGATTGGTCCTCCTTCTTTTTCCAAATTTGCTTGAACTTCCTAACTGTGTGCTGAAAATTGTCCACTTTCTCAGATTTGTTCAACCTGCATTCCTTTTCTACATGTCCATACTTGTTACAAGAATAACATCTCATGTGTCCAGAGAAATAAGCATAAGAATCATAATGAGTATTTCTAATCTTCCTCTTTTTACAATCAGCTGCTTTATGTCCATACTTGTTACATGAAAAACAATATCCCTTGAAGCTACCAGAGTACCTTTCTGAGTAGAATCTGTTTGTTTGTGGCTGAATTGTTCTGCTTCTACAATTTTCTGCAACATGCCCATAATTATGACATTTAAAACATTCAACGCTCTTGAATGAATTCCTTTGAGAATTCATGATTGTTGGTTGATCTTTTGTCTCTTTCAACACTTCAGGTTTTGCATTGACATCCTCTGAATTTTTAGCACTTCCTTGTGAGCTAGATTCTCCTTTAACAGTTTCATGGAAAGCAAGACCAAGTTTGATAGCAGGAGACCTTTGATTACTCAGAATATTGTCCAAAATATTAGTACTATCTTGAAACCTCAAAAGTTTAACCTTTTCTTCTAATTTACCTTTGAGAATGTTTACCTCAACCTCCAAGGCTTGACACTGCTTTGTCATGTTGTCTTCTTTCCTTCTTCCATCTTCTACTTGATCTTTCAAATTTAGAATCTCTTCTTTCAACCAATTTTCGTTTTCTTCACATGTTTTTTGCAGCTCTTCATTCTTCTTATTTGATTTTTCCAGATCTTCTTTGAGAGAGATGATTTCTGCTTCAAGGCCTTCCTTTTCAAATGGCAGAGGTTCTTCATTCTTCTTATTTGATGCTTCGAGATTTACTTTTAGAGATATGTTTTATGCTTCAAGTTCTGCATTCTTCTAATTTGATTTATCCAGATCTTCTTTGAGGGAAATGATTTCTGCTTCAAGTTCTGCAATATTTTTCTTTGATATTTTCGGATCTTCCCTAAGAGAGATGATTTCAGCTTCAAGTCCTTTACTTCGATTGTATACATCATCGAACATCCTTTTCAGTCTAAAGATCAAAGCTTTGGAGGAAGATTCCTTCTCATTAAATATTCTTTGTTGATCTTTGATAACTTCTTCTAGGTCCACAGAATTACTTTCACTATCTGTACCATTGTTTGCACAAAGAAGATTACTAGGACCCCAATCACTATCTGATTCATCTTCTTCAATTTCTGCTATACAGGTTTTCTGAGCCTTCTTCTTTTGCTTCTTTGCCATGAGCACTTGTAGAGCTTGGTCAGAATCTTTTTCATCTTTAATCTTGACAGCTTCTTCTAGATCCATACTGTCACTTTCACTATCATAATCTTTGCATATACAGTTAAGTAAAATACAAGAACAATGATTAATACCTGTTTCATCTTCTTAAATTTCTGCTATACATGATTTCCGAGGCTTCTCCTTTCCTTGAGTAACCTTCTTCTTTTGCTTCTTTCCCATTGCAACGATCTCCTTCAAGCGATCAAGCTTCTGCAAAAGGACCTCGCTCTGATACCAATTGTTGGGAAAAATACTGAGAGGGGGGGGTGAATCAGTATTTAGGGCAAACTAAAACTTTTTACTTTTTCATGCTCTAAAACCCATACGCTACTTTGCTGAAGCCAACTAGCGTATACACGCGGATATCCTTCATAAAACTCACGTATACACAGAGATCTAATTATGCCATTAGTTCTTCACTTATATCATTCCATCATTCATTCATTAGATGTTCTATAAACAGTAAACATGTGCAGTAAGAACATAATAAACCATCACACAAAGAATCACACATGAACACCAGGATTTTTAGGTGGAAACCCAAGTCGGGAGAAAACCACCGCTGCAGTTGCTCAGCCTTCAATATGTTATTATAGAGAAAACATCTTACAACATATGTGCTGGCGCAGACTTGACCAGCACGCAGGCACCCACCTGCGCTCGTTTACCAGCCTCTCCCGGAAGGGAGCTCCAACCCCCTGACTCGTTTACCAGCCTCTCCTGGAAGGGAGCTACGACCCCCCGATCTCGTTTACCAGCCTCACCTGGAAGGGAGCTACGACCCCTCGATCTCGTTTACCAGCCTCACCTGGAAGGGAGCTACGACCCCCTGACTGAAGGCTACAACCCTCAGCACCTCTATGGACCACGTTTCATCAATTTTCACACTAGATCCAAAGCATCCTTTAGGACACCACTTGCAGGCCACGTTTCATCATATTTTCAGACTGGACCCACTCCATACATTTAAGCACAGTTAACCATGAAACAGATACATATAACTCACTGACAGATATCAGTAAACCAGCAGAACAGATCAGACATTTCTTACCACAGACTTCAGCAAATCCTAGTTTGCATACGCGCTTTCCTTTCTCTGATGTCGCGTATATACGCACTTCCATTCACACAAACCAGCGTATACCTCTGTACATATTATAGAGCTCATTTCATTGCGCATACGCGCTTTCTCTTCAGCGAAGCCGCGTATATACGCGCTTCCTCTGCGGCGAACTAGCGTATAGATCTTCAACCATTATAGAGCAGCATACTTCTTCAGATCAGATATTCAGTTCAGATTTACCCTTTTACTTCAGACATATGTTCGCCTCATCTCAGATCTAAGCCTTCCATAAACAGATCTAGCAGATACAAATACATTCCAGATCTAGATATTCCGCTTCATCATTTCTTCATAGGTGCATCATAGATTCAGATCAAACCTTTACCCTTTCCATACAGATATACTTCACAGAGAAGTATTCATTCAAGCTCAGACATCTTGCTCCCACACTCATGATTTGCATAATGAAATTCTTCTCCTTATATAGGTTTACCCTTTTTCAATACCATGAGCCAAAACCACATTACTTCCGATGGTATTCCTGGACGAGGTCATTTAGGCGAATCATTACCCAATACAATGGGTCAATACCATGGTGGTTACCCCTGGTTTTGCACTTTTTGAGAGCTTTTGCCCATACGCGACTTGGCACGTTGTTTCCCGCAAGCATACGCGACTTCTCCTAGACAGATCCGCGTATTCCTTGAGACATACTCTTTTTCATCATAGATCTAGCACATACTGAATTCCTTTCTTCATTGCCTTCTGTACTCACTGTAGGTACATCAGATTTAGTTCATCAAGACATATTCTATCAAGCACAACTTCATCAAGTAAGTTGTCATCATCTTCATCAAGTGGGTTGCCATTCAAGGACAACACTTAGCATCATATTGCTAACAAACATCCTTTCATATTAGATTTACATCATTTACCAAGTCCATCAGATCAAGAATAACTTCATCAGGTGGTTTGCCATCAAGGACAACACATGTCAACAATCTTATGTCTTCATCTTCATTCAGTGGGTTGCCATCAAGGACAACACTCTGCATCATATTGCCAACACGATCATCAATATTTCCAGCCCAATCCGCATCTGTGTAAGCATGAAGAGTGAGATCAGCATTCTTTTGATACCATAGAAAAAAGTCTTTAGTACCTCGTAGATATTTGAATATTCTTTTTACAGCCTGAAGGTGAGATTCTTTTGGATTAGCTTGGAATCACCCAACAATCCCAACTGCATGCATAATGTCTGGTCTTGTCCCAGTTAGATAAAGAAGACTTCCAATCATGGATCTATATTCTAGTTGATTCACCATGGGATAATCATCATGAGAAATCAGGTTACATCCAGTTACCATTGGAGTACTCATAGGTTTGCAGTCTTCCGTCCCATATTTCTTTAGAATTTTCTTAATATATTTTTCTTGTGATAAAAATATGCCATATGTTGCTTGTTGCACTTGTAAGCCAAGAAAAAATGTTAGTTCCCCAAGTAAATACATTTAAAATTTTTGTTGCATAAAAGAAGCAAATTTCTGACTCATGGACTCTTCATTACTTCCAAAAATAATGTCATCAACATACACAACTACAATTAATAGTTTATCATTCTCAATTTTTGTGGACAAGTTACTATCAACAAATCCCTTTGTAAAACATTGCTGATGAAGATATTTTTCAAGATGATAGTACCATGCCCGAGGGGCTTTTTTGAGACCATATAAAGCATTTTTAAGTTTGAAAACAAGTTTTTCATTATTTCCCAGAATGAATCGTTTTAGTTGTTCTATATAAACTTCTTCTTCTAGATGTAATATTCCCAAATGGGAAAGCAACAATATTTGAACACAATAATGGAAATAGCAGTAAGAAAATCAATATACCATGATATAAGAAAATTGTACAACCATTTTATTAAATATATCAGCAAACATTTAAGCACAGGATCTTGAGGATCAAGTCACTCAAAAAATAGGAAACAAGCCTACACTAAGAAAATATGCTAATACATGAGAAATACTGCCATACAAGTGCCATGAGCCATGACAGCACAGTTTTTGGGCATAAAATGTTACAAAAAGATATAACAAGGAGGATATGCTAATATATAGCTCAAACGATGTTGGGAGTGAAGATCTAGGCTCCCAAACACATTTTCAAGACAACCTGGAAAGGGTTTCCATAAATACCCAAAATACCAAAATGTCGGAATGCAGCCCTAGGGCTGAATAGGAGCTACTACTAAACAACTGGATGAATATTGTTGTCGATGATATATATATATTGAATATATCTCCTTTAGTAGGTACTTCAAGTGAAAGGTTGATCCTGACACTGAAGATCTCACCCTCTAAATAAAGCACTAAAACCTCCACTGCAAATTCTCAATGAAATAACACAGTCAAAGAGGGAATTTTCACTGTAGATGATGGGAATAGTTTGGCCCCGTGCCAAGATGTGAAATAAAACTCAAGAACCTCCCTTGTTGATCTCCCAAAAAGAGAAGAATGCTTCCTCCTTTGAAAAAATAGCTCACAAAGTGGGTTTCTCAACCCTCCACTACAACACCCTGCAAAACAACACAATACTCTGCAGAAAATGCACTGTAGTTGAAGACTAAAGCTTGGCCAAAATGCCAGATGTGTGGAAATGATAGTAAAATACTCTTCCAAGAGGTTACCTCAAGGGAAGAGATGGGATCCTTGCTCGAGAACACCTTGTGCTAAACAACACTCCAAGCTCAACTAAACATCTAAATAATGCAAGAAATCATGTAGACCACAAAATCAATAATCGATAACATAACCCACTATGGCTGCCTTGCCTTCCTTATAAACAATGTGAGCCTTCTCACCTTGGGTCCCACTTATATGGGTTTCCACCATCATGGAGTCTTCCTCCCATTCACATTGCAATGTCTCTTAATGATGATCCACTCCCTCCATACCAGCGCTGTTGACTTGGTCAAACTTGACCTTGTCCACCTGAATTAGCCCCTGTTCACACATAAGGGTACTTAATCCAACTATAAATATGACCCCTTTTCACATTAAGAGGGATTTTATGCCTACTAAGGAGATTTATGGGCCTCCCTACCCATTTATTCATCTAACTAAATGACAAAAGAAAAATTAATATTCCAATTAGCTGCATGCTAATTTAGGAATATTACAGTCCTCCCCTCCCAAATGTTGCTTTTCCTCAAGCAACTGCAAGGATATAACTGAAGAGTCTCCTCTCCTCCTCCTGTAGAATCCTCATATGATAAAACCCTCCAAGGAACAAGATGTTGTCTCATCAATAAATCTCCAAGTTGCCCCTCCCAAGTATGCAAGTTAGCTTTTGGTAACCATCCTAAATAGCTATCATCATGAAGAATTGAAACACCCATGGAGACAATAATGTGTTGTCTAGAGGCCTTCTTGAGGCATGGAATCTGAAATATATTGGGAACTATCATTCCCATGTGAATCTCCCATCTCCAAGCTATCATCGATACAAAATGAACCACCCTCCAAAATGGTAACTCATGAAAAATATCCTCCACCTTTCACTCCTGCAATATAGGTGGCCTGCATAATTGAGCATGGTAGACAAAATGGCCTACCCCATGCTGTCTCTCTCTCCACTTATGGAAATTTTAGAGTTGCTGTTGATATTGGGCTGCAATATTGTTGCCCTTAAGATACAAGAGGACAACTGGATCTCCAAAGACCCCTTCTCTAATTTCATGAGCTCAAACCATCCCATAGAATATGAATGGTACATCATCACCATGTGGTATCAAAATCATAAAATTGTTGAAGTTTATGTGCAATTTTGTATGGTACAAATGGTTTCTCCATTGGATACAGCGCAATGTTACCAACTTCTATTTTAGAACATCATGTGGCAAGTTGTCTCCCAACAAGTTGCTAGTTGTGCATGTTTGCTCATCTACTATGAGGTAGTAAATGGCATGATATATCAGCTAAGCATAAGAATAACACCAAATTTTCCCCAGGTTATGCAAATAAGGGCTATCTCCATCACAATTATTTGTCTTAGAATGACCATGAAACCCAAAGATAATCTTGCCCTCTTGTGGAGCAATGCACTGTACATAGATGGTGAGCGAATGCAAATACTTTATGAAGTGATCAATAAGTACATAAATACATTTCTTACCATGCATTGTGAGTAGGATAAAATTGAGGTCCATAGATGAGTCCTATAATGAGAATATCCTCATAAAGGTCACCAAAATAAAGGGGTGCATACTCCCCTTGGAACACTCCATCAATAGAAACATACTCTCAAGTGACAGTGCTGTTGGCCTTAGTGATAAGGCACTTGCCACTCCATGACTCCATTCTTTGACATGCCATATGCCAAAGTCATCCACCATCATGCTGCTATGTGTGGGAGTATCCTTCCTATGTGGAAGTACCTTTTGATCCTTCAATGCTGAAGGGTAGCCTCCTTGCACTTTGATTGTGCCATTCCTTCCTCATGAAACATCCTGCAAAGTATGAGAGAAATACACCCCATACTCTCCCAAGAACCTCCAAATAAACAACAACTCTTGTTGCCTCCCCACACCATCATCATATAAAATATGGAGCAAAAATATGATGGTTGACATGAAAGATATCACATCACCCCAATATACCCAAACTCCTTGCTTCCATATGATGCAAGTGCCATGCCAAGTTACATCCACCAACATCCCCTTAGAAGAAGGATATGTCACATGATGGCCAAACTCTCTCAAGAGTAGCCAACGCAACCATGCCTCTTTCCACCCTGTGTCATAGATATGTAGGTGACTCAGCAGCTTCTTGCTCACCATCCACACCCATTCATCCAAATGTGGGTGTCTCCTACCATGCTACATCTTGGTACTCTTCCAATGGAGAATACCAACCTCCCATATCAGATTTCTACCTTTGCATTTCATGGGATGTTGAAATGCAATATCTTGGAGATCCCCAAGTGAAGGTCACTCATCAATGACCATGTTGAATCCATAGGGATCCAAGTATGCTGAAGGAAAAGGCTTCTCATTGAGATATGAAATGCTCATCAAGAAATATCCATCGCAACAATGAAAGATAATATGCCTCTCATCAATCATTTGCCCATCCAATATCACACAAGTAAAATGGTCATCAAAATGCTCCAATAATAGTTGGGCCCCCAACTCATCACTGTTGCTCAATGACAACGTTGCTGATCTCCATAATGGTGTATTTTTTGTCTCATGCTCACACTCAATGATGAACATATAGTTCTACATTGGATTTTTTAGGACAATGCTCACCCTATCCTCCAGGAATCCACACTTCAACCCCAGGAGTTGTGTGCATCTCAATAATTAATAACCAGGATGACTGTTTATCCCCTCCTTGAAAAAATCAAGGCTACTCAGTGCAATGATAGTTTTCTATTCCAAATAAGCAATGTGCTTTGACCCTCGGTCATGCAATGGCATATTCCCACAACCCTTCACAAGATGTGCTGAAATAACAAAAAGTAGAAACATATGCATACCTTGGTAAAGCTTGGGAACATCTTGTACTACTACAAGGGTTCCTTCCTCTGGTGTGATGACTTCCCCAACTACTAATGATGATGGAAGCTCCTCTATGGTTGCATTAGCACTGGTATAAGTCTTCTCCTCCTCATGCATCTCCAGAATAGTGCATGGAACTCTACATGTCAAGAGATCAATACCACTTTGCAAAGATGCAAGGGTTCTTTCTCCTAATGCAAGTTCTCTTGCAGTAGGTGGTGGTGAAGGCCTCTTCTCCTCTGCTTTATTCTTATCAAACTCCTTGATCAACCTTTGAGTAAAATCTGCATATGCAGACACTCTTGCATGTCTCAAATGGTTGAACCACCAAATGTTTTCTTCACCCTCAAGGTGCAGCGCTAAAATCTCAACAAATTCTCTCTCTACTATTGGATGTAGTAGGAAAAATGCATCCAACTTAATTCCCCAAGCTCTTGCTATACATTTGGCTGACCCATCAAATGTAGGAAATAGGAATCTATTGTTGCAAGGTCTTCTCTCCTCCTTGAGTTGAATGAACTGTGGGAGAGTTAGATTCTCCTTGAAAGCTCTAGGTTGAGACTTATATTCTTCCAGGTATTCACTTAGAATTTCATGTTCCAAGTGTCCTCCATATCCATGCCTCTTGTCTTCTTCCTCAAAAGAAAATGGAATAGTGTATTTCTTTGGAGCTCTATGCAACACAAGTTCTTTCTTCTACTGATAGGAAGTACATGGGCCTTCCTCCTCTTGAAACCCTCTTTAGGTCTCATTGCATCTCTCTTTTTTCATCTGCTTGACCTCCTTGGAGAGGTTCTTGATAGATGTGAAAAGTGATGAGATAAATCTCATTCCTTCCATCATTTTAGATATTGTTTTCTTCTCTTCTTATTCTTATATCATATTGGTTGAAACTCATAGGCTGAGCCAAGATTATGCTTTGTTACCACCGTAATATTCCCAAATGGGAAAGCAGCAATATTTGAACATAATAATGGAAATAGAAGTGAAAAAATAAATACATTTTACAGCCACTTTATTAAATATATCAGCAAACATTTAAGCACAAGATCTTTAGGATCAATTCATTCAAGCAATAGGAAACAAGCCTCAACTAGGCAAATATGCCAATACATGAGAAATACTGCCATACAAGTGCCCTGAGCCATGGCAGTGTAGTTTTTGGGCATAAAATGATACAACAAGATATAACAAGGTGGATCTACTGTTCTATAGTTGAAACAATGTTGGGAGTGAAGATCTAGGCTCCCAAACACATTTCCAAGACAAACTGGAAAGGGTTTCCGGAAATACCCAAAATACTAAAATGTCGAAATGTAGCCTTAAGGCTTAATAGCAGCTGCTACTAAATAAATGGATGAAGATGGTTGTAGATTATATATATAATGAATAGATCTCCTCTAGTATATCCTTCAAGTGAAAGGTTGATCCTAACACTGAAGATCTCACCCTCCAAATAAAGCATTGAAACCTCCACTACAAATACTCACTGAAATAATGCATTCAAAGAGGGAATATGTGCTGTAGATGATGGGAATAGGTTGGTCTAGTGCCAAGATGTGAAATAAAACTCAATAACCTCCCTTTATGATCTCTTAAAGAGAATAATTCTTCCTCCTCTGAAAAGATAGCTTAGAAAGTGGGGTTCTCAACCGTCCACTGCAACACCCTACAACACAACACAATACTCTGCAAAAATTGCGCTATAGCTAAAGACTGAAGCTTAGCCAGAATTCCGGATGTGTGGAAATAATGGTACAATACTCTTCCAAGAGGCTACCTGAAGGGAAGAGATGGGATCCCCGCTCGAGAACACCCTATGCTAAACAACACTACAAGCTCAACTAAACAGATGAAGAATGGAAGAAGTCATGCAGACCACAAAATGAATAATCAATAACATAACCCACTATGGTTGCCTTGCCTTACTTATAAACAATGTGAGGCTTCTCACCTTTGGTCCCATTCATTAGGGTTTCCACCATCATAGAGTCTTCCTCCCTTTCGAACTGCGTTGTCTCTTAATGATGATCCACTCCCTCCATACCAACACTGTTGACTTGGTCAAACTTAAACTTATCCACATGCATTAGCCCCTGTTCACATATGAGGGTGCTTAGTCCAACTATAAATATGATCCCTTTTCAAATTAAGAGGGATTTTATGCCTACTAAAGAGATCTATGGGCCTCCCTACCCATTTATTCATCTAACTAAATGACAAGAGAAAAATTAATATTCCAATTAGCTGCATGCTAATTTAGGAAATTTGCACTAGATCGCCATTAAGGAAAGCAGATTTAACATCCATTTGATAAAATTTGAATTGTTGAAAACTTGAAAAAGAAAGAAACATTCTTATGGATACAAGTCTGTTATAGCATCATTTTCCACCTTCATGTGATTGATGATCTATGCTTTGGCCTTGGGCACCCTTTCCCCCTAGACTTGAACATCTTCACAAAAAACAGTATCTTAAAACCCATATGTGACTTTGCCCAGGATTTTTCGCGTACATACGCGAGTCCATTCATACTTATACACGTATACATTTTTAATCATTAGGAAATATATAATATTCCCTATTTTCGAGGCAGGGTTGATGGTTATTCCTGTAATTCAACCACCCCAGCCCATGGCCTAACTGTTTCCAACTGTTGAAACTAATTTGGAGGAGTATAAAATACCCTCATGTTTATGGCCAAACGAAGAGAGAAAATTATAGATATTATACTCTGTTGGAGCCCTATTTCAAGTCTAATATTCATGTGCCTCCTACACTTCCCAGGTATATTCACAAAACCCTTGTTTCCTTGAGATGCTCATCATCCTATATGACATTTCGTGTGCACACATCTTGGAAGAATTCTTGTGAGGCGAGGGCTGGATGGATCCAAAAGACAGTATGCTCGAAGACCGTGGAAGGATTCAGGTGATCCCTCCACATTTATATTACTAAACATTGCATTTATAATAAGAAGAACCATCTTGTTCTCGATATTCACATGTTTATATCTCTTTATATATGTGTAATGATCATTAATTGAATGTTTGATATTGTTCTTATGATATTATGCATGAATTACACTGACATTTAGGAACTATATATGTTGTACAACTAGATTTTTGTGTTCGTTATTTCTTTATTTCCAGGTTACGAAGCACGAAGGGTTGCTGGGGGTTTGCACCCCACGGGATCTACATCAAACGTTGGACTTTCGGGTAAGTTCTGCAACTTGTTATATCTATTTTTTAGTATAAAAGTTAGGTTAAGTAAGTCATTATTGAATGGTATGCCCCTTATTTGTGAAGGTTGGCGACCCAAAAACCTTTAGGGTATTATATCTCGAAATAGAATTAGTGACTCTGCTAGGGAACACATTTTTGTGATTTCCCGTTTGGGTTGTTCTATCTGTCTTGTGGGTTCCCAATAGTTTCTATCACTTTTTCCAGTTTAGTGAATCTTTTTCCAGTCAAATTGAAGACTTATCTCCTGATCAAGCTTGACCTTGTTTGTTTTTATTTATTTACCTTTCCATACACAATTTTTCTTCTGCACAGTCGCATATATATGTTGTTTTTTTCAAAGGGACCCGCGTATACATGAGTTTCCTTTGACACAATCGCGTATACACGCATGTTGCTAAACTGAAAAAGTGCGTATGCCTGGGTAAAATTTGAAATTTTTGGTTTTAAGCTTTTTTGGTCTTGTCTGCCTATGGTGAATTATTCCTGTAGTATCTTTGAAGTCTCTGGACTATGTCTAAAGTGGTTTTGTTCCTATATCTCTCTTATTCATGTGAATACCCACTCATTTGATGAAATCTTCGTTTATTGTGTTGTCAATTATGGCTTGAGCACCAAGATCTTTCCTTGAAGTTTCTTGGTTGTTCTAATTATTCAGGACAGAAAGCTTCTACTCGTTTACTCTTGCCTAACCTTATGAGTTGCCTCGCATTTGGTTTTTCACCTTTGGTGTCTGTGTTTTTCTTGATTTTCTAGACTGGTTTTGTTGCAATTTTCGAAGAGTCTGTTGTTGATTCTTTGAGTTTTTGTTTATTACAAGCTTATAATATTGTGCTGGGTTTATTTATTGAGTTTTTTGTCTTCCTTTTTGCTCACGCAAGTCCTGCTGCAAGAGTATGCATGGTTGTTTTTGGGGATTTTTTTGAGGCTTTTGCTTGAAATTCAAGTCTGCTTAACTCAGTTACTAGATAGTTCCATTGGTATTTTTGAAATCTCTTTTCCTATAAACTCAAAAGCCCAAAAAATAATTTGTTTTCCGTTTCTTTTGTTTTCATTTTGTTTGACAGTTTCTTTTCATCTTTTGAAGCTTTGTTGAGTGTCTAATCTTCGGTTCTTGACTTGATTAGGAAGGGAATATTTTTTTTGGGTTTCTTTCTCTCCTATCAAGTATGTTTTGGCATTTTTATAGATAGAGTTCTGATTTGGGAACTGAATCTGTTGATTGCCAAAAAGTGATTGAACCTTGGTGTTTTTAGAGACTTCTCTTCACTTGTTCAGATTCATCATGTTAGGATTTACATGGCATTGGTAATTTGCATTAGGTGCACATAAGCATGTTTAGTCTTTTTCGTTGTCTAGAGTGTGAATATCTGAAAAGAAAATAAAATATAGTCTCGTAGAACTTGTGTAGAAATCACTCTTCATCAAAAGGAAATTGGTGCATTTGCATGTAGTTTGGTTTTCATTGGTTTTTTTATGTGTCATACAGACACCATCAGTTTCATTTCCACATTCCCTTGACATAAATAAAAACCAACTAAAATAAGCGATATAATTAAAAACAACTAGAATTTTTTTGTATTAAGTGTCATACACCAACTAGCTAGCTTGTAAGGCCTTGGATTAGGTGAGTGGAGAGTTAACTCTCCAAGGTTGCTCAAATTTTGAAACATAGAATTTTATTAATGAGCAAAATCCAACACCGCTAAGTGGACTGGGAAATCGCTCCTCCAGAGAGTCAAGCGCGAGGGAAAGTGCAAGCAGAGAAGAGAGATACCCCCTCTCCTATTTGCTTAATATTGACCTAAGACCACTCCGCCTGGCTGCCGATATGGATTGGTGCCCATAGTTGCCTATCCTAGGGACCACATAGGTGACTGCGGGGGGAATACCCACGGTACCTGAGGTAGACGTTGCATTACTTCCATTAGTGTTTCTGGAGGGTACCCTTGCGAAGCTTGAATACTTGCACCGGAAAAGGCTATTGTTAGGAGGTCATCGTAACTATTTTTGTTACCTTCACTAATAGATCTAGGTCGTAATTACCCCAGACTGCTTTCGGGAGGTCCTATTATTCGCTTTCTTATATTTTGGTGTCCGGTCCTCATCACCTGAAGCGGAAATACCGAAGAGCTGCTTGTCTGGATGTATCTTAGGGATTCTATAGAGTGTGCTCTTTGCTCCTAGATTTCTTAGCTTCATATATTTTTCTATTCTAAAAAATCTTTTAAAGTAGCTGACCGATCGCCTTGTCGATCGAGGAGGCTTTGTGGATTGTCTCTCGCGAGTGCCGAGCCTTCTTCAAGAAGGCGTAGGAGTAATTCAGAGGGTGATTTTCACTCGATATTTTCAGACGCAGTGGAGAGAGATCCTTCGTTAGGGCTAGTTGTTTTTGTAGCTGGTTCTGGTGTTGGTGTCAATGCCAAGAGGAGTGCTTCACTCATCTCGAGAGTTTTATTTTCAGCAGAAGACGTAGAAGTAGAGGAAGTCCCTTAACCTGTTGAGTCTCTTCTATCTCCTCTTCCTGCTAGTTATCCATTTATCATTGATTACATCAGACCTGAGTCTCAGAGACTCGAGAGTCTATATCCATCATATTCTTACCTTTCAATGGCCACAACTAGGAACACAGCTACAGCTATAAGTGCGACAAGTATTCAGACTCCTTCTTTAGTTGAAGGAGGAGGCACCATTGCTATATCTTCGATTGCTTCTAGTACTGCTGTGTCTGGCTCTGGTCACACCCAAGCACATGCTTATCAATCTGGTCCCTTTTGTTTCAGAATGCCCACTAGTGGGATTCCTTCTTTTTCCTTCTCTACTGCTGCAGCTGCATCTGCACCCATATCCTCTATGGCTAGTGGATCAACTTCTTTTCAAGGGTTCCCCTTCGGAAGTGGGCATATCCCTAATCCAACCCCTTCCTTAGGAGATTTCCCTTTCACTTCCCAGACTCAAAGTTTCAATCCATGGTTTGGAGGTCAAAGTTCTACTACCTTTATAGGTTGGAACCCTATTTTCATAGCACAAGGAGCAGGGAATCAGTTTCTCGTCGGTCATCAAGGGAATGTTCCTTTCTCTTAATCAAGTTCTTATCAAGATGTTTATCCCTTTTCAAATGCATGGAACCCCTACCAGGGGGTTTCTTCTTCATTCACTACCTCAATGGGAGGAAATGGTCTGGTTTATAGTAACTCCATGTTCGGGCAGGGTCCTTCTCCAAATGCTGGGTCACAAGGATTTTCCTATGGCCCAACATTTTCTACGAATTCTATTTGGAAACCTGGTGCCTCATCAAATCCAGGTTATTCTTTTCAGAATGTGGGGAATCAATCCTATTCAGGATGGAATTCCCAGGCTCCTCTTCGATCACCATTTCTGGCAACGTTAAACTTGCCAAATTTGTCAAAATTGAATAACGATCCTATTCAATCTAGTCCAGGGTGGCCTCCGGTCCCCACCAAACTACCCTTAGAAATCCCAAAGTTTGAAGGGAATAATGGAGAGGATCTGACAGATCAAATCACGACTTTCCATTTATGGTCTTCATCAAACTCCTTGATTGATGATTCGATTAGGTTGAGGTTATTTCAACGCACCTTAACTGGAAATGCAGCCAAGTGGTATATTGAGTTAACTGGGGGAAGCTTTGCCACTTTTGGAGATTTGGCTACCATGTTTCTAAATCATTTTCAGTTTCCTGTCTATTACGGTGTTGGGACCAAAATCCTGGCTAATTTTAAGCAGGACAAGGCAACTCACATTTTTGATCATATTCAAGAATGACGAAGAAGGAAGAGGCTCATTAAAGCCTATATTCCTAATGAATTCCTTTTGGAATGGTTTTTGAAATCCTTGTAGCTAGATATTTATAAGGACTTGTCCCTATCAGGGGTATTTTTCGAGGAGCAAGCTATTTTTAGGGCTTAGCAATTAGAACTGATTTATTCTCAGTCTGGAGTCCTCAATAAAATTTTGCCTGATGCTCCTCACTCCAAATTGGATTTGTCAAAAACTAAACCTGGTCCTCATGGTGATGGACTTATTGGTTCGGTCGATAGCGGTGTAGCTATGCCTTCGGTATCAACTCCTTCCCAATATTTGTCAATAAATGATGTCCAAACTTCTAACCCCAAAAGAAATCAACAATCTGAAGGGAAGAAGAAATGACGGAATAATAAAAATAAGGGCAAAGATGGAAAGTGGAATTCAAATAAACCCAATGAACATGTTGGTCAGGGTCAAAAGGATAAAAAGAAAGTCAAGTTTCCATGCAAGTTATGTACTGGAGACCATCTTACTCACCTTTGCCCTAAAATTCAGGATGCACGGTGCTTGTTAGCTCAACAAGGTTCTTCCAGTTCCCAGGCTGTGTTAACAAACCCTTTTCCCCAAGGGCAGCAATTAGTTGTTGGTGCAAATCAGAATACTAGGGCTCCCTCTAGGGGAACCTAGGAAGGGGAAACCACATCAAACATATATATGATGAGTGCTCGTGCAGATATTGCTATGTGATCTCATGATTGTGTCGAAGCTAAGTCTTTGAAAGCCAAGGGTGCCGCTGATAGTACTGAGTTGCTTCATATTACAAGGCCCACTATTGAGCCTATACCTTGGATGCCAAAGGCATCTACAAAGCATACGACGATTAATCCAAATGCCAAGGCTGCCTAGAAATACTCTGTTGTAGAAGATTTGGTGCAAATTCCTTGTGCCATGTCGGCACTCGAGGTTCTCCAGTGTTGTCTAGCTCAGCGAACTACTCTTCTTGCTGCTATTAGGGTTTTTGATCCAAAGCATTCTCTTATGATTACATTTGAAATTTCTAATTTCAAAAAGAGACTCCCTCATCATATGGATTTCCATATTAGATCGTTGTATCGAAAGTGCAATATATTTTGAACGGTCATGGATGAGGGTGCTTCCATGTGTGTGATGTCTCTTGCATGTTGGAAGGAAATAAGATCTCCCGCAGTTGTTCCTTCAGCCACTCTTCTAACTGTGTTTGATAGTCATTCTCACAGGCCGCATGGTATTGTCCCTGCTTTGCCAATCTGTGTTGGGGGAAAAACTGTTAACATCGAGGTTGAGATAGTTGATGCAAGTTTGGACTACAACCTTCTATTGGGGCGAAAATGGATTTATGAGATGGATGCCATTGCGTCCTCATTGTTTTGCATTATTTTTGTCCCTCACGAAGGGAGGATTGTCACAGTTGATCAACTAGATTGTTCTCCTATAGACCCGGATACTTCTACTGACTCAACTATTCCTTTAGTGGATAATATCAAACTGTCTATAGAGACTCTAGGAGTTGGAATGTATTTTTCTTTAATGGGTACTTTTGATCTTCCACCTTCTTTTATTCATATAAATGAAATTTCATCCTCCAAGGCTCCTATTCGAAGAGAGTTATTTAGAACTCATTATTTTTTGGACCCTTGGACCTTACCTTCCCCTACCTCCACATTAGCAGAAGGTAAAGTGGTTGGAATGGCATTTCCTATGTCTACAGATGAGATTTCTTATATCTCTATTGTTGACTCTGCAGAGTCCACTCCTATTTCTCTTTCATCAGAGGAATTGGATGGAGATGTGGCCCCAGCTTGGACCCTTAATTCTTCTTCTGCCTAGGATTTCCTTGATACCACTCTTCCCTCTGAAGAGGCTATCCTAGAAGTTATGATGGGTATAGATAGACTGTGGGATGATTTGCATCATCAGTCTTACTTTTTACCAAATTTGAGCGAAGTTGAATCAAGTTTTCCTAGTCCTCAGTATTCTGGTCCTGTTCACCAGGTCCTGGACCCTTTAGCACCAACACAGGTTTTTGCTGAAGGGAACATGGCTGTGATTTCTCCAACTATCCCAGTGAACATTTCCAGGAATCCCAACATTATTGAGAATGTTTTCATCAGAGCTGAATGTTCCCCTGAAGAGGTTCAAATCTACACCGATCTCTTTCGAGAGTTTCGCGATGTGTTCACTTGGTCTTATGAGGAAATTCCTGGTATAGATCCATCTATTATCCAGCATGAGATCAAGTTATACAAAAATGCTAAGCCTGTAAGGCAAAATATTCGTCCGATCAACCCTAAGAAGGTTGTAGCTATCAAAGCCGAGGTAGAGAAGTTGCTTAAGGCGAGATTCATTTTCCCTATTCCTTTGACAGAATGGGTTTCAAATCCAGTCCCGATGGACAAGAAACAAGGAACAATTCGAGTTTGCATTGATTTCAGAGACCTAAATAAAGCATTTCCTAAAGATAATTACCCCACACCTTTCATAGATTAGATTATTGATGAGTGTGCGGGCAATGAGATTTTCTCCTTCATGGACAATTTTTCTGGATATAATAAAATTACTATCTGTCCTGAAGATCAGCATAAGACTGCATTTATTTGTCCCTGGGGTACATTTTCTTACAAGAAGATTCCTTTCAGCCTTAAAAATACTGGAGCTACTTTTCAGCGAGCCATTTCATATGCCTTCCACGACATCAAAAATATTATCGAGGCATACTTGGATGATTTAGCTACTCATTCTCGCATGAGAATCGATCATCCTTCTCACCTCCATCAAGTATTTGAAAGATGTGGTTTTTACAAGATCAGGTTGAATCCGAACAAGTGTGTTTTCACGGTCACATCCGGTCAATTTTTGGAATTTATTGTGTCTACGGAAGGGATTCGGGTAGATCCCTTCAAGGTTGAGGCAATACTTCTGTTGCCTCCCCCATCGTTTATTCGTCAACTTCAAAGTCTACAAGGAAAAGCTAATTTTCTGCGAAGATTTATCATAAATTATGCCGATATTACAAGAGGATTCATGAGATTATTAAATAAGGGAGTCCCATTTTTGTGGGATGACTTTGCTCAACACTCATTTGATGCTTTGAAAAAAGCATTGACCTCTGCTCCTATACTGAGTCCACCTGATTATAGTAGGGATTTCCTCTTGTATCTCGTAGCAGGAGAATCTACTATCGATATGGTTCTAGTTTAGGAGGATGATGCTCTTTCAGAGCATGTTATATACTACCTTATTTGAGGCCTGGTAGGACCCGAACTCTGGTATTCTCCGATAGAGAAGCTTTCTTTAGCAGCCGTTCATGCTGTATAGCGGCTCAGACATTATATTCTCCTTTGAAAAACTTATGTTTTGGCAGTAGTCAATCCATTTCAGTTTGTTCTCAGCAGGTGAGTGATTGGGGGAAAATACAATAGATGGATTGTGATTTTGCAAGAATTTGATCTTGATTTTATGTCTGCCAAGTCCAAGAAATCATCAGTTTTTGCAGAATTAATTTCTGAGTTGCCCTGTGGAGAAGAGATAGTTTATGATGAATCCTTTCTGGATGAACATATTTTTCTCATTTCTTCACAAGATCCTTAGTATAGGGATCTCATAGTATATCTTCAAAATACAAATTTTCCCTCGAATTTTTCAAAAGATGAGCACGGTAAGTTACGTCACTTAGCTAAAAGTTATTTAATCATTGGTGACACTTTATGTCGTCGTGGGGTTGATTCGACCCTTAGACGATGCTTAACTCTCGAAGAAGCTAAGATGGTCTTGAATGATTGCCACAGTGGAGCTTGTAGTGGTCACTTATCTAGGCTTTCCATAGCCCAAAAAATCTTGCGTGCTGGATAATTTTGGCCTTCAGTTTTCAAATATTGTATGGAGTTGGTCAAATAGTGTCATCCATGTCAAGTATATACTCGAAAGATGCGTGCTCATCCAGCTCCGCTCTTCCCTGTCATCACTATCAGTCCCTTTACAAAGTGGGGTATTGATTATACTACTTATAACCCACCTTCGTCTAAAGGTCACAAGTACATCATTGTAGCAGTAGACTACTTCACCAAGTGGGTCGAGGCTATGCCCACTTTTGGGAATGATGGTGAGACAATAACTCTTTCTCTCTTCAATCAGGTCATTTGTCATTTTGGTATTCCCAAAGAGATTGTCACTGATCATGGCAGTCACTTTCAGAACAACATGATGGCTGAATTGGATCTAAAATTAGGTTTTTGGCAAGAGCATTCATCTCCATATTATCCTTAGGCCAATGGGTAAGTGGAAGCCGTGAACAAATCCTTGAAGACAATTCTTCAATAGACAATTGATAATGTTGTGTAACCAGCTCCAAAAATAGAAGAAAAGAGATATCAACGCCTTAGAAATAAGCCACCTCAAGGGGGAAACCTCCAATACATTACATGAATGAAAAATTCTTAGATGATACAATTTACAAAACCTCCTTTCTATATATAGGAGTCCATGTGGCCATCATGTAATCCTAGTGGGCCACAATGTAATCCTAGCCGACCTAACAATAATAATTTAAGGGCACAATAATAATAATAAAGGGGTTACACTAATAACAATAAGGGACTATACTGGTAATATAGGGACCTAACATGCCCCTCTCCTTCAAAAAAATGTTTTCCTCAACGCTTGAGTAGCTCTGGGTGCTTCTGTATAAACTTCTCATCCTCCCATGTAGAATCTTTAGTGGGTAAGTTCTTCCACTTGATGAGATACTCTGAAATCGATCGATTTCGTAGCTATAAAGTTCTTGTTTCCATGACCGCTTCAGGTTCCAATATGACTTTTCCTTCCTCATCAAGTTCTGGCAATATTGTTTGAACTGGAAGATTTTCACCTATAACCTTTTTTAATCATGAAACATGGAAAACTAGATGCACTCGTGAAGAAGCAGGAAGCTCCAATTTGTATACCATAGTACCAATCTTTTACAACACCTTGTAAGGACCATAGTACTTTGGCGATAATTTATTATCCTTCTTAGCTTGCTTGAGGGACATTTGTTTGTATGGTTGTAGCCGTAAAAATACCTAATATCCTACATCAAAACTTCTCTCACTGCGATGTTGATCTGCCTGTTGTTTCATTCGATTTTGTGCCAAATTTAGGTTATCCTTTAGGAGTTGGATAACTTCTTGCTGATGCTTGATGTGATCTTCCACTGCTTGAACCTTCGAATTTTCCCTTAAAGATGATGTGATAGATGGTGTATGATATCCATAAAGTGCCATAAATGGGGTCATCTTTGCTGCAGTATGGAAGGAAGTGCTATACCACCATTCAACGAGAGGTAACCACTTGACCCATTGTGCTTTTTTATCAGATACAAAACAACGAAGATATCCTTCCAAACATTTATTTACTATCTCAGTTTGACCATCAGATTGAGGATGATAAGATGAGTTATGAGCTAATTGAATACTTGATCCAAGTGGATATTGGTGGCCACATGCCTATTCCACTTGGGCCCCCACCATTGTCTCTTTCAATTTTTTCAGTTTCGGCATAACTTACTATTTTTAGCAGTTTTTCAGGTCCTGAACTTCCGGAGTTGTTTTGAGGCCCTAAACGACGTTTTTTGGGAATCGCACCTCTAGCGAATATCATTCCATTTCAAAATGATATTCATGGCGAAAGTTTTAGTCCTCAGATAGATCTTTCTAATGATGTGTCATGTGTGTCAAACGGAGATAGTATGCCAAAGTTACGTCCTTGGGAAGTTGAAACACCAATTTACCCAAACGGGGCCCATAGTCTTGGCACTTCATCTCCTAGGGTTAGGTTTTTGGATGTTTAGGGTTCTCCATTATTTCTCAATAATAAATAGGCCCTTGAGCCTCATTGTAACTCATTTCATAGGCCTGCAGCCACCACATATCTTCTCAGATATAGCTACCAGCGCCCTAGCTAGTTTTATTTCCATTCTGTCTGTAAGCAAATTTCAGTTCTTTGATATTAATAAAATGAAGTGTTATTTCCGCTGCATCTCTGTATTTATGGTTATATTTTTATTCTATTGTGTTCCTGCATAAATCCAAATCAGTGGTATCAGAGTGGTCTGCTTTTTCTCAATCTCTCTTTGCATGTCCCCAACGAGGTCAGGGTATAAGGAGCTAGGGCTTGATCTGGTGGAACCCTTGTAGGATCAGCCTCGCAAACCTCGACGGACGCCCATGGGGGACGAAAAGAAAGATGAGGGAGCAGGAGATCCTATCAAAATATTGTTCGAGGAGGCCCTTGAAAAACAAAGGAACGCGATGATGGATAACTTTTCTCAGATCCTTCAACGGCTGCCCACCGGCGGCGCATCTGCATCCAGCAACCACTCTAGAGGTGAGACTCCTTTTAAGGTACAAGTAAATTTTGACATTCCCATATTTGAGGGTCAAATAGACATAGATGTCGTAGATAGATAGTTGAATCTATTAGAAGGATATTTCTCTGTTCATGAATTTTTAGATTGGGAGAAGATTATTTTTTCACTCCTCAAAGCTACCCCCCATGTTAAGGACTGGTGAGAAACCTACTGTGAGAAAAAGGACCAGACAGAACCCTCTCTGTTCTTGGCCATACCAACTTGGAATTTTTTCCGAGACATCGTCAAGGAATAGTACTATCCTATGGGGAGCTATGAGGACAAGTACATACAATGGACCACGCTGCGACAACAAAGGGATCAATATGTGCATGAGCTGACGAATCTGTTCCATACCCTACGCACAAAGTTGGGTATCAAAGATTCAGAGAAACATTTGGTGCTAAAGTATCATAGTTTTCTACACAGATACATTCAGGAGGAAATGGAGTTCCTCGACATCTCCTCGCTTGGTATGGCATACCGGTATGCTGCCAAGATTGAGCAGAAATTCAAACAGAAGAAGCGAGACTTTGGATCTGCGAATCAAAATTAGGGGAAAGGTGCTTCCAAACTGCAGAACAAAGGACAGAGCCAAGGTATGGCGGCTAAAGACAAACCGTCAAAGCCACAAGAAAAGAACAGCACCGCAAAGCCAAAGAAGGACACGGGAAAGTGGTGTGAGTTCCATAAGAGCTCCACTCACAACACAAGTGAGTGTCGGGACAAGCAGTCGCTACTGGCCGAGATGAGGGCTTCTGAGTCAAATTCATGCTCCGACTTCGAATCAGAACCTGAAAAGGGGAATGAAAAAGGGAAACAGATTATTGATGCGGAGCCTAATGCCACTATTGCCACTACAAAGATCCAGAAGGAGGAACCAGAAGATCTAGAGGAGGAGGAACATCTCTTCCACTCCCAGATGTGGGTAAAGGGCTCCCCTGTATAGTTCATTGTCGACAATGGGAGCCAAAAGAACCTCATTTCAGTAGACGTTGTAAAGCGGTTGGGCTTGCCGACCATAGCTCACCCTCATCCATACACCATCGGGTGGCTTCACCAAGGACGAGATCTTCGCGTCAGCCAGCAGTGCCACCTTCCCTATAGCATCAAGCCCTTCACGGATGAGGTATTATGTGATGTTGGTCCTATTGATGTTTTTGATGTATTATTAGAACAACCATACTTGTGGAAGCGACATGCTATGTATGAGTCTCGACCTCGTGCTGCTATTATTACTTTGGGAGATAATTTGTACAGGATACCAGAGGTACCACCTCCTACGGCTATCTCTTTGGTTACTGCAAAACAATGCAGTAAGCTCATTTCCCAAACCAGGAAATTCATTTTCCCGATGATCTGCCCCCAGGGCAAGAAGAATATTGTGGCCACGACCTCCAGATAGGGCTCCTCTACATGACAAAAATAAATGGATAAGGTTATGGAGGAGTACAAGGACATCTTCACCTCACCCACAGGGGTTCCTCTGCACTATCAGGTCAAGCACCCGATTGATCTGACTCAAGGTGCGCCACTACCCAATGGACCGATCTATCGGCACTCTGTTCTGGAGAATGATGAAATCAAGAGGCAGATTCAGGAACTGTTGCAGAAAGGTCACATCAAACCAAGTTCATCGCCCTGTGGGAGCCCGATCGTGTTGGTACAGAAGGAGGATGGGACGTGGAGACTCTGTATTGACTATCGAGTGCTGAACAAGATCACTGTCTAGAATAGGTACCCAATCCCACAGATTGATGACCTTTTGGACCAACTCAAAGGTGCAAAATATTTCAGCAAGATTGACCTGAAGTCTGGGTATCACCAAGTACCAATTGAACCCTCTAATGTGTGGAAGATTGCCTTCAAAGCCAAGGAAGGCCTTTTTGAATGGCTAGTCATGCCTTTTGGGTTGACGAATGCTCCCACAACCTTCATGAGGATGATGGATGACATATTGCGGCCATTCACTAACTCATTTGTAGTGGTGTACTTGGATGACATTATGATCTTCAGCAAGACTTGGGAAGAGCACCTTCACCACATCCGACAAGTCCTCCAAACACTGCGGCAACACAAGTTGTGTGCCAATTTGGAGAAGTGCACGTTTGGCATGACCCAGGTTCAATATCTGGGATACATTATTGATTAAAGGGGGGTGCATGTGGATCCAGCCAAGATCCAAGTCATTTTGGATTGGCCAGCCCCAACCATTATAACAGAGCTTCGCATATTTCTGGGTCTTGCTAATTTCTACCGTAGATTCGTGTTGGGATTCTCTCATATCACTTGGCCCTTGAGTCAAGTCACTAAGGGAGGAGCGAGAGAAAAATTATTTTGGTCAGAACCTCAACAGAAGGTGTTCACAGAATTGAAAAATCGCCTTTGTTCTGCCCCAATGCTCACATTACCAGACTTGCAACAGCCATTTGAGATCGAGATAGATGCCTCTGACTATGCTATTGGGGTAGTTCTTACTCAACAGGGACATCCAATGGAATATCACAGTGAGACATTGTCTAAGACTGTTCGCAAGTATCCCACATATGACAAAGAAATGTATTCCATTGTGCAAGCCTATCAGCAATGGAAGCATTACATTTTGGGGAAGGAAAAAATCATCCACACAGACCACTGGCCCCTGTAGTTCATACAGACACAAGGGAAGTTGTAGAATGATTGCCATCAGAAGTGGTCCACATATCTGCAACAGTTTCATTTGAACATCAAGTACAAGAAGGGTAGCACCAATAATGTTGCAGACTGCCTCAGCTGACCACCGATCATGGCGCTCACCACTATGCTCAACTCTTGTGGGCACGAGACTTCTGATTGGTTGCTTCTCTATGAGAGTGACCCAGAATTTGGCCACACTTACAAGGCCCTCTTGGGGGGTACGCAAGTTCAAAATTTTCACCTCCAAGATGCACTTTTATGTCACCTGGGACACCTTTGTGTTCCTTCAAGCGAGAATGCCAAGATGAAATGGGAAGCACACTACAGTCGATTCGTTGGGCATTTCGGGGTCGAGAAAACAGTAGCAATACTACAGAAGTATTTCTATTGGCCGAACCTTCGAAAGGATGTCAAGAAGCACATCAGATCCTACACTTCTTGTGCCATTGCCAAACCGACCATCAAGAAGCAAGGCCTATATACTCCACTACCTACCCCTAGTTGACCTTAGGAATCCATCTCCATGGATTACATGTCAGGCCTACCTTCTACTAAGAATGGAAATGACTGTGTTTTCATGGTCGTTGACAGATTCTCGAAGATGGCCATTATGGCGGCCTGTAAGAAGAAATCACAACAAAAGCCACTGCTAGACTCTTCTTTGAACGAGTGTGGGTGCACTTTGGGATCCCACAGTCTATCATATCAGATCGAGATAGCAGGTTCCTCAGCACATTTTGGTCCAGCCTCTGGTCAATGTTGGACACAAAACTCACCAAGTACATATCTTTCCATCCCCAAACAGATGGACAGACAGAGGTCATCAACAGAATGATTGTACACATTCTGCGCATGTACAATTCAAAGCATCCACGCACATGGGACGAGAGCCTCCCCTATGTAAAACATAGTTATAACAGGGCTCTCCGCAGTTCAATTGGCCATAGCCCCTTTCAGGTGGGCTTGGGATTCCAGCCACTATGTCCCATTGACATAGCCATGCCATTTGCAGCTTCTCAGGATGATTCAGCTCATGTCTAGTCTGAAATTGACAAAGCAAGTAGCTTCATCGAACACATTCAACACATACGCCAACAGGTTCATGATATATTGGACAGAGCCAATGTGAAGTACAAGCAGTGCCATGATGATCGACACCGGGTGCCACACAACTTCCAGGTGGGCGACAAAGTATGGCTAAATTTGCAGAAGGAGCGCCTCACTGGACCCCACTGCAAGCTTCGCCCACTTTGATACGGGTCGTACACCATCACCAAGATTGTAGGGAACAATGCCTTCAAGCTTAGTGTTCCTCCCTTCCTTGGTCTGCACCCAGTCTTCAATGTGGATCGCCTTCGTCCTTACTTCCCACCTCTACTGGACACCTCGGACATTGCAGAACAACTCACACCAACAGAGTTAAACCCAGACTGCATGGAATAGGTCACCACAGATTGTATCATGGACATGCAAGTCAAGAAAACTTGCCAATAGAAGATCCAACTGTATCAGGTTGTCAAATCTGGCCAACTCTTGCACCAAGGAAAGTGGTTCACCGAGGACCAAGTTCATCAGAAATTTCCTCATCTCATGGAGAAACTTAACACAATGGGAACCATTGCTTCCTAAGGGGGGAGGAATGATCCAGGTGGATATTGGTGGCCACCCACCTATTCCACTTGGGCCCCCACCATTATCTCTTTCATTTTTTTTAGTTTCGGCATAACTTACTATTTTTAGCAGTTTTTTGGGTCCTGAACCTCCAGAGCCGTTTTGAGGCCCTAAACGACATTTTTTGGGCATCGCACCTCCAGCAAATATCACTCCGTTCCAAAATTATATTCATGGTGAAATTTGTAGTCCTTGGATAGAGATTTCTAATGATGTTTCATGTGCGTCAAACGGAGATAGTATGCCAAAGTTACGTCCCTGGGAAGTTGAAACACCAATTTACCCAAACGGGGCCCATAGTCTTGGCGCTTCATCTCCTAGGGTTAGGTTTTTGGATTTTTAGGGTTCTCCATTGTTTCTCAATAATAAATAGTCCCTCAAGCCTCATTGTAACTTAGTTCATAGGCCTGTAGCTGCCACATCTCTTCTCAGAGATAGCTACCAGTGCCCTAGCTAGTTTTATTTCCATTCTGTCTGTAAGCAAATTTCAGTTCTTTGATATTAATGAAATGAAGTTTTATTTCCACTGCATATCTATATTTATGGTTATATTTTTATTCTGTTGCATTCCTGCATAAATCCGAATCAGTACCCAAACAAGAAAATAACTCCGTCCAAACATTTCCAGTAAAAATGGGATCTCTGTCACTCACAATAACCCTTGGGCTTCCATGTAGCTTTTGAATTCTATCCATAAATGTAGTAGCAACTGTACTTGCTTTAAATGGATGAGATAATGTGAAAAAGTGTGCATACTTGGTAAGTCTATCAACTACCACCATGATGACACTCTTTCCTTCAGACTTAGGTAAACCTGTGATAAAATCCATTGAAATCTCCTCCCAACATTGACTTGGAATGGATAAAGGTTGTAGAAGTCCCGGGGTCTTAATTGTCTCAACTTTATTCTGGTGGCAAACCAAACATTCTGCCACAAACTTTTGAATATCAGATTTAAGGCCATCCCAAAAAAATTCTTTCTTCACCCTGTGGTAAGTTTTTAAAAATGCCGAGTGTCCTCCTAAAGGAGAAGTGTGCAATTCCAGAAGAATATTTTGTTTTAATTGGGAATTATTACAAAGATATAAGCGATGTTTGTACCATAAGGAATCATTTTTCCAACTAGATGTATCAGACGTACTAGGATCTTGTTGCAGCTTTTGAATGAGTGTCCATACATCTTTGTCCTCTTCCATTCATCTCTTGCTTCGGTTATCCAATCTGGTTGGATAATAGAAATGGCACAAAGCAATGCTTCCACCTCTTCATTCTTTCTTAAGAGTGCATCTGCAACAACATTAAGCTTTCCTTTTTTGTAGATTATTTCAAAGTCATAACCCAACATCTTTGTTACCCATTTTTGCTGCTATTCTGACGATAGTCTTTGTTCCAAAAAGTGTTTAAGACTATCATGATTATTTTTTACCTTGAAGTGTCTTCCCATTAGGTAAGTTTGCCATTTCTTTAGTGCATGCAGTATTGCTAACATTTCCTTCTCATAAATAAGTTTCTGTAAGTACTTTCCTTTGATTGGATGACTTTCAAAAGAAATGGGTCTTTCTTCTTGCATTAAAATAACACCAATTCCATTTCTTGAGGCATCACATTCCACAATAAACGTTTTTGTGAAGTCTGGTGTAGCTAAGACCAGTGCTAGGCACATTGCCTCTTTAATGTGTTCAAATGCCTTAGTTTCTTTTGGAGTCCAAGAAAATGCATCTTTTTTCAGTAATGATGTTAGAGGTGCTGATATCCTCCCATAATTCTTAACAAACTTGCGATAATACCATGTTAACCATATAAATCCTCTAAGATTATCTATGGTTGTGGGGATTTTCAATTCCTTAATGGATTTAATTTTGTTAGGGTGTACCTTAACATCCTCATGAGATACAATATGACCCGAGTATTCCACCTCTTGTATTCCAAAGAAACATTTGATATTTTTACATATAATTGTTTCTCCCGCAATAGTTTGAGCACCCCCCGTCACATGTATGTTCAACATGATCCTTCCAAGACTTGCTATAGATTAGTATATCATCAAAAAATACTCAAAGACAAATTTTCTAAGAAAGGGTTTGAAAATGGAATTCATCAGCCCTTGAAACGTAGAAGGTGCATTGGTAAGGCCAAAAGGCATGACCAAAAATTCATAATCACCCTCATGATTTCGAAATGCTGTTTTCGGAATATCTTTAGTCTTCATTATAATTTGATGATATCCTTAACGAAGATCCAACTTGGTAAAATAAATTGCTCCATGTAATTCATCCAATAATTCATCAATCACAGGAATGGGAAATTTATCCTTAATGGTGAGCTTATTGAGCTCCCTATAATCCGAACACATGTGCCATGATCCATCCTTCTTGTGTACGAATACTATAGGAGCAGAGAAAGAACTTTGACTAGGTTGAATTATACTTGCCTCTAACATTTTTGCAATCATACATTCAATTGCGCTCTTTTGGACATAAGGATATATATAAGGCCTGATCTTTGGAGGAACACTTGCTAGAATCAAATGAATAGCATGATCATGATCACGAATATGTGGGAGTCCTTTTGGAGTTTCAAAAACCTTGGAATGATTGTCCAAGACTTTTTGGAGATCTGCAGAAATAGATGATTTTGATGTTGGAAGTTCTAGTGAGCATAATTGTGCAATTACACCCGTTGTCCCCGTTGTTACTTCTTTAGAAGCTTTGTCATGAAATTAGAGCTTATTATCTTCCCCGACCTTGCAATACCTCGAATTCAACTTCCTTTCCTTCGAAAAAAAATTCAAGAAAAGTTCTTGAAAATTAAAAGCTACCATCCCCAAAGATTGTAACCATTGTACTCCTAGTACAACATCAGCACCTCCCATAGGAATGGAAAGCATTGGACTAGTAAATAAATATTCCCCCATGGTTAGCTTGATATTATGGCATTTTCCAGAGCAATTTATATTTCCTCCATTTGCCACCGTGACTTGAAATTCTGGTGCTGGGTATAAGAAACAATTTAATTCCTTGGCTACCTTGCAATGAATAAAATTATGGGTGCTACCTGAATCAATCAACGCTATTACCTTTTTCTTCTTGATATGTCCTTCTATCTTGAGAGTTTGAGGAGTGGTAATGCCTGCCAGTGCATTACACGATATGGTCGGATTCATTTCTTCTTCTTCTAGGGAGGGTTCCTGGTGTATATCCTCTTCTTGTTCATTTTCTTCTTCTTCTTCACAATATATGTAGAATAATTTCCTCTCAGCACACTTATGACCTTTAGTGTATTTTCTACCACAACTATAGCAAAGCCCTTTTGCTCTTTTTTCTTACAATTTTTGTGGTGTCAACCTTGTAGGTTGTGGAAATCTAGGCGTAGAAACACTTCCTTCTTTATAGAAGTGAGTGGTAGGCTTCCTTGTCGCCATAATTTTAGATTCAATTTTTCTTGCCAACTCAATGCGTTCTCCAATGAATCGTAGTTCCAAAACGTGAATCTCATTTTGGATGTTATAATTTTTTACAGTACCTATGAAGAGATCAATCCTCTGTTCCTATAGAATATTAGTTACCCTTATATTCAATTTTTGGAAGTCCTCAATGTGCTCCCCTACTAAACCATTTTATTTGAGACTTATAAATTGGCTAAAGAAGGTGTTGCTCTTTGTATCCTCATAATGTGTTATCATTTCCTTCGTAAAAATTGACCAAGTGACAATTTTTTTACGGGAGAAACGCGATCGATACCATACAAATGCATTTTGTTCTAAATGTAAAGTTGCAATGCATACCTTTTGTGTTTTTTGCACATTATTGAGATCAAAATATTGCTCCATCTGTAGTATCCATGTTACGTGATCCTTGCCATAAAACTTCCTCATATCAATCTTTGGAATATGGAAGGTATTCCATTCAACATTCGAGTTTATGAAATCACGATTAACATTTATTTTGTTCTCATCATGAGTTTCCTCTACTATCTTTTCGCCACTAGGAATCATTTCTTGTATCAACTTTGTCAAACCTTCTATGTCCGTTTAGATCATTCTTCATGTTTTTATCTCATGGTTCCATGCCGCCTTTCCATGGCTTCTATCTTAGCTTCCATGGTTTTCTTCAAAACATCCATTTCATTTTTTGTTTCTCTTTGTGAGAGCAAAATTTGGTGCATTTTCTCTTGTAATTTTGTTATATCATGTTACATTTCTTCATCTTCCTGAGCCATAGTAGAGCCTTCTGAAGGCCTAATCGGTGTTGAATTATTTTTACTACGCATTTTTTAAAACCCAATATTGATATCTATTCTACAATATTCCCTTGGAATCAATTCAAATTGATTCTTCAAACAAGACTTATGCATTTCGGAAAACAATACACACCTTTTTCTTGCTTTTGACGAGCTCGATATTGAAATTTGATTATCTTTGTGAGTTTGGCTCTTCAATATCTGAAATTCAACATTGAAGTAGCCCTATGAATTATATTTTGAATGCCACAGGTCTGACCTGATTTGGATTCTCTAAGACAAAGTTATGTCCAATCTCCCATAATGACCTAATTATGGACTGGTTCAATAGAGTGAACTTGTACGACTTTCCACGTGTCACTGTTTTGTCCCTCGCCTCTGAAATTGATAGCCAAGAAACTAAATTCCGTGTACTTACAACCAATTTTTACGGCACTCCAATCCGATGCTCAGAGAGAGAGTTACTGAACTTTTCCCACTATCACCTCTTTGAGATGAAATTCAGAGTTCGAAAGCACCACCTTCCACAGATCATATATCAAAAAATAGTGTGAATAAAGATCTGAAATTTTTTGACAAGTTTCCTCAGGATTTCAGCTTCACACCCTAAAAATTTCAGATTTTTAACCTTCGTAGAAAAAACGTTACAGCACAAATTCCACGATGACCTGTTTAGGAGCTTGAAAAAAGAGCTAAATTCCATAGATCATATCTCCGAAAATATTGCGAACCAAGCTCTAAAATTTTTAGACAATATTCCTCAGGATTTCAGCTTCGCACCCTAAAAATTTCAGCTTTTGAAACTGCATAGAATAAAATTTATAGCTAAAATTCCACGATGACCTGTTTGGAGCAGCGAAACCCTAGAATCCAAAGCTCTGATACCAAATGTTGTGTAACCAACTCCAAAAAGAGAAGAAAATAGATATCAACGCCTTAGAAATGAGCCACTTCGAGGGGGAAACCTCCAATACATTACATAAATGAACAATTCTTGGATGATACTGTTGAGCCTCCCAAAGATTTCTCTTTCACCAAATTTCACTTCAATTCCTTTGTCCTTTATCAGTTGCAGGCTTAAAAGATCAATAGGATTAATTAAAGTCACTTTAGGAATGCATATAATGACTAAATTTCTATATTTTCATGGTTTTGTTGTTGTAGTAATTTTTGACTAGACTCAGCTACAGAATGCAGCCATTCTGTAGCCAGTCGCCTATTCCACAACTATCTTCATGTTCACACAGGTTACAGGTGTCACTTAGAGGAAAAATGCATATGGTTGAATTCTAGACTTCATCTACATCATTCCTTCTCCTCTACGAAGTCTGAGTAAAAATCTCCAAGTGGTTATGCACGTGGAAGAAATCAAAACTAAGAGGTAGACTTCTACCGGGACAAGAACTCTACAGATGTCTTCAGCAAGAGTACGAGGCTTCCACAAGAGTTCTAATTTGATTTTAATTGGGAAAGACACTTATCCCTATTTCCTCTCAAGGGTAGTTATGTATTTATTTTATAAGAATGACTCGGGAGACCGAGAGACAGCTAGCTAGATTGATGTTTTGTTGTTAGATCTCAAAAGTCCGTAATACTCTGTTTCTGAAGAATTTTCTCTTTAATGAAAGACATTCAACTTCATTGCATGATCTAAGGCAATATTGAGGAGATTTGTATGCTAATCCGGTGGTAGAGGGCCCCTACTGCCCGAGAAGCTCTGTGCATATTGTTTAGATAAGTAACTTTAGCTCTGTTTCATTACTAATTCAAGCATCTTTTTGAATTTCATGCTTTATGCTAACTTACATCGAATGTTACAGCCAGTCTTATTCTTATGAATTATTCCAAAATATCACTAACACTGAATGAGACATAGCTGTAGTATTTTAGAGCTTAGTTGCATTTTCCTGAACGTTATGTTTTTATGCTCACTCACATCAAATGTTACAGCCAGTCTTGTTCTTATGAATTGTTCCAAAATATCACTAACACCGAATGAGATAGAGCTGTAGTATTTCAGTGATTAGTTGCACTTTAGTTCATTTGTAAAACTCTAGAGATTAATTGCACTCTAGTTAAGTTCTTTTCATTGTATTTCAAGTTTGATTGATTGCATTCTACTTCAGTTCTGTTTAATGTATTTTAAGTTTTATTAGTTAGCTGTATTTTAGTTCTGTTTCATTAGACTTCAAGGCCTTCATTATTTACAAATTACTTCTGATTATTAATATCTTCCAACACATCATCATATGGACAGGAATTAGTGATATCAGTTCAAGGCCTTGATTTTTCTGTAATTTCGTATAATTTTACAAAAAGCCTTCTTCCAAAACTATTCCAAAAGATTTCTAACTCTCGAATGAGTCTTAGTAGTGACAATTTGAGTTGCAGAATGGATTAATTTCAGTGTCATAAGTTAATTTAGAGTAGGGTTCCTTACTATGCTACAGATAATCTTTTCCAATTGTGTTCCAACAAATTTCTAACCATGGATGAGATTTTTGTGATATTGTAAGTTGTTTTTTACTTAGAAGAACCTCATTGCATTAAGCTTATCCTTTTCTCAAGCTATTCCAACATACTTCTAATGAATGAATTGGACTGAGTTCATGTTATGAGTTATTTTTCTTGACAAGTTTTGCATTTTCTGTTCTTAGGTGCCATACATAGTTTAGAATAGCCTTTGCTCTGTTTTAGTGTGACCAGTAACTTCCCTTTGTTAGACACTTAGTTCTTTTCCTCTTAGCATAAAAAAAAAAAACCAAAAACACTAAAAAAAACACTAAACACAACGAAGTAGGAAGCAAATACCTAGGCACATATAGTGCACTTCGCTTCAACAGTTTACTAGCCCTGGTTGACAATTTACACATCAATTTAGGATCATAAAGTTGATGGCATAGATACAATTTATAAAACCTCCTTTCTATATATAGGAGTCCATGTGACCATAATGTAATCCTAGTGGGCCACAATGTAATCCTATCCGACCTAACAATAATAATTTAAGGGCACAATAATAACAAAATGGGGGTTACAAGGGTACAATAATAACAATAAAGGGGTTACACTAATAACAATAAGGGACTATACTGGTAATATAGGGACCTAACAAATAAATCTCGATCCAATTGGCACATTATGTTGTATCCTGCACTTTGGGCATATTGGATGTCATTGAACTGCAACTGGTTTTACTCTGTTTCAACTGAATTATGTGTTGGAATCCATATTGCCCATTTAGTGTGAAATTCCTTCTCTTAATTTAGCCGTATAACTTCTTCCTGACACCTCCAGTCTTGAAGAACGTCTCCTTCATCTGGAACATCTTGATGAGCAGCATCGAGATGCTGCCAAGATGAATGAGGTACATAAGAAATGGGTAAAAATTCAATACGATAAAGTGGTCAAACCTAGGGTTTTCTCCGAAGGAGACCTTGTTCTGGGGGTAGGTAAGTTTAAGTCTATGTGGTATGGCCCCTTCATCGTTAAGAAGGTCCTCAAAAAAGGAGCTTATGCCTTCATTGATTTTGAGGGAAATGAGTTGGAAAAGCCTAGAAATGGGCTCTATCTGAAAAAGTATTATGCCTAGGCCTCGACCTAACATCTTGCTTTTTGTATATATTTTTGTTTTTTTGTTGTTTTTGTACATATCTAAGTTTTCAATCTATGATGTGATGGTGATGTCTTTGATATGCTTTAGCAGGTTGTGTTGGATGTCATGAGTCATTTTGGTTTCGTCGATGGTGCTAGTAGAAACACTCGAAACTTGGCTTCCGTGGCTTGGGTACTTCGTTATCCATCCAGTCAGTTGTTAGTTTCAAGAGGGGTTTGCATTGGTCCTACTTCAAACAATGTAGCAGAATACACTGCAATAATTTATATACTCTCGAAGGAAATATCTTTGGGTATTGATTCATTAGTAGTTTTCTTGGAATCCCAGCTGGTGGTATCACAGTTGAATAACACATATCAGGTTTGGGATCCATTTTTGCTCCGATTGTTTTTGAGGGTACGTTTTTTACAAACATAATTTCAATTTATAACATTTATTCATATTCCTCGAGTTGACAATTGGATAGCAGACTCATTGGCTAATCGAGCAATTGATTGGCATATTCATCATTCAATAATTTAATCAAATAATCAAATTCATCATACATTTTCATACATTTGTTTCATTGCATCATATAGATTGTTGTATATATATACATCATCCGAATGTTCAAAAAGCTATACAAAAATTTGGACCCATATGTCCTACAAAATTAGGGCTTATGCCCGATCATGTTCAGTATCAAAAAATATAGCACAGTCATCCAATAAAATCTATGGTACCTGCCCAACATTCATGTTCCTATAGAACATGATCGCAATAGCCACATGGCGGAATAACTGCACCTAGTCTCACGGTACCCTAACTACCCGTCTCTGGATAGCCTTTGGCAGGTCCTCCACTGCAGAAATAGGCACTTAGCGAGTTAAACTCTCCAAGTTTCTCTGAATGGCATGTAGGGTTCTACCAGGGTCTTCAGCATCCGCTTTTCCTCTATGATGTTTGTGCCTTGGGTATCCTTCAGGGCGCACTGGTCCCATATCTGTATCATGGTCATCACATCATTTTGTAAGTCATTTGAGTCCAATCAAAAAAAAAAATTTCATCATTGCATATATTGAAAAAATCAATCAAAAAGTCATGTAATCAAAAATTGTAGTCTCACCAATTGCACCCCATGTTGCACTAGGTGGAAGGACTAAGTCTAGATCACCACGAAAATCCATCCCAACATAGGGATAATCCTCCACGACGATAACTTGTTCCTCCCACCATTGGAAGAACTCGTCATCCCAGGTGGCTCGGGGAACTTCACTTCCCCCCAATCTCTTCATCAAATCAGCCCACTAGGCTATTCTTGGATCTATGGGGCTATTAATGGATGAGATCACTTTGGGTCAGAGTCCTGGAATCCTCTCAAAGAAGAATGTCAGTAGGATGGTTCTATACCAGAAATTCTTTGTTTTTACTTTCCGGATAGAGGTTATTTGTTTCTTCATGTTAGTCAGTAGCGTAGTACACTAGTCAAAGAGGTGAACCAAGCATTCGACCGCAATACTCATCTGTGTCCTCGAAGCCTAGTGTAAGGAAGCAGACCCTGCTACCTTGCCGATGGTGAAGAGGAGAATTTTCATATGCAGTTCTGACAAATATTTGATTGCAATTTGAGTCCCTACTTTCTGAGACCCCTCTACACAATAAACATGGGCATAATCATCCACTATAAGCCCTCCCACAAGCTTGCCATGTAAATATACTGGATCTCCTCTTCGAGAGCCCAGTAATTAAGTAAATGTCTTCTACTTCTATGCGTATGGGCATTTGATCAATCATGAAGCAAGATTCCTTTGGTTTCCAGTAATCCACCAGCATTTGGAGCAACCAGACATTGCTTTTCATATTTTTCATTTTGAAAAATTTCAACAAACTGCAATTTCGAAGGATATTGAGCGATTTTTGATCTCCCATCACTTCATTGTCGATGGCACTATGCTCTCGTTCCCTCCAAGAGATAGACATCCTGAAATAATCCATTAAATTCTTCATTAGGTTCATTTTTTTAAATTCATGAACTATGCATACGCGACTTCCTTTGAGTACAGTTGCATATCATACGTGAGTTTTTTCACACGAACCCGCGTATGCACAGAAAGATCAATCAAAAACAATCTTTCCTACGATAAAAAATCAAAATTCTTATCCTATATATGAATGAAATTAATGGCAATGATGGATTTAGAGCTTACCTGGTTGATCCGGTGAAATTTAACGGTTGATTGCTCATGTTTTAAGGAAAGGAGTTTTTCTCCAAAGCTCCTTTCTCCACTTCAACAAAGTAACAATGAACCAAATATGAGGTAAAATGAGTATTTATGCCCAGAAATTGAAATTTTTTTGTAAAATTTCACTATGCTTATTTTTCAAATCTGTTTTAAGCTGTATAACTGTGTTGCTTGTAAATGTTGCGGAAGGTATGTTTTCAGGTACATTTTATTGAAATTGATATTTTTTCTGGTTTTTTTAATCCATGACCGCTGACCTGTCATGGCAAGTATATGATCTTAACTGGCATATAGGTTAAGGAATCCACGTTCCGTTTCATTCTGCATCCCAGCCTCCATTCTGATCACTTGCCATAGGGTCTATCCCATCTCGTCATGAATACTTAACCCTTTTTACTCGCTGATTTATAAATGATGACTTGGTGGTAGAGCCTTCCTTTACATGGGCTTCCTAGTTAGTTCCTTGCTAGCACTTGTCGCCCATGCTGCACTTTATATAGGCTTGGGAGTCCTCTTTAGTCCCGCCATGACTTATGTGTTGAAGCTTCATTCTTCTTCTTCTTCACTACGATTTTTTCTGGCTATTACCCTAGAGGCTCCCTAGTGTTTTTAAGTTGTATCACTGCATTGAATATTGGCTACTTGTTTATCTTGGCCTTCAGTCGGCTTCATTTGGACTCGATGTTTAAGCCACATTTAGACCATGTATCTCTGTACAAGTTAACCATGAAAGCACTTAGCTATCACAAATTGACACCCTTTTACCCATAGATGGAACACTCCTTTGAGTATCACTTACCGGTTCTCGCCACCTTGCATTGAGCATAGGATTGTTCCTATCCCAGGAACTAATGCATCTATTTCTGGATACTCGTTCTATCCATTGTACTATAGTATTATTTTATTCTTTTTCAAGCTTATTATATGAAAAAGACAAAAAAAGTAAAATATATCAAAAAGAGCAGGAACGGGATATTACTTCATATTTTGATGGCAGTTACAGTGTCAGTTTGTTGCCCTTGAACAAAGCACACAGAGCTATGTCTTTCCTTCATTTGGGTTGGTTTTAGTTTTGACATAGGAGGGGCCATAACCTTGTTTCATGAGTCAATTCTCCCCCAGTTGGTTATCTCTTCCAATCATATGGAGAGTTTGTTTTTTCCTCATGCATAAAAAACTTATACAAAGTTATCATTTGCTGCCATAGTCAAACATGAGTCATGTTTTTGTTCAAGGGAATTTTAACCTGAGTCGGCCATTCTACAGTGTCTCTTGACTTATTTTTCAGTCAGCCTTCCCGGTCTTGTCAGTATCTTGTTCTATCACATAAGATATTTGGTCCTTTGCTCGTGTTGGTTTGAGAAGGTCTTCATTGACTTCTTACCGACGGGTTTCTCTCTTATCGACTACGACATATTTCTTTGAGAGAAAACCTAGAGCCATACCCTGGCCATTTTTACATCATTGATAGGTGACCTTGTGCTCAGCATTTGATCATCATTATGGGTCTTTGACTCAGTGGTTTCTCTTATGTTCGACGTCAGCATACATTATCACACTTGGGATTCATGCAGTACCTTGATTTCCATTTGACCCTATCGGTGGATATCTCGCCTCTTTGTCAGCTCTCATTATTGGTTGATTCAGAGGGTTTCTACCATGTGCTAGCTTCATCTTGTGCATGTCGGAAACGTACTTCGAGCTGGTTCCTTCACTCTAATTCATCTGATTCCTTCCAAATATTGGCCTGTGGATTACACTCGCGCTAGACAGATGTGGGATGCCTTAATGCCTTCCTTCCAACAGATCCTTTCCCATCGACTCCGACTCATTGCTCAGGGAATGAGGTCTAGAGTCTTTTTTTCAGTACCTTAGGGTTTGCAGTCATCAGTGGTAGACTCTTCATTGTCAACAGAGAGGATACATCATTGCTTCCTGATTGATGGATTCTTACAAGTGTTTGACTTCAACTCATTCATTCACACTTGTTAGATTGTATTGGGGCACCTTGACACTCATTATCATTATCGGTGGGTTGTCTCGCATTTGTTAACAGTATACATTAATGACCGGTAATCAAACGATTTCTCACATGGTCGACTTCAGCTCATTTATTCCCATTGTGCAGAATTGTGCCATAGTGATCGGTGAAGACCTCAGGTTTGCATCAGCATGATTCGGTTCACTTTGACAGTTCATCCATTTTTCTGCCAGAGATGTCGTCCACCCTTATATGTTGTAGTTTTAGTACAGTAGCATTTTATATGTTGGCTCCCGAGTTGCGTGATTGTACCATGTGTTCCACCCCTTATGATCTGGTACTTGGAGATTCAGTTCTTACTCGTGTGATCATATATCTATTGCAGCATCATTGATCTGTCTTCTATATGTGATACTTGGACGTGATTTGACTTGTACTTCTGGGCAGTGATCAGATGATTCACTATGTACTTTACAGTTCAAATATACTTGTATACATTTTGGATCCGCTTTGTACTTCATATTCGGACATGCTTTTATTTCACTGAGCATGGGTATGCCCGCCTCAGACATGAGCTATCTCTCTGATCTTTTTCATTAGTTTTTTGGCAAGCTGAAATCTAGTTAAGTCCTCTCTTGTCCTCGCAAGGTTCTTTCTATGCACATAATATATTTTGGCCATCATTTACCCCTTCTGACCTCATATATTAGGGAGAATCTGTTATAGCATCATTTTCCACCTTCATTTGATTGATGATCGATGCTTTGGCCTTGGGCACCCTTTCCCCTCAGACTTGAACATCTTCATCAAAAACAGTATCTTAAAACCCATACGTGACTTTGCACAAGATTTTCCATGTATATACGTGAGTCCATTCATACTTAATCCTCATATACCTTTTTAATCATTAAAAATATATATAATAATCCCTATTTTCGAGGCAAGTTTGATGGTTATTCTCATAATTCAACCACCCTAGCTTGTGGCCTAATTGTTTCCAACTGTTGAAACTAATTTGGAGGAGTATAAAAGACCCTCATGTGTATGGCCTAAGGGAGAGAGAAAATTATAGATATTATACTCTGTTGGAGCCCTATTTCAAGTTTGATATTCCTGTGCCTCCTGCACTTCCCAGGTATATTCAGGAAACCCTTGTTTCCTTGAGATGCTCATCATCCTATATGACATCTAGTGTGCACACATCTTGGAAGAATTCTTGTGAGGCGAGGGTTGGACGGATTCAGAAGACGGTATGCTCAAAGACCGTGGAAGGATTCAAGTGATCTCTCCACATTTCTATTACTGTATGTGCCATTTATAATAACAAGAGCCATCTTGTTCCCGATATTCATGTGTTTATATCTCTTTATATATGTGTAATGATAATTAATTGAATGTTTGATATTGTTCTTATGATATTATGCATGAGTTACACTAACATTTAGGAACTATATATGTTGTACAACTAGAGTTTCATGTTCGTTCTTTCTTGATTTCCAGGTTACAAAGCATGAAGGGTTGCTCAGGGTTTGCACCCTACAGGATCTACATCAAATGTTTGACTTTTGGGTAAGTTATGCAACTTGTTATATCTCGTTTTCAATATAAAAGATAGGTTAAGTGAGTCATTCTTAAATGGTATGCCCCTGATCTGTGAAGGTTTCCGACCCAAAAACCTTTAGGGTATTATATCTCAAAACAAAGTCTGGCTATAGGAGAATTTTTTTTTTCAAATTCTATACCTTCTTGTTGAGCATACCCTTTACAAACAAGTCTAGCTTTGTTTCTAATAACATCTCCATTTTCATTTAACTTGTTTTTGAATATCCATTTTTTTCCAATAACATTTTTATCATGAAGTCTTGGAACTAATTCCCATGTATAATTATTTTCAATCTGATCAAGTTCTTCATTCATGGCTTGAATCCAACATTCATCTTTACTAGATTTATTTACATTATGTGGTTCAATAGTGGATAAGAATGCTAGATAGCTAAGGGATCCTACAATAGTTCTTCTTTTTTGGACACTTGATCCCTTTTCTCCCAGAATTTGAGATTCTGGATGATTCTTTTGAACATACCTGGATGGAGCCTTTTCAGATAGATCTTCTTATGGTGCTTCATTGGGTTCTCCTTCTATATTGTTGATATTCGATGAGGGAAAATATACATCATCATCATCTTCATTTTTTTTTGTTACTTCCCTTTTAGGAGCTATGAGAGACTCATCAATTACAACATCAATACATTCAACAATCTTCCGAAGTCTTTTATTGTAACATTTATATGCTTTAATTCTAGAAGAGTAACCAAGAAATATTCCTTCATCTGCTCTAGGTTCAAACTTACCAAGTTTTTCATCATTGTTCTTGATAAAACATTTTCTTCCGAAAACTCTAAAATTATTTACAGTGGTAATATTTTCATACCGGAGTTCATAAGGATTTTTATCACAGTTTACTCGAACATGATCCTTGTTAAGAATATTTACTGCAGTATGTGCTACTTCTCCCCAAACATTAGAGAACTTTTGAGTTATAAAATGGGCCTCCTAAGAAAACTGTACAACCAAAATAAAATTTATAAGAACCAATAGGATTCAATATGATGATGTCAACCATGGAGGATGATTCACCATTTTTGGTGTAAAAAAGTAAAAATAATAAAAAATAATAAAATAATAAAACTACTTTTTCAACTTGTATTTTAAACTTATATCCCTAAGGTTTTACTCAAATTTTGAGTGGGAGTACTCATTTGATGAAAATTTTAATTCCTCATCCAATGTGTACCTGTGTTGCATACTTTCAATGGACTCTGCTACACGAAAAATGAGAAATACATGAAAAAATGTGATTGCAAGCACATTTTTCATGTATTTCTCATTTTCCATGTAGCAGGGTCCATAAAAATTATGAAACGTGGGTATTCCTTGGATGAGGAATCAAATTCTTCATCCAACGAGTGTTCCCACTCCAAATTTGAGTAAACTCATAGGGAGATAAGTTGAAAATACTAGTTGAAAATGTAGTTTTTTCTTTTTTCCCTCTAAAATTTGATGATGTAATCAAATCTCATTTTATTATTTCTACTATTATTTTATAATTTCCTTAGGAGGCCCATTTTAGACCTCAAAATTCCCCTAATGAGGTATCAAAAGTTCCAGATTCAACAACCATCGCCCGCACCATTTTTTGAACTATTCTATTCATCCTTTCTGCCATGCCTTTTTGTTGTGGGGTTCCAGCTATATAAAATTGTCTTTTTATGCCATGATGTTCACAAAAATAAATGAATTCATCTGATATATATTCTCCACCTCGGTCAGATCTAAGAAATTTTATTTTTAGATCTAATTCATTTTCAACCAAAGCTTTGAAGATCTTAAATTTTTCAACTGCTTCATATTTATGTTTCAGTAAACCGATCCAACACATTCTAGAGAAGTCATCAATAAATAAAATATAGTATTGTTCTCCACGAAGTGACTTTTTCCTTACAAGACCACATAGATCAGTATGTATAAGTTCAAGAGGCTTACTTGCTGATCCTTCTTTAGCATTGAATTTCACCTTGGTTTTCTTACCAAATTGGCATGATTTACATATGGTACTTTCAGGTAGAGTGATGTTGGGAAGATCACAAACAACTTTGAGTCTGCTAGATTTGCCTATTTGAGAGAAGCTCAAATATCCCAACCTTTTGTGCCATAAACAATTTTCTGAATTTTTACCCAAGTAGCATTTCTCTTGGCCACCTTTCTATACATACAGATTACTTGGTGTTCTAGTTCCTTTTATTACCGTGTTTCCTGTGTCAAGTTCATGTACCACACATTCTTTTGAACTAAATACAAATTCATTTCCTTGATCACACATTTGACTCACACTTAATAGGTTATGCTTTAATTCTTCCACATTCATAACATTGTTAGCTTTCACCTTTTCTTTTAGAAAAACAGAACCTTTTCCTTTAATGACAACAGGAGAGTCACTTCCAAAGTTAACATTCTTTTCTTTCTCTAGATCATTGTATGAAAGGAGTTTATTTTTATCACCTGTAATGTGTTTTGAGCATCCGCTATCAATGTACCATTTATTTTCTTCCCCTTCTGCAAATAAAGCTATGCCACAACTTTAAACCTATAAGTCCTTCTTTCTCCATACCTTGGAATTTGAAGGTATATGCTCTTTTGGCTGCAGTTTTCTCTTGCATTCAGATTCTTCATGACCAAAGTTATTGCAATAACATTCAATTTCATTTTGAAGAGGAGAAAATTTGTTATAAATATTCTTATTTATTCCAGTCTCATTTATTTGCTTTCTTGCTTCTCTGGTCATGATGATTTTGTATGCAACACATTGAGCAGCTTTATGACCAAAATTATAACATGAGAAACATTGTCCATTAAAGAAGAAATTTATGTGATCATGAAACCTTATATTTATGTTTACGTACTAATTGATATTTATGTTATTGTTATTCCTTGTATTGAAGTGGTCCTGCATTACCTGTGTAGTCTCTTTGTTCTTTTGCTGAGTGAAAAAATGTTGTAGGCTGGTTTTAGCTGCATTTAGATAGCTTCGTGTTGAAGACTGAGAGGATTCTCCGATATATCCAAGACCTATCTTTTCAAGCGGGCAGTGTTGCACCTTGATAATTTCATCTGAGGTTTTAGATCTTTTAGCCAATCTAAGATTTAAAGTTTTCACTTTCTGAATTTCCTTTCTTATACTTACTATTTCACATTCTAATTTCTCATTGTGCTTCTCCTTTTTAATAAGCTGATCTTTTAGAGTATCTACGGAAATTTTATTTTTCTTCCAAACATATTTTGAGATGATTTATTTCTTCAAGAAAATCATTTTCTTCTAAAGCATCCATAAAAGTATCTTTAGCCTCACTAGAGTCTTTTTCAAAAGCCATGAGTAGGCTAATATCTTTATCAGATTCTCCTTCTCCACTATTTGATAGGTCATCACTATCTTCATGAGTATAATAGATTTTTCTATTGATAAACCATTTCTTATTTCCTTCTGCCACTTCCTTTCCCTTTTCATGAATATCTTTATGGGGAAATTTAGCAGCATAATGACCAAATCTTCCACAAGAAAAACATTTAAAACGAAGCTTACCTCTGAACCTTCCAGGCCAAGTTGTAGCTTCTTTACAAAATTTATCTCATCTTCTTCTAAAACATACACTAATCCTTCTTGTTCTTCTACTTCCTTTCCTTTTGCAGCAGCTCTAAAGACAACTTCTTTGACTTCGGATGGACCTCCTTTCCTCATTTCAAAAGAAGTCAAAATCCCATGAAGCTGAACAACAATAAGAGTTTGTAGATCCTGCTTCTCTTTAATAGCAGACACTTTTGACTCGAATTTGGGAGTTAGAGATATTAAAACCTTTTCTACCAAGTTAGTGTGAGTTATGATTTCACCTAGATTTCTCATACGATTTACAATATCATCTAGACATAAAAATAAAATACCAATGATTTCCTCATTATGCATTCTGAGTTTTTCATATTGAATTATAAGAGTTTGAAGTTTAGCACTTTTTACCTTGGAATCACCTTCATAGCTCATAACTATTTTTTCCCTTATCTCCTTTATTGTATCCAACTGCATGACTTTGAAAAATTTTGATTCAGTGAAACTTCCTAATAATGCATTGACTGTCTTTGCATTGGTTTCATAGTTCTTTCTTGCAACTAGATCTATTGGAACTGACACTAGATATTGATAACCTCCTTCAACTATAGCCCATACATCTACTCTAGGAGACTGAAGATAGGATTTTGTCCTTGTCTTCCAGAAGATTAAATTGTTTCCGTTGAAGAGAGGATGCTTGATAGATGCAGTCCAATCTTGATTTCTCATCTTAACTGATCTTCCTTCTAGATATTAAGCTTCTTCAAAAGGACCTGCTCTGGTACTAATTGTTGGGAAAAATACTAAGAGGGGGCGGGGGGGGTGAATCAATATTTATAGCTCACTAAAAAATGTAACTTTGTCTTTACTGATTTCTATACATGAATTTAATGAACCCAACTCGCGTAGCATGCAAATATACCAACAGAAACTTGTGTATATTGAGATAAATTTATTTTTAGATAAACTTTCAGAAAAAATATTTAACTCAGCTTATCATTTATGCAACAGTTAGTTCAGAAGTAAATATTTGTAGTAACAATAGAATAAATCATCACACAAGAGCATCACACATGAACACCAAGATTTAAGGTGGAAACCCAATTCAAGAGAAAACCACCGATGTTGTCGTCTTTGTCTTCGATATTTATTATATGGAAAACATATTACAATACTGTATTGATGTGGACTCATATTAGTACGTAGGCATCTACCTACAGAAGGCTGCAACCTTCTCTCATTGTACAACTGCTACTGGAAGGGAGATACAACCCCCGATCTCGTTTACTAGCTAATGCTAGAAGGAAGGGTCAACCCCCTGATCAGAACACCATCTTATACTGGAAGGAAGCTTCTACTTCCACACTGAAGGCTTCAACCGTCAGAACCACTGTAGACCACGTTTCATCAATTATCACACTCAATCACACAACTTCAACACAACTCTTCATAAATATCAACAATAATAAACTTCACCCAATCATAACAGTGATATCACTGTAACTAGAACCCAGTAATAACCCATATTTTAGAATTAGTATACAGAATCAAACTCAACCCTGAACATTCATTATCTTAAGATGCATACGCTACTTTTCTTTACTAAACCGTGTGTATACACACTTTCCTTCGCACCAACCTGTGTATAGATTTTTGAATATTGATCTTCCATAATATGGTCAGTCTCAGAACCAGATCTAAGGCTTTCATTTAGATATCTTTTCAGTATTGCAGAACCCTTAATCAGTCAGACATCATCAAACATATTTACTCACTCATTGATAAGATTTGTACATATTCAACTTAGTATCATATACAACATTCAAGATACCCAGATATACCTGAAGACTTCATTGACAGACAACAGAAATATAGCAGCAATAAATAGATAACCTCTACAATAAGCTTCAGAAAACCCTAACTTCCATATGCGCTTTTTTTCAGACAAAGTCGTGTATATATGCTCTTTTCCCAAGACGAACTAGTGTGTAGATCTGTAAATATTAATTTTTCAGAATGTTTCAGATCAATAGAAATTACCCAGATTTCTTCATTGCACTTCAGTAAACATGGTCCGGATCTAATCATCTCTTCAGTAGATCATACAAGATTCAAGAACATAGTCATTTCAAGTTTAGATATCCTGATCCATCATTGTATCCAAGGCTGCATCATAGATTCAGATCTAGAAATAAAATAGAGTTCAACACATGCAGATATACTTCAGAGAGAAGTATTCAATGATAACCCTTACACATGCACACTTTTGCACTATGATCTTCTTCTCCTTATATAGATTTAGCCTTTACTAATACCATGAGTAAAAAACACACAACTGTAAATGGTATTCTTGGATAGAATCATATAGACGACACAACACTCAATAATATGGGCTAATACAATGGTAATCTCCCCTAGAATCATATTTTTAGAGAGAAAAAGGCATACGTGACTTGGATCATTCTTATCAGCATGTATACGCGACTTTCCCTATACTAACCCGAATATAGAACCTTCAATATGAAAATTAACCAACTTCTGTTGGAATTTACACATTTCTTTTGAAAGACCTTCTACAAACTACTGAGCTTCTCCAAAAGACATATAATCCATCATTTGCAAGAGAGTTTCCATCAAGGACAACATATTAAGACATAAGAATCATATTGCCAACACAAAAAGTGGGTCAAGTGTTGTCTTTTTCAAGGTATATTGGTTGTCAAAGGACTAACACCAAGCTCTAGTTGTATTCCTTTCATTAGTATGATTGTAAAGGGCCATGATCCCTAGTATGAGTGCTCTAGTCTATTCAATTATATTTTTTAATTTAAAGAAGAACAATTTGAAAACATTGAAATTTTTCATGTGGACTAGTTGATTCCATGATGTGTGTATATTTTGTTGTACAAAGTAGATGTGTTGTGGCACTTGATTATGTTTGCATCAAAGATTCTAAGACCAAACCCAGATTCTCATGTGTGGTGGAAATTCAACATATTCCTTGTTCACCTAAGAACTACCTGTAACTCATATTAGGCTACTTATATCCAATCCCAACTCATCCCACTTAACAAGTTAACAATACAAGGCTCATCACTTCCAACTGTGGTCGTAAAAAAACTAAGCAACACAATTTACATCTTGACATGCCATATCACCTTGAATGTCTTAAATACCTTGGCACTATGTGGAATGTGTTAGCATTCCCTACTTTCCTTGGCATGTTTTTAAACACCCTAGCACTTCCTGACACACCTTGGTAGTTTATCATACTTTGGCACTGCCTAGCATATAACCTTGTCACTCCCTCCATAACACACCTAGAACTCATTGACACTCCTTGTCATACACTCTTATTCATTCATTTCCATGCATTTTGATCTAGTGTTTCCTTGTGTTTCCCTAACACTCCCTAGCACACATTAGCACACCCTAACACCTGACACATCTTGGCATGTCGCCCTAGCAATCTATAATTCCTTAGCACTACCTAGCATACCTTGTCACTCTCTACTTAGCACACCTAGAGCTCAATGACACTCCCAGTCACAAACTCTTATTCATTCATTTCAATGCATTTTTACCTAGTGATTACTTGTGTTTCCACATAATTCCTTAACACTACCTTGCACATGTTGGTACACCTAGGACATCTTGGCATGTCGCCCTAGCCTATAACATGCCTTAACACTACCTAGCATACCTTGTCACTCCATCATTAGCACACTTGGAACTCACTAAACACTTCCAATAACTAAATCTTATTTTTTCATTTCCATGAATTTTGACGTAGTTCTCCCTTGTGTTTCCCTGTCACTCCCAGCTAACACTTCCTTGCACACGTTGGCACATTTTGGCTACATGTTTCCCTAGCACTCTAGAATAACTTAGAGCTTACAAGAATTCCTTTTCACTCCTCCTTAGCACACTTGAAACTCGTTGACACTCCCTGTCACACACTCTTATTCATTCATTTCCATGCATTATGACATAGTGCTCCCTTTTGTTTCTCTAGGACTCCATGACACTCCTTGGAACACATTGGCACACCCTGGAACTTGGCACATCTTGGCATGCTTTCCTAGAACTCTATCATGCCTTGGCACTGCCTATCATACCTTATCACTCCCTCTTAGCACACTTAGAACTTTCTAACACTTCCTTTCACACACTCTTATTCATTCATTTCCATCCAATTGAAACTAGCCCTCCCTTTTGTTTCCCTTACACTCCCTAACATGTGTTGGCGCCACACCCTAGCACCTAGAATATATTGGAATGCCTAACATGCCTAGGAACTTTCTAGAATGTGTTATTTTAGGTCCCTATATTATTATTATAGTCCCTTATTGTTGTTAATGTAACTTTATTATTGTTATTTTTGTACCCCTGTAACCCTAATATTGTTATTATTGTGCCCTTACATTATTATTGTTAGGTCGACTAAGATTATATTGTGACCCCATAGACTCCTATATATAGAAGGAGGTTTTGGTCATTTGTATCATCCAAGAATTGTTCATTTATGTAATATATTGCAGGTTTCCCCCTCTAAGTGGCTATTTCTAAGGCGTTTATCTCTCTTTCTTCTATTTTGGAGCTAGTTTCATAACATTTGGTATCAGAGCTTTGGATTCTAGGGTTTCGCTGCTCCAAACAGGTCATCATGGAATTTTCGCCATAACTTTTTTTATATGAAGGTTCAGAAGCTAAAATTTTTACAGAGAGAATCCAAAATCCTGAGGAATGTCAGGTAGAAATTTCAGATCTTGGTTTGCAATATATTTGGAGATATGATCTGTGGACTTTAGGGATTTGTCAAGCTTCCGAATTTCACCTAAAGCAGGTCATCATGGATTGCACTATAAATTTTTGTCTACAAAGGTTCAGAAGCTAAAAATTTTATAGAGAAAATCTGAAATCCTAGGAAATCTCATGTAAAAATTTCAGATCTTGGTTCACAATATTTTCGGAGATATGATCTGTGCAAGTTATGGATTTTTCAGGCACCTTAATTTCATCTCAAAGAGGTGACCATGGGAAAATCGTCATAACTCTCTCTCTGGGTGTCGAATTGGAATTCTGTATAGAGTGGCCACAATTAAAAATACTTTAGTTTTCTTTGTATCAATTTTAGAGCTGAAAGAGTTAACAATGACATGTGGCACATCGTACAAGTTCGCTCTGTTGAACCAGTCCATAATTAGGTCATTGTGGGAGATTGGACATAACTTTTCCTTGAAGAATCCAAATCAGGTCAGCCCTATGGCATTTGAAAGAAGGTTTAGAGGAATATTACGGGGCTTAATTTCAGATATTGAAGATATGAAATCATAGAGATAACTCAGTTTCAATATTGAGCTCGTCAAAAGCAAGAAAAAATCATGTATTTGTTTTTCGAATTGCATAAGTCTTGTGTTAAAAATCAGTTTGAAGTGATTCCAAGGGCATATTGAAGCATAGATATCAGTATTGGGTTCGAAAATTCCACCTAAAAACAATTCAACACCAATTATGCCTTAAGAAGGCTCTACTATTACTAATGAATAGGAATAAGCGCAACATGACATATCAAAATATCAAAAGCAAGTGCGCCAAATTTCGCTCTTTCAAAGAGCAACAAAAAATGAAATGGAAGTTTTGAAGAAAGGCATGGATGGTTTGAAGAATGGCATGGAAGCTAAGATGGATGGCATGGAAGATAATATGGATGACATGGAAGCTAAGATCGATGAAAAAATGAAATACAACATGGAAGACATGAAGAATGATCTAAAAGTAGACATGGAAAGTTTTGTGACAAGGTTAATACAATAAATGGTTCCTAATGATGGAAATATAGTAGAGGAAACTCATTATGAGAAAAAAAAATGTTAATTGTGATTCCATAAACTTTAATGTTGGATTGAAGAACCACCATATTCCAAAGATGGATATGAGGAAGCTTGATGGCAAGGATCCTGTAACATGGATAATACAGATGGAGAAATATTTTGATCTCAATAATGTGAAAAACACACAAAAGGTATGCATTGCAACTTTACATCTATAAAAAAATACATTTTTATGGTATCTATGACTTGTCTCCCGTAAAAAAATTGTGACTTGGTCAATTTTTACGGAAAGAGTGATAGCACATTATGAGGATACAAAGAGAAACACCTTCTTTAGCCAATTGATAAATCTCAAACAAAAGGGTTTAGTGGTGGAGCACATTGAGGATTTCCAAAGATTGAATATAAGGGTAACTGATATTCCAGAGGAACACAAGATTGATGTCTTCATAGGGACTTTAAAGGATAACATCGAGCATGAAGTTCACATTTGGGAACCTCATTCATTGGAGAAGGCATTCAGGTTGGCAAGAAAAATTGAATTTAAAATTATGGTGACAAGGAAACCTACCACTCACATCTATACAAATGGAAGTGTTGCTACTCCTAGACTTTAACAACCTACAAGGTTGACACCACAAAAATTGGAAGAAAAAAGAGCAAAAGGGCTTTGCTACAGTTGTGATAACAAATACACTAAAGGTCATAAGTGTGATGAGAAGAAATTATTTTACATAGATTATGAAGAGGAGGAAGAAAATGAACAAGAAACTTCAAAAGAAGACGATATACACCAGGAACCAACCCTAGAAGAAGAAAAAATGAGTCCGACCATATTGTGTAATGCAGTGGCAGTTAGTAACACTCCTCAAACTCTCAAGATAGAAGGACATATCAAGAAGAAAAAGGTAATAGTTTTGATTGATTTGGGTAGTACCCATAATTTATTTCATTGTAAGGTAGCCAAGGAATTGAATTGTTTCCTATACCCAGCACCAGAATGTAAAGTGATAGTTGAAAATGGAGAAATTATTAATCTCTCTATAAAATTCCATAATATCAAGCTAACCATGGGGGAATATGTATTGAATATTAAAATTCTTTCCATTCCAATGGGAGGTGCTAATGTTGTACTAAGAGTACAATGGTTACAATATTTGGGGACGGTAGCTTTTAATTTTCAAGAACTTTTCTTGAAACTTTTCCTGGAAGGAAAGGAAATCGAATTACAGGGTATCGCATGGAATCCAAGAAAGATAATAAGCTATAATGTTATGACAAAGATTTTGAAGAAAGAACGACGAGGCGTAATTTCAAAATTATGCTCACTAGAAGTTACAACATCAAAATCATCGATTTCTCTAGATCTCCAAAAAGTCTTGGACAATCATTCCAAGGTCTTTGAGACTCTCCCACCTATTCATGATTATGATCATGTTATTCATTTGATTCCAGGAATTTTTCCTCCAAATATTAGGTCTTACAGATATCCTTATGTCCAAAAGAGCGAAATTGAATGTATGATCGCATAAATGTTAGGGGCTCGTATAATTCAACCTAGTCAAAGTTCTTTCTCTGCTCCAACAGTATTGGTGCATAAGAAGGATGGATCATGGCGCATGTGTCTGAATTATAGGGAGCTCAATAAGCTCACTATTAAAGATAAATTTCCAATTCCTATGATTGATGAATTATTGGGTGAATTACATGGAGCAATTTATTTTACCAAGTTGGATCTTCGTTCAGGATATCATCAAATTACAATGAAGGCTGAAGATATTTCAAAAAAAAACATTTTGAACTCATGAGGTTCATTATGAATTTTTGGTCATGCCTTTTGGCCTTACCAATGCACCTTCTACATTTCAAGGGTTGATGAATTCCATTTTCAAAACCTTCCTTAGAAAATTTATGCTAGTATTTTTTGATGACATACTAATCTACAATAGGTCTTGGAAGGATCATGTTCAACATGTTGACAGGGTGCTCAAACTATTGGAGGAGAAACAATTATATGCAAAAACCTCCAAATTTTTCTTTGGAGTGCAAGAGGTGGAATATTTGGGTCATATTGTATCTCACGAGGTTGTTAAGGTAGACCCTAACAAAATTAAATCCATTAAGGAATGGAAATTCCCCACAACCATAAAGCAATTGCAAGGATTTCTCGGTTTAACAGGGTATTATCACAAGTTTTTTAAGAATTATGGGAGAATAGCAACACCTCTAACAGCAGTATTGAAGAAAGATGCATTTTCATGGAATCCTAAAGCAACTAAGGCCTTTGAACATATTAAAGAGGTAATGTGCCTAGCACCAGTCTTAGCTATGCCAGACTTAAAAAAAACCTTTATTGTGGAATGTTATGCCTCAGGAAATGGAATTGGTGATGTTTTAATGCAAGAAGGAAGACCCATTGCTTTTGAATGTCATCCAATAAAAGGAAAGTATTTACAAAAAGCTATTTATGAGAAGGAAATGTTGGCAATACTACATGCACTAAAGAAATGGCGACCTTACCTAATAGGAAGAAACTTCAACGTAAAATTTGACCATGAGAGTCTTAAACATTTTTTGGAACAAAGACGATCTGTAGAAGAGCAACAAAAATGGGTCACAAAGATGTTGGGTTATGACTTTGAAATCATCTACAAAAAAGGGAAGTTAAATTTTGTTTCAGATGACCTCTCAAGAATGGGTGAAGAGGTGGAAGAATTGCTTTGTGCCATTTCTATTATCCAACCAGATTGGATAACTGAAGCAAGGGATGAATGGAAGAAGGAAGAAGAAGTGTGGATGCTCATTAAAAAGTCGCAGCAATATCCTAGTACATATGATATATTTAGTTGGAAATTTTTTTCCTTATGGTACAAAGATCGATTATATATTTGCAAGAATTCCCCACTAAAACAAAATATTATTTTGGAATTGCACACTTCTCCTTTAGGAGGACACTCAGGATTTTAAAAAAATTACCACAAGGTGAAGAAAGAATTTTTTTGGGATGGCCTTAAATCTTATATTCAAAATTTTGTGGCAGAATGTTTGGTTTTCCAGCAAAACAAAGTTGAGACAATTAAGACCCCGGGTCTTCTACAACCTTTATCCATTCCAAGTCAATTTTGGGAGGATATTTCAATGTATTTTATCATAGGTTTACCTAAGTCCGAAGGAAGGAGTGTCGTCATGGTGGTATTTGATAGACTTACCAAGTATGCACACTTTTTTGCATTATCTCATCTATTTAAATCAAGTACAATTACTACTGCATTTATGGAAACAATTCAAAAGCTACATGGAAACCCAAAGATTATTGTAAGTGACAGAGATTCCATTTTTACTGGAAATTTTTGGACGTAATTGTTTTCTTGTTTGGGTACTCAACTAGCTCATAGCTCATCTTATCATACTCAATCTGATGTTAAAACTAAGATAGTGAATAAATGTTTGGAAGAATATATTCGATGTTTTGTATCTGATAAGAAAACACAATGGGTCAAGTGGTTACCTCTCACTGAATGGTGGTATAACACTTCCTTCCATACTGCAGCAAAAATGACCCCATTTATGGAACTTTATGGATATCACCCACCATCCATCACATCTTGTTTAAGAGAAAATTATAAGGTTCAAGCAGTGGAAGATCACGTCGAGCATCAACAAGAAGTTCTCCAACTCTTGAAGGATAGCCTAAATTTTGACACAAAATCGAATGAAACAATAAGCAGATCGATATTGTAGCGAGAGAATTTTTTATGTTGGAGACTGGTTATTTTTATGACTACAACCATACAAACAAATTTCCCTCAAGCAAGCTAATAAGGATAATAAATAATCCCCAAAGTACTACGGTCCTTACAAGGTGTTGCAAAATATTGGTACTATGGAATACAAATTAGAGCTTCCTACTTCTTTGAGGGTGCATCCAGTTTTCAATGTTTCATGCTTAAAGAAGGTTATAGGGGATAAACTTCCATTCAAAAAATATTGCTAGAACTTGATGAGGAAGTAAAAAACATATTGGAACCTGAAGCAGTCACGGAAACAAGAGCTCAAAAGCTACGAAATCAATCAATTTCAGAGTATCTCATCAAATGGAAGAACTTACCGACTGAATATTCTACATGGGAGGATGATAATTTTATACAGAAGAATCCATAACTACTCAAGCTTTGAGGAAAACACTCTTTTGAAGGAGAGGGGCATGTTAGGTCCCTATATTACTAGTATAGTCCCTTATTATTGTTAGTGTAACCCCCTTATTGTTATTGTTGTACCCCTGTAACCCCAATATTGTTATTATTGTGCCCTTAGATTATTATTGTTAGGTACGCTAGGATTATATTGTGACCCCATGGACTCCTATATATAGAAGGAGGTTTTTTTCATTTGTATCATCCAAGAATTTTTCATTTATGTAAAGTATTAGAGGTTTCCCCCTCGAAGTGGCTATTTCTAAGGCGTTGATCTCTCTTTTCTTCTATTTTTGGAGCTGGTTTCATAACATGTTAGCACTTCTTGGGATTCCCTGCACACCTTGGAACTCCCTAGTTTTCATGCCCTCATAGATAGCCTTAACTTTTTTTGCTACTTGGGAACCAAAGAAAGTCATTGAAAAAATAGTGTTGTGTCTAGCCCAAAATCTCCCTTTTTCTGAAACTTCTTTGTCCACCTCCTTATCACAATCATAGGATTTCCTCTTGAAAATACTATTATGAAATTATCCTAACACACTTGGAATTCACTAGAACTCCCTAAAGACACTCTTATTCATTCGTTTCCAAGCACTTTGAACTAGTTCTTCCTTGTGATGCGCTGACACTCCCCAACACTCCTCGGCATGCATTGAAACTATCTAACATGTGTTATCTCACCTTTTCATTCATTGGCATGCCTTGGAAATCCTTAGTTATCATGTCCTCATAACTACCCTTATTTTTTTAGACTTGGGAACCCAACCAAGTCCTGCTTCGACTACAACTTGACCAAGTTTCATTTACTACAACTATACTATGCCATTTTCTCCTAATAATGGCTTATAACTCATCTGAGGCTACTCATGTCCAGTCTTAACTCATCCCACTTAACAAGTTACCAAGTCAAGGCTCACGTCCAACCATGGCCATAATACAACTAAGAAACATAGTTTACATCTTGAAATGCCATAACACTTGAAACGTCTAACAATCCATTGGAAATATGTGGCACGTGTTAGCATCCCCTGCATTCCTTGGCATGATTCTATACTCTTTAACACACCCTACCATTCCTTTACATGCCCTAGCACTCTAGTATGCCTTGAGATTTCCTAGGATATAACATTGTCACTCCCTCCTTGGCACACTTAAAACTCACTAATGCTCCCTATCACACACCCTTATTCATTCATTTCCATGAATTTTGAACTAGTTCTCCCTTGTGTTTCCATGGCACTCCCTAACACTCCTTAACACACATTGGCACACCCTGGCACTTGGTACATCTTCGCATGTATCCCTGGCACTCTAGCATTCCTTGGCACTCCCTTAGATACCTTGTCACTCCCTCCTTAACACACCTATAACTCGCTAACAATCCTTGTCACACACTCTTATTCATTCATTTCCATGCATTTGAAACTAGTGCTCCCTTGTTTTCCCCTTGCACATCTTGGCATGTTGCCCTAACCTTTAGCATGCCTTAGCGTTTCCTAGCATACCTTGTCACTCCCGCCTTAGCACACATGGAAATCACTGACACTTCTTGTCACAATATCTTAATCGTTCATTTTCATTCATTATTTTCACCCAGTGCTCCCTTGTGTGTCCCTGGGATTCCCTAACACTTCCTAGCATGTGGTGGCACACCCTTGCACCTAGAACATCTTAGTCGCATGCCACTCTGGCACACTAGCATGACTTAGCACTGCCTAGCATACCATTTACTCACTCCCTCCTTATCACACCTAAAACTCATTGGCACTCCCTGTCACACACTCTTATTCATTCATTTCCATGAATTTTTACATAGTGCTCCCTTGTGTTTTCTTGACACTCACTAACACTCAACACACATTGGAAATTGGCACATATTGGTATTCTTCCCTATCCCTCTAGCATTCCTTGGAACTATTTGTCTACTCAACTTAGTGTTCCTAAATTGATGTCATAAATTGTCAACCAGTGCTAGTAAACTGTTGAAGTGAAGTGCACTATATGTGCCTAGGTATCTTCTCCCTACTTCGTTGTGCTTAGTGTTTTTTTTAGTGTATTTGGTTTTGTGTTTTTATGCTAAGAGGAAAAGAACTGAATTGTTGGCAAAGAGAAGTTACTAATCACACTAAACAGAAAAAAATCTACTCTAAGCTATTTATGGCACCTAAGAACAGCAAATGCTAATCCACAGATTGTAAATCTTGACAAGAAAAGTAACTCATAACATTAAACTCAGTCCAATTCATTTCGTTAGAGGTATGTTTGAACAACTTGAGAAAATGATAAGTTTGATGTAATGAGGTTCTCTTTAGTAAACAACAACTTAAAATATCACAGAGAAAATCTCATCCATTGTTAGAAATTTGTTGGAACATTTTGAGAAAATATTATCTGCAACATAGTAAGGAACCCCATGCTAAAATAACTTATGACACTAGAATTAACTCATTCTACAACTCAAAATGTTACTATTAAGCCTCATTCAAAGGTTAGAGATTTCTTAGAATAACTTTGGAAAAATGTTGTTTGTAAAATTATGAGAAATTGCAGAACGGTCAGAAACTCAAAATGATATAATTAATTCTTGTTCATATTATAATGATGTGTTAGAAGAAGTTAAGAACAAGAGCAGCTTACAAAATAATGAGGGTCTTTTAAACTGAAATACAATTAACTAATAGAACCGAAATACAATGAACAGAACTGAACTAAAATGCAATTAACCTCCGAAGTACTACAGCTCTATCTCATTCACGTGTTAGTGATATATTGGAACAGTTCATGAGAACAATATTGACTATAATATTCGATGTAAGTAAACATAAAACATGATGCTCAGAAAAACTGTCTAGATTAAGAATAAAACAGAGTTGAAAGTCACTTATCTAGAAAATATGCACAAAGCCTTTCGAACAGTAGGGGCACCCTACCATCAGATTGGCACAAAAATCCTTAACTCCTTAAAATTGCTTCAGATCATGCATCAAAGTTGTACTTATTTCATTAAAGGAAAAACGCTCAGAAACAGAGTATCACAGTCTTTGAGAACTAACAAAAAAACATCAACTAACTAACTGTTTCTCGGCTCACCGAGTTATTCTTATAAGCAAATACATAACTGTCATTGAGTAGAAATAGGCATAGGTGTCTTTTACAATAAAAATCGAACTGGAACTCTTGTTGAGGACTCGTATTTTGCTGAAGACACCTACAGAGTCCTTATCCTTGTAGAAGTCTACTTCTTAGTTTTGGTTTTCTCCATGTGCATAACCACTTACAGATTTTTTCTCAACCTTCGGAGAGGACAAGGAATGATGTAGGAGAGTTCTGGAATTTAACCATATGCATTTTTCCCTTAAGTGACACTTGTAACATGTGTGAACATAAAGATGGATGCGGAATATGCGACTAGGTACAGAATGGCTGCATTTTGTAGCTAAGTCTGATCAAAAATCACTATGACAATAAAACCACAAAAGCATAATAAGTCAGTCATTGCATGCATTCTTAAAGTAATTTTAATCATTCCTATTGATATTTTAAGCCTATAGCTGATAAAGGAAAAATGGAATGAAGTGAAATTTGGTGAAAGGAAATGACATCTTTAGGGCTCAACATACCCCCACTGCAAAGTTTTTGCATCTCCTCATGCAATCAATCCATGTATTCTGAAACTTTTGCCAGGACATCTAATTTCCTTCTTCTGCTTTGCTTGGTGTTCAATGGCATCCTAGGCTTCCTTATGACCAATTTGAACCTCAAATTTATAAGTGCCCTGCTCAACTTCTTGTTTTTCTTTTTCATCTTCTCACTAGCCTTGTACAATTTTTCCATTTGTAGAGAGAGATTTGTGTTCATGTCACTTTTCAGTTTGACTTGTTCCCCTAAAATTTCATTTTCATTTTTTATATGCCTATTGAGTATTTCCAATTCATATTTGTCTCTTCTCAACACTTCAATTGAAGATTCTTGTGGGCTAGGAGTTTTCTCTCTGTTTTCTGAGGCTCTCTTTTCTAATGACTCAACATAATTATAGATCTGTTGTTGGGCTGGGTCTACCTCCGGAGTTCCTTTATAAAGATCCTCTTCGTACTAGTACTCAGGAGATCTGTCAGTTGGTGTCTCTTCATCTTCAATATATATCATTCTTGTTTGCTTAACTCCTCTCTTCTTCAATATGCCTCTAATTCTATGACTTCTTCTCAGTTTAGATGGTCCCTCACCTCTCTCCTTAGCATACTTTCTTATTATATTTTCCTTTTTGAGTTGTTTCTTGATTTTGGCCAATTTTTCAGAGATAATCTCCTCACTGTCTTCTTGTATGGATTTATCAGTTTTAATTTCAACAGATTTGGCATCTTTTCCCCTCTTTCTTCTTCTTACAATTTTTCCTTCAGATGGAGTTTCTTTAGGTTCTTCAAAATGATTCCTCAAGAGGAACTCATCCCAATTGTATCCTACCTTTTTCAAGTGATGCTCAATTAGAATTTTAACTAGACGATGATGATATAAAGTGGTTTCTAAGAACTAAACCCTTTTTTTGACATTAGAATCCATCCTGTTTAGGCTATGGAGTAAGAAAAAGGGTAAATTTATCTCTTCATCTAGGAAATTCATTATAATTCGAATGTGATAAACATATAGGGTGCCAAACCTTCCCTCACAAGTTATAAACTTTTGTAGAAGTAGCAACATATTTCACCATTTATTCTTCAATGTTGAACTAGGAATGCACTATTTAAAAACTGAAATATCCATACCTAGTGTTTTTAGCATCTGCCTCCATGCTTCATTGTGGAATTCTTTGTTTTTTAACCATCGTTCACCTTGCCTTGGTAATTATGTTGCTTCTGCTATGAAGTATTCTGTGATAATGAACTTGACATCTCCTATTTCAACTTCTGACCCGTTGAATGACCGGGCAAATGACTTGGTGACCTCCTTATGAAATCCATTTAACTTCCCCAAAAATTGTAGCCATCCAACCTGTTGTAACATCTCTTTAATTTGTGGGTAACCTTCTAGATATTTGGTTCCGACTAGTTCGGACCTTACAATAAGTCCCATGGCTTCTTCTCCTCAAATTCAATTTACTGCTCTATTACTGCTCTCCTATTCAAGGTAAAAATGGTTGTAGAGGATTGTTTTCACCTTAAATATGACCTCTCTGTTTCTGCAGATAGGAATTGGCTACGGAAAAATGACATGAAGTGGATATGGAATGAGTGAAATACGGTGAGGGTAAATCACACAAATAAATGAGTTTGAGAGTTGTCATGGAGTAAAAGACCGTGGAGAAATCCCATGAGGATTTCAAAATCATCACTGAATATTTCGGGTTAGTGACGTGACCTAATAGGCCACTTCAAGTACTGACCGTTAACTTTTAATAAATGATGATTTGATATGGCGGAATGGAAGGGATTTGTCCAAGGATTTTATGATAGGCTTGATCAATATGAATAATCAAAATAAATTTATGAAACATACATATGACTTAACCATACTATATCTTTCATAATCTGTTATCATAATAATTTCACAATTTTACCTTAGCCCTTCTTTTGATTTTTGTTGTTTTAATATGCTTTGTCTTTCCTTTGAAAATCATTGATCTTTCAGTCTTCATAATCCTTTTGATTTTGCTTGTTGAAGTAGGTGTGTAGGACCAATTTGTTGTTGAACAAGTGGTTGCTGGATAGTTGGCTGCAGAATATCTGGCTGCGGAATGTCTGGCTGCACAATGTACCTGTAAAAGCTTTGAGACATGGAATGAAATGATTTGAAATATGGATGGAATGAAGTATGAGTTTAAATAAAATGGATCATGAAATATAGTGGAATGTAGCATGAATTAAGTGAAACATGATAGAATTAAATGGATCATAAATGTGGAGTGGAATGAAATATGAAAAGTGGCCTGCAACTTATGATTTGTAATACTCAATTGCAGAAAGAGATCAATTTTGAAAATCTGAAATGAAAATGAGATGGATCATGAAATGGAGTGAATGAAGTATGAATGAATGGAGTGAATGAAATATGGATGAAGTGATATATGATGGAATGAAATGGATCATAAGTGGAATGTGATATGTAAAGTGAGCCTGCACTTATGATTTTATGATAGTTGTTTGCAGGAAAAGAACAATTTTGAAAAGTTAAAGTGTCAGAAGGATTCTGATTTTCACCTTATCTTTTCTATATAAACATGCTAATCAATGATTAGTTTTCATGTTTATAATTTTTTTTTTCATCATCTGATTTCAGAAATTACAATTAAGTTGATGAAGAAGAAGGATTCTTCTTCATTAACTTCACATCACCGTTCTCTTGGAATCTCTTGACAAATTCTTCTCTTGAAAGTGGCTTATGATACAGCTTCAATCTATGACCATTTACAAGAAAAATGACCTTATTTTCATCTATTGTCTTGATTTTTATTGCTCCATTATCAAAAAATTTCACAATTTCATATGGCCCAAGCCAATGTGTTTGGAATTTACCTTGAAAATATTTGAACTCTGAATCAAACAAGAGGGCCCAGTCACCTTCTTTGAATTTATTTTCCTTAATGTACTTATCATGCCATCTATTCCTTTGCTGTTGGACTATATTTTTTCTCTGGACAACATCTTGTTTGATCTCATCCAATTCATTAATCTGCTCCAATCTGTGCTATTGTGCTTCTGTTAGATCAAGTCCTAGCTGGACTGCCATTTTAAAAGTTTGAATCTGAAACTCTATGGGAAACAAAACTTATTATCCATAAACAAGTTCATAAGTGTTATGACCTGTTGTGCTTCTCCATGTAGTTCTATAGGCCCACAAGGCTTCAGGAAGCCTATCTGCCCAATCTCTTCTATGTAAATGAACAATCTTTGTTAGGATCCCTTCAATGACCTTATTAGTATATTCCACTTGGCCATTTTCTTGTGGATGATAGGGAGTAGATTTTCTGTGTCTGATTTTGTACCTCTCCACCATTTGTTCCACTAGCCTTGATGTGAATTGAGCTCCTTGATCTATAACAATTTCTCTTGGGACACCAATACAAGTAAAAATATCCTCAAAAAGAAAATTAACTACAGATGCTTCAGTAGCAGAAGGTAATGGCTTGGCCTCTACCCATTTGGTAACGTAATCAGTGCAAACTAATATATATTTATTTTGTCTTGATGGAGGACTAATAGGTCCCACAAAATATAAAGCCCATTTCTCAAAAGGTTCAATATGTACCTGAGGCTGCAATGGCATCTCACCTGAAGGAGAAGGATTCCCTACCCTTTGGCAGCTGTCACACCTTTTGACATACTCTTTAGCATATTTAAAAAGGGATGGCCAATAATATCCTAAATTAAGGATCTTATAAGTTGTCCTTTTATCAAAAAAGTGTCCACCACAAGGTTCATCATGACATGCCTTGAGAATCTTAGGCATCTCATCTTCTCGAACACATCTCCTAATGATAAAGTCTGGACCTGTTTTGTATAACTCATTAGCAATCCATGAATATTTTGCACTGTCATAAATGATCTTTCTTTTGTCTCTTGCATTCATTATTGAAGGAAATTTCCCTGAAACTAGATAATTAGCAATGTCAGCAAACCAAGGAGTTTGAGTAAAAATTGCAAAAAGATATTCATCAGGGAATTGATCTTCAACTGGAGTATTTTCTTTAATGTTTTGGAGTCTAGATAGGAAATCAGCTATTGTATTTTGTTTCCCAGGCCTATCTAGAATGGTGATGTTGAATTCCTGTAAAAGCAATAACCATCTTATGACTCTGCCATTAGTAATTGATTTGTTCATTAGATATTTAATTGCAGAGTGATCTGTGTGAACAAAAGTTTCATAGCCTATTATATAGTGTCTAAAATTTATTTATGGCATGAACAATAGCCAAGAACTATTTTTCAGTTACAGTATAATTTAACTTTGAAGGAGTCAAATTTTTACTTGTATAGTAGATGGCATAAGGAATCAGGTCTTTTTGTCCCAATACAGCTCCTAATGCTATATCCGAGGCATCTATTGAAATATGAAAAGGTAATTTCCAGTTAGGTCCCCTTAAAATAGGTGCTTCAGAGATTTTTGTTTTGAGGGTCTCAAAGGCTGACCAACAATAAGGATTCCACTTGAATTCACAGTCCTTGGTAAGTAATTTGAAAAGTGGAGATGCTATCTTGGTGGAGTTTTCTATAATCCTTCGATAATATTCTGTAAATCCTAGAAAAATCCTAACATATTTTTGACAACTTGGAACAAATAAGTTAGAGATGACTTCAACTTTTGACTCATCAACTCTAATCCCATCCCCTGAAATGTGATACCCCAAAACAATTCCTTCAGTAAACATCATAAAACACTTCTCATGACTTAGTGAAAGATTTTCTTCTTTACATCTCTTTAAAACTTTTTCCAAGTTTGCTAAGGCTTCTTCAAATGTTTTTCCATAAACTGTGAAATCATCCATATATGCCTCTACACAATCATGCATTAGATCCGAAAATATTCCTAGTACTGCTCTTTGAAATGTTGCAGGTGCATTGCATAGTCCAAATGGAAATACTCAGTAAGAATAGGTACCCCAAGGACAGGTAACTGTGGTTTTGTCTTGATCTTCAATTGCTACTTGAATTTGATTATAGCCACTAAACCCATCTAAAAATGAGAAGTACTTTTTTCTAGCTAATGTATCTAATACCTGATCTATGAAAGGTAGGGGAAAATGATCTTTAAGAGCAGCTTTGTTTAATTCCCAGTAGTCAATACATACCCTCCATTTACCATTTTTCTTTGGCACAATTACCAAAGGAGAAAGCCACTGACTATTTGAAATGGGATAGATAAAGATGACATTTAACAATTTCTGCAATTCTTCTTTAACAATCTCCCTAAGGTTTGGATTCATCCGTCTCCGAGGTTGTCTGATTGGTTTACAATTTTCCTCTATGTGCATGTGATGAGTGCAAGTCTTAGGGCTTATCCCTTTCATATCAGTGTACTCCCATGCATATGTAGAAGAATGTCTCTGTAATATCTTGACTAGCTTTTCTTGTTGAGATTTCTGTAGGTTTTTGTTTATGTTTAAAGTTTTACCTGGAAATATCTCAATTGTAGAGCTGCCAAATTTATCCATGGAGTAAAGAGACATCTGTCTTGATGATAAAAACTCAATGTTGGATTCTTCTTGAAATTGTTCATGTTTTTATTCTGAAGAGGATTCAAAATTTTCTAAGGTATTTAGAATCTGGCTGTCTTCACTAATTTCTAAAATTGTGAAGATAGGTTGTATGTCTTCTTCATCCTCAATCCATTGAGTATCATCTAATTCTGTAATTGTTTTTTCTGGAGGATACAAGGTAAATTTCTTGGTTTAACTACCATCAGAGATGTACATATCACCAGATCTATAGCTAATGAAAGCATCAATTGTAGCTAACCAAGGCCTTCCTAATATAATAGGATGCCCTCCTAGATTATTTTTAGGAGTTAGGATCATAAAATCCACAGGATACTCCCAATAATCTAGGGACACTAGAATGTCTTCTATTACCCCATCAGGTTTGATCACAGATCTATCTCTTAATTGTAATAATGTGGGTGTAAAAAGAAGATTAGGAAGTTTTAGTTTTTCCATGATTTGTCTACTCATGATATTGATTGCTGCCCCTAAATCAATAAGTGTGTTTTGGATCTTAGTTCCATTGATGTGCATTTTAACAACTGGATTTCCTAGGTCTAGATACTTTGGAATAGAATTCTTACCCATCATAATGTCTTCTATTTTTCCTGCCAGTTGAATTTTCTTTGTCTCTTTTATTCTTTTTCCTGTTTTTTTCATGCTCAACTCCTTTATTGTTTTTGCTAAGATTAGAATTTCCTTGATAGCTTGTAATAATGGGATCTTAATACAAACATTTCTTAGCTCATCTAGGAAATCATAATTAGGCACCATAATTTTTTTTTCTACACCCCTATCAATTTGTAATCTTTCTGGAAAGGGAGGTGTAGAGGTATATGTTAATGGCAGCTCTAATATAGGAGTTGAAATTATTGGTTCTTTTTGTTTTAATTTTTCAATGTTTGGGTCTTGAAAAGATGTGTTCTCTTCAAGACTTTTATTTACCCATAGAGAATCTTCCTCAAAGTTGTTTTGCTCTTGTATGATTACAGAAGGTTTCTTCTTTTCAAGTATTCTTCCAGACCTAAGTTGAGCATCATTAAGGTCTAAAGGAGTAATCAAATAGGTTGGGAACTGTTGGCCTTCTATCATGTATGTGTTCTGAGGGTTTTTATTGTTGGGGTTTGGTATGGGTTGGGCAGGTAACTGATTTGCTTTCTGAGGAAATGGTAATGGAAGTGGTGGATTTTAATGTTCTGGATTTTGTTGAGGATTTTGTTGAGGAGGGAAATTTGGATATGGTGGATAAGATGGTGGATATTGATAGTACTAAGAGTATCTTCCATAGGGATTTTGTGCTCCTTATGCCCAAGTTTGAGATTGATTTTGGAATTGGGGCCAAGGTTGTTGCCAAGAATTCCAATTTGGTGGGGGTTGATTATACAGCTGATCATGGAATCCTTGTGTTTGAGGTCCTTGCCAAGGCCTCCTAGAGACAAAATTGAGAGATTCTGTGGAATTTGTAGGGTTTTCTTCTTGAAAGATAGCTTTAAGACTAGGAAGTGAAGGAAAAATCTTGGTCTCATGTTTTTCTGAACAAATTACACAAGTCTCTACTATTTTTGCATCCAAAGGGCACTCTCTCAAGGCATGCTTCTTTTTACATTTGGGACAAAAGATTGCTAAGGCATCAGATTCAGATTTTTGCTTGTTTTGTAACTTAAGGGTGTCTATTTGTTCACTAAGACTCAGATTTGAATTCATCAAGCATATGTCCTATTTCTGCCCTACTTACTGTCCCAGAGGTAGACTTACTTGCCCTTGCAAGAGCAGGGTCTCTTGGTCCTTTTACAGTTTTATATTTCCCTCTTGAAAGGTTGATACATAATTCATCTATTTTAAGTAATGTGAGCTGAGATATATCTCATTTTCCCATCATATTAAGGATATCTAGCCATTCATCCCTAATTTTCTTCAACAAGAGAGATTTCAAAGTATCTTGGTCTAAGTTTTCCATTTTTGCTCTTTTGATGTTATAGTTAAACCTCTCCAACAAATCTTCCAGATTTTTATCCTCCTTTTGTAGCATTTTAAACACTTCCTCCTTATGGTTAACTGGCATACAGTAATCCAAATACCTCTCTATAAATGCATGTTTCATGTCTTCCCATTTCCTAATAGAACTGTTGATCAAACTCATAAACCATTTTAATGCTGCTCCTTTCAATGTTGAAGGGAATAGTTTAGGTTTTTGGGCATCTTGTAAGTAATAATAGGTTCTACATATGACTTCAAATTCAAATAGGAAGGTTTTAGGATCTTCAATTTTGAGTCCATAAAAGTTTCGAAGGACAGAGGGTGAAATATTTTTCATAGTTGCATTGGTTTCTTCATCTACTATAGGAAACCCAAAAGAGCTTCCAATTTCCCTTCTACCTCTTCCTCTGCCTTCTTCTTCACCTATACCTCCTTCTCCTTCTGCACCTCTACCACCTTATCCTCTACCTCTACCTCTACCCCCTCCAAATAGTGTATGTTCTCAATTAAAGACTCCTCCTCTCCCTTCGTCTACCATGGTTGATTCTCCTGTGGAAGTGGAAAAGCTTATGTCTCTAGCAGGGGTCCTTGAATCTTCTTCTAAGACAGGTTCTGTGGATGAAGTGGAAGGTATTTCTGATGGAATATCTGATCTTAAGTCTTCTGGAAGTCTATGATCAGTAAAGTATGGGATATGGGTTTGATTTGGAGGTGTGCTGCCTCTTGGTCTTGGGGGAACAAGTGGTCTTCTAGGAATCAAGCTTCTTCTTCTTATAAATCTACCCCGTGAGTCTCTTTCTCTACACATATCATTATTTTTGGGAGGTAAGAAACAAGGCTACCTAGTTACACTTCCCCGGCAACAGCGCCAAAATGTCTACTCAACTTAGTGTTCCTAAATTGATGTCATAAATTGTCAACCAGGGCTAGTAAACTGTTGAAGTGAAGTGCACTATATGTGCCTAGGTATCTTCTTCCTACTTCGTTGTGTTTAGTGTTTTTATAGTGTTTTTGGTTTTGTGTTTTTATGCTAAGAGGAAAAGAACTAAATTTTTGGCACAGAGAAGTTACTGATCACACTAAAACAGAACAAAATATACTCTAAACTATGAATGGAACCTAAGAACAGAAAATGCTAATCCATAGATTGTAAAACTAATAAGAAAAGTAACTCATAACATTAAACTCGGTCCAATTCATTTCATTAGAGGTATGTTGGAACAACTTGAGAAAAGGATAAGTTTGATGTAATGAGGTTCTCTTTAGTAAACAACAACTTAAAATATCACAAAGAAAATCTCATCCATTGTTAGAAATTTGTTGGAACATTTTGAGAAAAGATTATCTGCAACATAGTAAGGAACCCTATGCTAAAATAACTTATGACACTAGAATTAACTCATTCTACAACTCAAAATGTTACTATTAAGCCTCATTCAAGGGTTAGAAATTTCTTGGAATAACTTTGGAAAAAGGTTGTTTGTAAAATTATGAGAAATTGCAGAACAGTCAAGAGCTCAAAATGATATAACTAATTCTTGTTCATATGATAATGATGTGTTAGAAGAAGTTAAGAACAAGAGAAACTTATAAAATAATGAGGGTCTTTTAAGTCTAATTAACTGGACTGAAATGCAATTAACTAATAGAACTGAAATGCAATGAACAGAACAGAACTAAAATGCAATTAACTCAAGAGTACTACAGCTATATCTCATTCACGCATTAGTGATATATTGGAATAGCTCATGAGAAAAAAATTGACTGTAATATTCGATGTAAGTAAATGACATAAGTATGATGCAAGAGGATAAACTTAGAAAACTGCCTAAGTTAAGAACGAAATAGAGTTAAAGGTCACTTATCTAGAAAATATGCATAAAGCCTTTCAGACAGTAGGGGCCCTCTACCATCAGATTGACACACGAATCCTTAACTCCTTAAAGTTTCTTCAGATCATGCATCAAAGTTATACTTCTTTCATTAAAGGAAAAATGCTTCAGAAACAGAGTATCACAGTCTTTGAGAACTAACAACAAAACATCAATAACTGTTTCCCGGTTCACCGAGTTATTTTTATAAGCAAATACATAACTGTCATTGAGTAGAAATAGGCATAGGTGTATTTTATAATAAAAATCGAACTAGAACTCCTGTTGAGGACTCGTATTTTGCTGAAGACACCTGCAAAGTCCTTATCCTTGTAGAAGTCTGCTTCTTGGTTTTGGTTTTGTCCACGTGCATAACCACTTTCAGATTTTTTCTCAACCTTCGTGGAGGACAAGGAATGATGTAGGAGAGTTCTGGAATTTAACCATATGCATATTTCCCTCAAATGACACCTGTAACCTGTGTAAACATAAAGATGGCTACCAAATATGCGACTAGCTACAGAATGACTGCATTCTATAGCTAAGTCTGCTCAAAAATCACTATGACAAAAAAACCACAAAAGTATAATAAGTCAGTCATTGCATGCATTCTTAAAGTGATTTTAATCATTCCTATTGATCTTTTAAGCCTATAGCTAATAAAGGACAAATGGAATGAAGTGAAATTTGATGAAAGGAAAGGACATTTTTAGGGCTCAACATACCCCCACTGCAAAACTTTTGCATGTCCTCATGCAATCAATCCATGTATTCTGAAACTTCAGCCAAGACATCTAGCTTCCTTTTTCTGCTTTGCTTGGTGTTCAATGGCATCCTAGGCTTCCTTATGACCAACTTGAACCTCAGATTTATAAGTGCCCTATTCAAATTCTTGTTTTTCTTCTTCAGTTTCTCACTAGCCTTGTACAATTTTTCCATTTGCAGAGAGAGAGTTGTGTTCATGTCACTTTTCAGTTTGACTTGTTCCCTTAAAATTTCATTTTCATTTTTTATATTCCTATTGAGTACTTCCAATTCATATTTGTCTCTTCTCAGCACTTCAATTGAATATTCTTGTGGGCTAGGAGTTCTCTCTGTTTTTAGAGGCTCTCTTTTCTAATGACTCAACATAATTATAGATATGTTGTTGGGCTGGGTCTACCTCCGGAGTTCCTCTATCAAGATCCTCTTCGTACTGGTACTCAGGAGATCTGTCAGTTGGTGTCTCTTCATCTTCAATATCTATGATTCATGTTTTCTTAACTCCTGTCTTCTTCAATATGCCTCTAAGCCTATGACTTCTTCTCAGTTTAGATGGTCCCTCACCTCTCTCCTTAGCATACTTTCTTATTATCTTTTCCTTTTTGAGATGTTTCTTGATTTTGGCCAATTTTTCAGAGATAATATCCTCACTGTCTTCTTGTATGGATTTATCAGTTTTAATTTCAACATATTTGGCATCTTTTCCCCTCTTGCTTCTTCTTACAAGTTTTCCTTCAGATGGAGTTTCTTTAGGTTCTTCAAAATGATTCCTCAAGAGGAACTCATCCCAACTGTCTCCTACCTTTTTCAACTGATGCTCAATTAGAATTTTAACTAGACGATGATGATATAAAGTGGTTTCTAAGAAATGAACCCTTTTTTGGACATTAGAAGCCATCCTCTTTAGGCTATGGAGTAAGAAAAAGGGTAAATTTATCTCTTCATCTAGGAAATTCATCATAAGTCGAATGTGATAAAAATATAGGGTGCCAAACCTTCCCTCACAAGTTATAAACATTTTTAGAATTAGCAACATATTTCGCCATTTATTCTTCAATGCTAAACTAGGAATGCCCTTCTTAAAAACTGAAATATCCATACCTGGTGTTTTTAGCATCTGCCTCCATGCTTCATTGTGGAATTATTTGTTTTTGAACCATCGTTCACCTTGCCTTATTAATTCTACTTCTTATGCTATGAAGGATTCTGTGATAATGAACTTTACATATTCTATTTCAACTTCTGACCCGTTGAATGACTGGGCAAATAACTTAGTGACCTCTTTATGAAATCCATTGAACTTCTCTAAAAACCGTAGCCATCCAACCTCCTGTAACATCTCTATAATTTGTGGGTAACCTTCTAGATATTTGGTTCCGACTGGTTCGGACCTTACAATAAATCCCATGGCTTCTTCTCCTCAACTTCAATTTACTGCTCTATTACTGCTCTCCTATTCAAGGTAAAAATGGTTGTAGAGGGTTGTTTTCACCTTAAAGATGACCACTCTTTTTCTGCAGACAGGAATTGGCTACGGAAAAATGACATGAAGTGGATATGGGATGAGAGAAATACGGTGATGGTAAATCACACGAATAAATGAGTTTGAGAGTTGTCATGAAGTAAAATACTGCAGAGAAATCCCATGAGGATTTCAAAATCATCACTGAATATTTCGGGTTAGTGACGTGACCTAATAGGTCACTTGAAGTACTGGCCGTTAACTTTTAATAAATGATGATTTGATATGGCAGAATGGAAGGGATTTGTCCAAGGATTTTATGATAGGCTTGATCAATACGAATAATCAAAATAACTTTATGAAACATACATATGACTTAACCATACTATATCTTTCATAATCTGTTATCATAATAATTTCACAATTTTACCTTAGCCCTTCTTTTGATTTCTTTTGTTTTAATATGCTTTGTATTTCCTTTGAAAATAATTGATCTTTCAGTATTCATAATCATTTTGATTTTTTCTTGTTGAAGTAGGTGTGTAGGACTAATTTGCTGTTGAAAAAGTGGTTGTTGGATAGTTGGCTGCAGAATATCTGGTTGCGGAATGTCTGGCTGCAGAATGTCTGGCTGCAGAATATCTGGATGCAAAATGGACCTGTAAAAGCTTTGAGACATGGAATGAAATGATTTGAAATATGGATGGAATGAAGTACGAGATGAAATAAAATGGATCATGAAATATAGTGGAATGTAACATGAATGAAGTGAAATATGATGGAATGAAATGGATCATAAATGTGGAGTGGAATGAAATATGAAAAGTGGCCTGCAACTTATGATTTGTAATACTCAATTGTAGAAAGAGATCAATTTTGAAAATCTGAAATGAAAATGAGATGTATCATGAAATGGAGTGAATGAAGTATGAATGAATGGAGTGAATGAAATATGGATGAAGTGATATATGATGGAATTAAATGGATCATAAGTGGAATGTGATATGTAAAGTGAGCCTGCACTTATGATTTTATGATAATTGTTTGTAGGAAAAGAATAATTTTGAAAAGCTAAAGTGTCAGAAGGATTCTGATTTTCACCTTATCTTTTCTGTATAAACATGCTAATCAATGATTAGTTTTCATGTTTATAATTTGTTTTTCATCATCTGATTTCAGAAAATACAATTAAGTTGATGAAGAAGAAGGATTCTTCTTCATTAACTTCACATCACCATTCTCTTGGAATATCTTGACAAATTCTTCTCTTGAAAGTGGCTTATGATACAGCTTCAATATATGACCATTTATAAGAAAAGTGACCTTATCTTCATCTATTGTCCTGATTTTTATTGCTCCATTATCAAAAAATTTCACAATTTCATATGGCCCAAGCCAATGTGTTTGGAATTTACCTTGAAAATCTTTGAACTTTGAATCAACAAGAGGGCCCAGTCACCTTCTTTGAATTTATTTTCCTTAATGTACTTATCATGCCATCTAGTCCTTTGCTGTTGGACTATATTTTTTCTCTAGACTGCATCTTGTCTGATCTCATACAATTCATTAATCTGCTCCAATAGGTGATTTTTTGCTTCTGTTAGATCAAGTCCTAGCTGGACTGCCATTTTAAAAGTTTGAATCTGAAACTCTATGGGAAACAAGACTTGTTTTCCATAAACAAGTTCATAAGGGGTATGACCTGTTGTGCTTCTCCATGTAGTTCTATAGGCCCACAAGGCTTTAGGAAGCCTATCTACCCAATCTCTTCTATCTAAATGAACAGTCTTTGTTAGGATCCCTTCAATGACCTTATTAGTATATTCCACTTGGCCATTTTCTTGTGGATTATAGGGAGTAGATTTTCTGTGTTTTATTTTGTACCTCTCCACCATTTGTTCCACTAGCCTTGATGTGAATTGAGCTCCTTGATCTATAACAATTTCTCTTGGGACACCAAAACGAGTAAAAATATCCTCAAAAAGAAAATTAACTACAGATGCTTTAGTAGCAGAAAATAATGTCTTGGCCTCTACCCATTTGGTAACATAATCAGTACAAACTAATATATATTTATTTTGTCTTGATGGACGACTAATAGGCCCCACAAAATCTAAAGTCCATTTCTCAAAAGGTTCAATATGTACCTGAGGCTGCAATGGCATCTCACCTAAAGGAGAAGGTTTATCTACCCTTTGGCAGCTATCACACCTTTTGACATACTCTTTAGCATCTTTAAAAAGGGATGGCCAATAGTATCCTAAATTAAGAATCTTATAAGCTGTCCTTTTATCAGCAAAGTGTCCACCACAAGGTTCATCATGACATGCCTTGAGAATCTTAGGCATCTCATCTTCTCGAACACATCTCCTAATGATAAAGTCTGGACCTATTTTGTATAACTCATTAGCAATCCATGAATATTTTGCACTGTCATAAATGATCTTTCTTTTGTCTCTTGCATTCATTATTGAAGGAAATTTCCCTAAAACTATATAATTAGCAATGTCAGCAAACCAAGGAGTTTGAGTAGAAATTGCAAAAAGATATTCATCAGGGAATTGATTTTCAGCTGCAGTATTGTCTTTAATGTTTTGGAGTCTAGATAGGAAATCAGCTACTGTATTTTATTTCCCAGGCCTATCTAGAATGGTGATGTTGAATTCCTGCAAAAGCAATAACCATCTTATGACTCTGCCATTAGTAATTGATTTTTTCATTAGATATTTAATTGCAGAGTGATCTGTGTGAACAAAAGTTTCATAGCCTATTATATAGTGTCTAAAATTTATTTATGTCATGAACAACAGCTAAGAACTCTTTTTCAGTTACAGTATAATTTAACTCTAAAGGAGTCAAATTTTTACTTGTATAGTAGATGGCATAAGGAATCACGTCTTTTTGTCCCAATACAGCTCCTAAAGCTGTATCCGAGGCATCTGTTGAAATATGAAAAGTTAATTTCCAGTTAGGTCCCCTTAAAATAGATGCTTCAGAGATTTTTTTTTTGAGGGTCTCAAAGGCTTACTGGCAATAAGGATTCCACTTGAATTCACGCTCCTTGGTAAGTAATTTGAAAAGTGGAGATGCTATCTTGGTGAAGTTTTCTATAAACCTTTGATAATATCCTGTAAATCCTAGAAAACTCCTAACATATTTTTGACAACTTGGAACAGATAAGTTAGAGATGACTTCAACTTTTGACTCATCAACTCTAATCCCATCCCCTGAAATGTGATGCCCCAAAACAATTCCTTCAGTAAACATCATAAAACACTTCTCATGACTTAGTGAAATATTTTCTTCTTTACATCTCTTTAAAACTTTTTCCAAGTTTGCTAAGGCTTCTTCAAATGTTTTTCCATAAACTGTGAAATCATCCATATATACCTCTACATAATCATGTATTATATCTGAAAAGATTCCTAGTACTGCTCTTTGAAATGTTGCAGGTGCATTGCATAGTCCGAATGGCAATACTCGGTAAGCATAGGTACCCCAAGGACAGGTAACTGTGGTTTTGTCTTGATCTTCAATTGCTACTTGAATTTGATTATAGCCACTAAACCCATCTAAAAATGAGAAGTACTTTTTTCTAGCTAATGTATCTAATACCTGATCTATGAAAGGTAGGGGAAAATGATCTTTAAGAGTAGCTTTGTTTAATTCTCGGTATTCAATACATACCCTCCATTTACCATTTTTCTTTGGCACAATTACCAAAGGAGAAACCCACTGACTATCTGAAATGGGATAGATAAAGATGACATTTAACAATTTCTGCAATTCTTCTTTAACAATATCCCTAAGGTTTGGATTCATCCGTCTCTGAGGTTGTCTGATTGGTTTACAATTTTCCTCTATGTACATGTGATGAGTGCAAGTCTTAGGGCTTATCCCTTTCATATCAGTGTACTCCCATGCATATGCAGAAGAATGTCTCTATAATATCTTGACTAACTTTTCTTGTTGAGATTTCTCTAGGTTCTTATTTATGTTTAAAGTTTTACCTGGAAATATCTCAATTGTAGAGCTGTCAAATTTATCCATGGAGTAAAGAGACATTTTTCTTGATGATAAAAACTCAATGTTGGATTCTTCTTGAAATTTTTCATGTTTGTATTCCGAAGAGGATTCAAAATTTTCTAAGGTATTTAGAATCTAGTTGTCTTCACTAATTTCTGAAATTGTGAAGAGAGGTTGTATGTCTTCTTCATCCTCAATCCATTGAGTATCATCTAATTCTGTAATTGTTTTTGTTGGAGGATAAAAGGTAAATTTCTTGGTTGAACTACCATCAGAGATGTACATATCACCAGATCTACAGCTAATGAAATCATCAGGTGTAGCTAACGAAGGTCTTCCTAATATAATAGGATGCCCTCCTAGATTATTTTTACGAGTTAGGATCATAAAATCCACAGGATACTCCCAAGAATATAGGGACACTGGAATTTCTTCTATTACCCCATCAGGTTTGATCACAGATCTATCTGCTAATTGTAATAATGTGGGTGTAAAAAGAATATTAGGAAGTTTTAGTTTATCAATGATTTGTCTGCTCATGATATTGATTGTTGCCCCTAAATCAATAAGTGTGTTTTGGATCTCAGTTCCATTGATGTGTATTTTAACAACTGAATTTCCTGGGTCTAGATACTTTGGAATAGAAATCTTACCCATCATAATGTCTTCTATTTTTCCTGCCGGTTGAATTTTCTTTGTCTCTTTTATTCTTTTTCCTGTTTTTTCATGCTCAACTCCTTTATTGTCTTTTCTAAGATTGGAATTTCCTTGATAGCTTGTAATAATGGGATCTTAATACAAACATTCCTTATCTCATCTAGGAAATCATAATTAGGCACCATAATTTGTTTTTCTACACCCCTATCAATTTGTAATCCTTCTGGAAAGGGAGGTGTAGAGGTGTATGTTGATGGCTTCTCTAATATAGGAGTTGAAATTATTGGTTCTTTTTGTTTTGATTTTTCAATGTTTGGGTCTTGAAAATATGTGTTCTCTTCAATAATTTTATTTACCCGTAGAGAATCTTCCTCAAAGTTTTTTTTCTCTTGTATGATTACAGAAGGTTTCTTCTTTCAAAGTATTCTTCCAAACCTAAGTTGAATATCATTAAGGTCTAAAGGAGTAATCAAATAGGTTGGGAACTGTTGGCCTTCTATTGTGTATGTGTTCTGAGGGTTTTTATTGTTTGGGTTTGGTATGGGTTGGGCAGGTAACTGATTTTTTTTCTGAGGAAATGGTAATGGAATTGGTTGATTTTGATGTTGTAGATTTTGTTGAGGATTTTTTTGAGGAGGGAAATTTGGATATGGTGGATAAGATGGTGGATATTGATAGTACTAAGAGTGTCTTCCATAGGGATTTTGTGCTCCTTGTGCCCAAGTTTGAGATTGATTTTGGAATTGGGGCCAAGGTTGCTGCCAAGAATTCCAATTTGGTGGGGGTTGATTATACAGTTGATCATGGAATCCTTGTGTTTGAGGTCCTTTCCAAGGCCTCCTAGAGACAAAATTGAGAGATTCTGTGGAATTTGTAGGGGTTTCTTCTTGAAAGACAGCTTTAAGACCAGGAAGTGAAGGACAACTCTTGGTCTCATATTTTTTTGAACAAATTACACAAGTCTCTACTATTTTTGCATCCAAAGGGCACTCTCTTAGGGCATGCTTCTTTCTAAATTTGGGACAAAAGACTGCTAAGGAATCAGATTCAGCTTTTTTCTTGTTTTGTAACTTAAGGGTGTCTATTTGTTCACTAAGACTCATATTTGAATTCATCAAGCATATGTCCTATTTCTGCCCTACTTACTGTCCCAGAGGTAGACTTACTTGCCCTTGCAAGAGCAAGGTCTCTTGGTCCTTTTATAGTTTTAGATTTCCCTCTTGAAAGGTTGATACATAATTCAGCTATTTTAGGTAATGTGAGCTGAGATATATCCCTTTTTCCCATCATATTAAGGATATCTAGCCATTCATCCCTAATTGTCTTCAACAAGAGAGCTTTCAAAGTATCTTGGTCTAAGTTTTCCATTTTTTCTCTTTTGATGTTATAGTTAAACCTCTCCAACAAATCTTCCAGATTTTCATCCTCTTTTTGTACCATTTTAAACACTTCCTCTTTATAGTTGACTAGCATACAGTAATCCAAATACCTCTATAGAAATGCATGTTTCATGTCTTCCCATGTCCTAATAGAACTATTGATCAAACTCATAAACCATTTTAATGTTGTTTCTTTGAATGTTGAAGGGAATAGTTTAAGTTTTTGGGCATCTTGTAAGTAGTCATAGGTTCTACATAGGACTTCAAATTCAAATAGGAAGGTTTCAGGATCTTCACTTTTGAGTCCATAAAATCTTGGAAGGACAGAGGGTGAAATATTTTTCATAGTTTCATTGGTTTCTTCATCTACTATAGGAAACCCAAAAGAGCTTCCCATTTCCCTTCTACCTCTTCCTCTGCCTCCTTCTTCACCTCTACCTCCTTCTCCCTCTACACCTATACCTCCTTCTCCTCTACCTCTACCTCTACCCCCTCCAAATAGTGTATGTTCTCCATTAAGGACTCTTCCTCCCCCTTCTTCTGCCATGGTTGATTCTCCTGTGGAAGTGGAAAATTTTATGTCTCTAGCAGGGGTCCTTGTATCTTCTTCTAAGACAAGTTTTGTGGATGAAGTGGAAGGTCTTTCTGATGGAATATATGATCTTAAGTCTTCTGGAAGTCTATGATCAGTAAAGTATGGGATGCGGGTTTGAGTTGGAGGTTTGCTTCCTCTTGGTCTTGGGGGAACAAGTGGTGTTCTAGGAATCAAGCTTCTTCTTCTTATAAATCTACCCCTTGAGTCTCTTTCTCTACGCATATCATTGTTTTTGGGAGGTAAGAAACAAAGCTACCTAGTTACACTTCCCTGGCAACGGCGCCAAAATGTCTACTCAACTTAGTGTTCCTAAATTGATGTCATAAATTGTCAACCAGAGCTAGTAAACTGTTGAAGTGAAGTGCACTATATGTGCCTAGGTATCTTCTTCCTGCTTCGTTGTGCTTAGTAATTTTTTTAGTGTTTTTGGTTTTGTGTTTTTATGCTAAGAGGAAAATAACTAAATTTTTGGCAAAGAGAAGTTACTGATCACACTAAAACAGAACAAAATCTACTCTAAACTATGTATGGCACCTAAGAACAACAAATGCTAATCCACAAATTGTAAAGCTTGACAAGAAAAGTAACTCATAACATTAAACTCAGTCCAATTCATTTCATTAGAGGTATTTTGGAACAACTTGAGAAAAGGATAAGTTTGTTGTAATGAGGTTCTCTTTAGTAAAAAACAACTTAAAATATCACAGAGAAAATCTCATCCATTGTTAGAAATTTGTTGGAACATTTTGAGAAAAGATTATCTGCAACATAGTAAGGAACCATATGCTAAAATAACTTATGAAACTAGAATTAACTCATTCTGCAACTCAAAATGTTACTATTAAGCCTCATTCAAAGGTTAGAGATTTCTTGGAATAACTTTGGAAAAAGGTTGTTTGTAAAATTATGAGAAATTGTAGAACAGTCAAGAACTCAAAATGATATAACTAATTCTTGTTCATATGATAATGATGTGTTAGAAAAAGTTAAGAACAAGAGCAGCTTATAAAATAATGAGGGTCTTTTAAACTGAAATACAATTAACTAATAGAACCGAAATACAATGAAAAAAACTAAACTAAAATGCAATTAACCTCCGAAGTACTACAGCTCTATCTCATTCACGTGTTAGTGATATATTGGAACAGTTCATGAGAACAATATTGACTATAATCTTCAATGTAAGTAAACATAAAACATCATGCTCAGAAAAACTGCCTAGATTAAGAATAAAACAGAGTTGAAAGTCAGTTATCTAGAAAATATGCACAAAACCTTTCAGACAGTAGGGGCCCTCTACCATCAGATTGGCACACAAATCCTTAACTCCTTAAAATTGCTTCAGATCATGCATCAATGTTGTACTTCTTTCATTAAGGGAAAAACACTCAGAAACAGAGTATCACAGTCTTTGAGAACTAACAACAAAACATCAACTAACTAACTGTTTCTCGGTTCACCGAGTTATTCTTATAAGAAAATACATAACTGTCATTGAGTAGAAATAGGCATAGGTGTCTTTTACAATCAAAATTGAACTATAACTCTTGTTGAGGACTTGTATTTTGCTGAAGACACCTGCAGAGTCCTTATCCTTGTAGAAGTCTACTTCTTAGTTTTGGTTTTCTCCACGTGCATAACCACTTGCAGATTTTTGCTCAACCTTCGTAGAGGACAAGGAATGATGTAGGAGAGTTCTGGAATTTAACCATATGCATTTTTCCCTCAAGTAACACCTGTAACTTGTGTGAACATAAATATGGTTGTGGAATATGCGATTAGCTACAGAATGGCTGCATTCTGTAGCTAAGTCTGATCAAAAATCACTATGACAACAAAACCACAAAAGTATAATAAGTCAGTCATTGCATGCATTCTTAAAGTAATTTTAATCATTCCTATTGATATTTTAAGCCTATAGCTGATAAGGGACAAATGGAATGAAGTGAAATTTGGTGAAAGGAAAGGACATCTTTAGGGCTCAACACTATCTATCATATCTTGTCACTCCCTCTTTAGTAAACCCAGAACTCCATATCATGCCCTAAAATTCCCTTGCACATATTGGCTCTTGGCACTTGGTGGCACTTGAAAATTCTTGGCATGCATTTGAATGCCCTGGAATTCCTTGGCATGGTTTAAGATAAAATTTATTTGAGATTAATTATTCGCAATTAAGAGAGAAGTAATAGAGGATGATTTTGCACTTAAGACACACTAGCACTTGGCCCTTGGCATATATTGGCACTAGTGTTGGTATGCCTAGCATGCCCCTCTTTAAAAGGTACAATGTTGAATTATTAACCCTCAAATATGTTAATTTATTTTCATTTTAACTTGGTGTTCCCTTTTGTCGCCTGGAACTCCTTGACACGCGTTTGCATACCCTAACACCTAGGAAATATTGGCATTCCTTAACACATGGCATGTCGTGGAATGCCTTGGGCACTATCTAGCACATGTTAGCACACCCTGATACTTCTTGACATTCCCTAACATTCCCTAGAATGCCTTGTCACTCGCCTGTTTGCATGTCCGACACTCACTAGCACTCCCCAACACACCCTCTTATTCATTCTTTTCCATTCATTTTGACTCGGTGATTTATGTTTGATGGGGTTCATGTCTAGAAAGAGTTCATTTAAGAGAATAAAAAAATGATCACATGATTACTGACATAAATAATTGCGAGATTCTACTTGAATGAAATTAGGAAGCTACACAAGAGATTTTAAGAATGACATTTTTTAGGGTTTCTTTCTTGAAATGGAACCCAAGGGGGATTTTGATTTAATTTTCCCTTAATTAAATTGTTAGAGAAATTGTAATTTCATCTCATGACAACTTGTATTAGTTAACTAAGTCATAAATAATGAGATAACTTAGGAAATACGAGTTGAGGGTCTGAGACAAGGCATGTAGATCAATTCTCCCATGATTTAAGGGGGTCCTAGTTCCTTTTCATGCATTTTGACCTAGTTCTCCCTTGTGATGCCTCGACACTCCCTAACACTCGTCAACATGCATTCACAATTTTTGACATGTGTCAACATTCCTTTTCATTCCTTTACATGTTATCCTCCCTAAATAGCATGCCCTCACAACTACCCTTAATTTGCAACTTGGGAACCCAATCAACTCCTCGCATGACTACAAGAGCTTGACCAAGTTACAGTTACTACACCTAGACTATGTTGTTGAATTATGTAGCCTAGGAGGTACTCCACAAGCCTAGTGAGATGGGTTTGTGTGATTTTTTTCACAAAAGGCTTTGTGGGAAAATAACCCAAGAAAAGGCGTTTTGGACCCAAGATGGGGTTAAAATCTAAAATAAAATTAAAAAGGAAAATTAATATTTCCTAAGGTATAAGTGGATAAAACTCAGAAGTTCTAGAGGGTTACTAATCGGCCTAGGAAAAGCTATTTAAGGAGGCTTTAGGATGAAGGAAATAACATCGAGAGAGAAGGAACTCATTTTATTAAGGAATCCAAGAGAGTTGTAGTCTTAAAGTAATCGGAGTTAGAGGGTCGAGTAAGGGATGCTAAAGGGAGTCCATGATCATCCAACAAGAGCAATACCATCAAGCGAGGGTTCACAAGAACGTTGCATACCTTAATGGGTTTGAGCTAGAAGGCAGGATGGCATATTATTGGTTGTCTTCTAGCAGATCGATATCAAGAGAGGCTTCTCATGAGAATTTGGGCATGTGATTTCAGTGGTGTCTCTATATGAAGGTCACATCAAATTATGAAATAAAATAGAAGTTTGAGTCTTTGTCTTGTGGTGGTTAATAGGTCATAAGGTCTGTGATAAAGACAAATACAAATGGAGGAGGGCCTACATTGAAATTTAGGTCCAGAATAGAAGTAGTCCCATGTGAAATATTAGTGAGGTAACCCTAATTTTAGGGTCATAGAGATCTAAAGTTCATGCCAATATTCAATCAAATAAATTCCCAGAATATATGGATCCGTATGATCTAGGCTGAGTCTCTTATGGATGCAAGATTTGTTGTTTTTTCTATGGGTGGATAGGGTTTGTTTTATAGAAATTAGAATAGAAGTATAATTTCCTAGTTAGGGCATTTTGTTAGCACGTTTAGTCCATAAGGTATGCCCTTAAGAATGTGACAAATATACATAGAAGAGGAGGGTTTGTGACACTTAGGGTGAGGTTTATCTCTGTAATATAGACTACATATATGGAAGATGGTTTGCAAAAGTATGTCTAGAGATAGAAAATCCAAAGGAGGGTGGACCATGAGTAGAAGATTGAGCAGGATAAATGTGCCATATGAAGAATGGATTGACATGAAGAGGATTTGATTTTGGTGGATTGTTCATAGATTTTTCGATAGAAATTTGAAGCAAACTATAAACGATTAGCCAATTGAATGTTAGTGGTTGTTTTGTGACCCTAGTTCAGTCATCTATAGATTGTTAGAAGGATGATAAAAGGAGTAGTTCATATTTTTTCATAGATTGTACAAAAAATAAATTGGTACATAAGAACAATGATTTTGAGAGGACTCAAATCATTGTTAGGTGGAAAATTTGAAGAGCCCTAGATGAAGGCAGTGTTGTGAGCCCTAGGTTAGTAAACGAATTGAATGTGGTTGGGCAGAATGATGATAGTCCAAGTATAGTTAGAGGGTTTTTAGGTGACTGTCAAAGAATATCCCTAATTCATCTACTTTTGAAGGACAATACGAATGGTAGAAAGGCAAGTTTATTGGGCCTAGGGATGTGCAAAGTTTGAAGGACTAAAGTAACAGTTAAGTGGGCCAACCAACTAGCCCTAGTTCATTGTATTACAGAGGATTGATTCACTAAGAAGAAGGGTATCCTCCATAGCCCTAGAATTTTCATCTTGGAGAAGTAGTATGGCAAAAGTGGGTAGACCAAAGAGATGTTCACAAATATAGTTGTAAACAGTTGATCAAAGAACCTAAGTGTTGAAGACCTTGAAGGAAAAACGAGGTAGCTAGAGGGCTTAGTTTGTTGAGATGATTTTAGTAACCTAAAGGAGTTGCGCTCATTGATAGAGGAAGATAGAGGAGTTGCATAATGGGAGGCAAGAGGACCTTCCAAATGTGTTTAGGGCACCCTGAAACCTGTAACATCTTGGCATGTTTCCTTGACCTATAGCATACTTTAGAACTGCCTAGAATACCTTGTCACTCTCTCTTTATCACACCCAGAAATCACTGACACTTCCTGTCATAAACTCTTTTTCATTCATTTCCATGCATTAATTTTACCTATTTATCCCTCGTGTTTCCCTTTCACTCCCTAGCAATTCTTAGCATGTGTTGGCACACCCTAGCACCTGGCACATGTTGGTCACATGTTGCCCTGACACTCTAGCATGTCTTAACACTGCCTAGAATGAAATTTCACTCCCTCCTTAGCACACATGGAACTCATTAAAACTCCATGTAACACACTCTTAATCCTTCATTTCCATGCATTTTGACCTAGTGATCCCTTGAGTTTCCCTAACATTCACTAACACTCCTTAACACGCATTGAGACACCTTAGCACTTGGTACATCTTGGTATCATTCCCTGTCACTCTAGAATTCTTTGGCACTACCTAGCATACCTTTTCACTCCCTCCTTAACACACTTGGAACTCGCTAACACTCCCTATCACACACTGTTATTCATTCATTTCCATGAAATTGAAACTGGTGCTCTCTTGTGTTTCCCTGACACTTCCTAGCACTCCCTAGCATGTGTTATCACTTCTTCGCATTCCCTAGCACACCTTCACACTCCCTAGTTGTCATGCCCTTACAAATAGGCTTAATTTTTTTGTGATTTGGGAACCAGACTAAGTCATTGAAAAAATAGTGTTCTGACTAGCCCAAAGTCCAACCCCTTATCGTAATCATAGGCTTGAATTCTGCAAGTCCTACTCTAAAATTATCCTAACACACTTTGTCCTCGGGACACCTAGAATTCACTGACACTCCTTTACACACACTCTTATTCATTCATTTCCTCGCATTTTGAAATACTTCTCCCTTGTGATGCCCCGAAACTCCCCAACACTCCTCAACATTCATTGTCATTGTCTAGTGTTTGTTAGCACGCCTTTTCATTCCTTGGAACACCCTAAAACTCCTTGGCTATAATTCCCTCACAACTACACTTAATTTTTTTTAACTTGGGAATCCAACCAAATCGTGCCTCGACTACAAGAACTTGACCAAGTTACAATTTTTACAACTAGACTTTTCATTTTCCATCTAAGATCTTCCTATAACTCATCTTAGGTTACTCATGCTGAATCTAAAAGCATAAAAATCAACAAGTTATGAATACAAGGTTCGCATCCAATCATGGTCATAAAATAACTAAGCAACATAGCTTACATATTGATATGCCATAACACTTGGCATGCCTAACACACCCTCGGCACTATGTGACATGTGTTAGCATCCATTTTATTCCCTGGAATTATTTGGCACTCCCTAACACACCCCAGCACTCCCTTACACCTAGCACACCTAGAAATCATTAACACACCATGTTAGACTCTTATTCAATCATTTCCATGCATTTAAAACTAGTGCTCCTTTATGTTTCCCTGACACTTGCCCGTAACACACCCTAAAATGCGTTGGCGCCACACCCTGGTGGTTGGCACATCTTGGCCTACCCTAACACTTGGCATGTCTTGGGATTCCTAACATTCCTTGGAACTATCTACCTTGTGTTAGTACTTCCTGACATTCCCTGTAACACTTTGGAACTCCCTAGATGTCATGCCCTCATAGATAGCATTTTTCTGCAAATTGGGAACCGAGCCAAGTAATTGGAAAAACAACGTTCTGCCCAACCCAAAGTCTCCCTTTATATGAAATTTATTTGTCCACACCTTATCACAACCATATGCTTACCTCCTGCAAGTCTTATTATGAACTTATCCTAAAACACTTCATCCTTGAGACACCTGGAATTCGCTAATAGTCCTTGGCACACAGTCTTATTCATTCATTTCCAATCATTTTGACATAGTTCTCCCTTATGTGTCCCATGGCACTCCCTAACAATCATGAACATGCATTGACATTGTTTTGTATGTGTTAGCACACCTTTTCATTCCTTGGCATGCTTTGGCTCTCCTTAGCTATCATGCCCTCACAACTACCATTACTTTTTTTGAGAATTGGGAACCCAACCAAGTCTTGCCTCAACTGCAACAAACTGACCAAGTTATAATTACTGCAACTATACTATGCACTTTTCACCTAAGAACTACATATAACTCATATTAGGCTACTCATGTCAAATCTCAACTCATCCCACTTAACAAGTTACCAAATCAAGGCTCACATCCAACCATGGATTTAAATCAAATAAGCAACATAGTTTACATCTTGCCATGCCATAACACCTAACACGTCTAACAATCCCTTGGATCTATATGACACGTGTTAGCATCCCCTGCATTCCTTGCCATGATTTGGCACTCCCTAGCACACCCTAGCACTTCCTGACATGCCCTGGCACTCTAGCATGCATTGAAAATTTCTAGCATATAACCTTGTCACTCCCTCCTTAACACACTTGGAACTCACTAATGCTCCATATCACACACTCTTATCCATTAATTTACATGAAATTTTAACTATTTATCCCTTGTGTTTCCATGACACTCCCTAACATTCCCTGACACACATTGGCACACCCTAGCACCTAACACAGCTTGGCATTTCACCCACTCTAACATTCCTTGGCACTACCTAGCATACCATGTCAATCCCTCCTTTGCACACCTAAAACTCACTAAAAATCCATGTCACACAGTCTTACTCATTCATTTCCACACGTTTGAAACTATCACTCCCTTGTATTTCCATGGCACTCCATAATGCTCCCTAGCATGCATTGGCAGACCCTAGCACCTAGCACATCTTGGCATGTTGCTCTAGCTTCTATCATTCCTTAGCACTGCCTAGTATGCCTTATCACTCCCTCATTAGCACACTTCCTGTCACAAACTCTTATTCATTCATTTCATGCAAAAATTTGACCTAGTGATCTCTTATGTTTCCCTGGCATGCCCTAACACTTCCTAGCACATGTTGGCATACCCTGGAACCTCACAAATCTTGGTCAAATGTCACCCTGACACTGTAGCATGACTTAGCGTTGCCTAACATACCATGTCACTCCCTCTTTAGCACACTTGGAACTTGATGACATTCCCTGTCACACACTCTTATTCATTCATTTCCATGCATTTTAACATAGTTCTACCTTGTGTTTCCCTGACACTCCCTAACATTCATATCACATGTTGGCACACCTAGGCACCTAGTACATATTAGATGCATTTCACCCTGTAACTCTCACATAACTTAGCACTGCCTAGCATACCATGCCACTCTCTCCTTAACACGTCTGCAAATTGTTGAACCACCCTATCACACACTCTTATTTTTTTGTTTCCCTGCATTTTTACTTAGTGCTCCATTTTGTTTCCCTGACACTCCCTAACACTCCTTAGTATTCATTGACACACCTTGGAACTTGGTACATCTTGGTATGCTTCCCTATAACTCTAGAATTCCTTGGAATTACCTAGCATACCTTGTCACTCCCTCATTAACACACCTATAACTCGCTGACACTTTATTTCCATGCATTTAAAACTAGTTCTCCCATATGTGTCCCTAGCACTTGGCCCTCACACCTTGGAATGAATTTACATACATTAGCACTTGGAACATATTGGCACTTGGCATGTATTGGAACATGTTTTTAGTGTACCTAGAATACCCCTTTTGAAAAAGGTAAAGTCCTAACTTATTAACGCTCTCATGTGTTCATTTCCTTGCACTTTAGCTTGTTTCTCCCTTTTTTTGCCTTGACATTCCTTGACACATGTTGCTACACCCTGGCACCCTACACACCCTGGCCTACCTTAGAAAAATACTTGTTGTTAAGCAATAACCATGAGAAAATAACTCTTTTCTCAGTGGGATAGTTAATTTCTACCTCTTGTTGTCATCTTGTGCTTAGTTATTTTCTTCCCCTTGCTTGGGAACTTAATAATTTGTGTACTCAACAACCCATGCTTCATCACCCAATAATCATGTGCTTTGTATACTTGGTGAGTAAGGGCACTAAACACATAAACTTTACTTCATGCCTTATGATTACCACTTTCCTTTATTTTTATTCCAACACTTTATTGCGGCTCACACCTTTGTCTATGATTTACTTGAACCTAGGGGATTTCACCATATATATGGGGGAAAGAAATCATTCATTTTTATTTGTCATTAAGGATTTTAACATCACAAGGATTTGATACCACTTTAGGGTCCATTGACGCTAACAAAGTCAAAGGTCATTGAAGACTCCTTCTTTTCATGTGTTTTTATTGGGGAATAGACCAATGGACAATGAATCCTATTGAAATCGAGGCTTCAGATGTAGGAGACAAATTGAAGCACTAACACATCATTTGATTCAATAAATGGATCAACAATGCTTATTTCATCTCTGCATAAATGTAAAATATATCGCATGTAATGGAGTATCTCAACCACATATTTCATCCTATTGTGCATTTCATTACATGATGACATGATAATTATAGTTAAGTACAACATCACTAAGAAAATGAAGGTGCATTACCAAGAAAATGGAATTAAAGGGAAGAATTTTTCCCAAATGTAGACCTAGTGATCAAAGCGACTTTACTTGGTGAATGTGCTTAATGAAAATATGAAGCATTATGATACTTTACTCGGTGAATGTGCTTGATGAAACGATGAAGCATTGTGCTTAGTGAATATCAAGGCAAAGGCCTACACCTAACATCAAGAATAATAATTAGTGAAGAGTGTAGGACGATTAAAGCAATAGTAAAGGACTTCCCACTCTACAAAGCAAAGGGCATGCTGAGTATAGTTCCAATTGCTTGATGTCCTATGTTGGACCTTGAAGAATACATTTGAGGTTTTCAGTTGGAGTTCCTCAAGCATATTTTTTGAAACTTAAGAAAATGAATAACCTAACCACCACGCAAATGAGAATGGATTTCCATGCAAGGGGAACACTAAACATGTTGTATTTGATAACACTCTCACATAAGGAAATAGAAGTCAGAAATTCATTCATCAAATGTTAGAATAACCTAGTCCACCCATTGAAAATAACATAATGAGGCTATAGTTACACACATCAACCACAATAGTTAAAAAGTAATAAGAAAAAAATTATAAATAAAATATGAATTAACCCAACACTAATCACATCATAATATAATATAATGACATGTTAAATGTCCACACCATTAATTTCTCTTATTTTCTAAGAACATTAGAAACTATACTAAGATGACATTACATTAAAATATGACATTAATTTCTCTTCATTTCTAACAACACTAGAAACCATACTAAAATGACATTGCATCATTTTACGAAAAACCATACTAAAATAACATTACATCATTTTTAGAAATGACATAAATTGTGAAAATTTTTGAATAAATAAATTAACACAAAAATTCTTTGGATTACCAAAAATTTATTCAACCAACCATGTCAAATTCCTATAAACCACTAATAATTCCATACGAGTTGAAATTTCAACCAACTTAATTTCACTTCAAAGTTGGGCCACTCACAAATTTTGAAGGGTGATAGTATAGCAATCTACATCTAGTTGTTTAGTCAATATTTTAGTCAATTTTTTTAATAAATCCTTCAATTAAGATCGATTACAAGAGATTTGAAATTTTGTATCCTGAAATAATTCCGAGGGAAAATGAAAATCCAAAATAACAAGCATGGAGTAAATCATATCTAATCATTGCGAACATGAGCATCATCGACATTCTCACGCGGGTGGACGCCATCTACAAAAAGTATGAAAGTACGATATTGACAAACAGAGGGAGAATCACATCTCCAGAAACAATGCCTTCGTTAGGATTCAATACTCTTGTCAAGTCCAACATTGATGTCTCAAAGCTGGTTAGTAATCCCTACATTTCGCTTGGCTTGATTTTTAAAATGCTGGTAAAAATTTCTAAATTTTGTGGCTTTTTTGGTACCAAAAAGTCGAAGACATAGCAAAATAGAAGAATAGGGCAGTGGTCACAACCCTAAATGCTAAAATTCGACACACCAAGGCCAAATTTCATGAAGATATTCCAAATTTGTGGAAATTGGCCCAAAATAAAGGTCAGGATTAGTTATCCTTAATTTTATCCAAGTGTTTTTAATGCCTTTCTTAGGGTTTTGTAGATTTTCTCTTCAATTACTTAATATTTTAATGATGTAGCAGCCTTTTCATCTCAATTTTGAATGGCATAGTTCCAAAAAGCTCGGATTTGAACTTGTTTCAGAGCATCACCTATTCCAGAAAACTAATTGGTAAGGAGGCTTTAAAAATCCACTTGTCATATTATTGCATATTTTATTTCAAATCTACACCAAAAATATTGATGTAATCTTCTAGAGTTACAAAATTGTAATATTCTTTTAATATGTTCCTACATAAAGGGAATCAACAAGATTACTTTTATTGTCATAATATCAAATGTATGTTTGACAAAATTCTATGTCACTATATCCCTGCTATCCACAACCTCAACTATTGTTTATTGAGCAGCATCTTCAACCACTTCCTTACCAATACAAGACATGTTGAAGGCATATACATTTCCCAAAACGATAGACTAGTTCCCCCTTTTCCAACACCAGAAACATACATCTTAGATATTTCTGGAAGGATTGCTCCACTAGGTTTCAACCAATGATCATGATCATAAATAAATAAGCTGAGCAATGATTCAGAAAATAGGCATTATCCTATCCACTCGCTCACTATCCCATTTAAAGTTTGACTTTAAATTTCCATGCATTTTTCAATATATTTTATCATGTTGTGGACTACAGTAATAAATCCACGCGAGTTTTGATTTTTGGAATTCTCACTTTCTTCTTTGAGCATGTTATTTTATTTTCCAACCTGACAAGATATAAATTTCATCTTCTCACTTGCTTCAGCTGCAATTACTTTTACATCTCCTACCTGAGATGCAAATAAACTTAAAATCCTTATTCCACATCCAACATCCATAACCAGAGCTCTCTTAAAAAGAGAAGTATTTTTAAAAACAACTCCCTTGTATGCATCCATCCGTTCCATATCACTAAACATTTCCATGTGAATTACAAATAAACTATAAGCACCAAAGTAACTCTCATTGATGCTCTTAATTTTATTTTCTGCCACATTTTCAAAAATTAATTTGGATCTTTTATCCTTTGTCTTCACAAGAGAATATTGTTGATAAGCTTTCTCTGTTGTGATGAAACCATTGGACTTATTTTTATTTTTATTGAGATTATACACTTCTTTTATGTTATTAGTTTCACCAACACCTATAACTTTACCAGCTGACTTTGTGGTGCTAATATTAGTAAGAGATAAATCTGAGAGTTGAACATGAATAGTATTGGCTAAGTAATTAATGTGAATGTGGCTCTTATTACAATCTCTCATTAGGCCATGCCAAGCAACATATGTAGGCCTCTTCCTTGACATGCTAAGGAATATACCTATCTCCGGCAACTGTGGTGCATTACCTTTGGTATCTGGTTGCACCTCATTCCTTAGCCTACATCCAATGACTGTAAGTCCCAATTACTAGGAAATCCAGGTTTACCATGAAAGGGATAAAATAAATAATGATCATAATGGCACCTTTTTACTCCACATACCACATAATGCAACCAGGTTCAGACCCAGAATGACTCATGGTGCATAGGATACATCCACTCAAATATAAATTCTAGATTCAGACCCAAAATGACTGTAACAGTGCATAATATAGGCCCACTCAAATCTAAATTCTTTGCACAATGGACACTCAAAGGTATTTATTCCAAAATAGTTAATCAACAAATTTCTCTAAAATAATACCAACGTTTCACATTTTAAGTCATATTACTTAGAATTACAAGAGTTTATATGAACTAATGAACAAAAATGTATATTTTTCTTAAGTGTTCACATGTAAACAACACAAATCTATGTACATGTATTTTTCTTCATTTATTTACAGTAAATTTATTGTGTTGATCAGGGAGTTGAAAATTTGTCGTGTCTTTGTGACTTCAAAAGCACCACCTATATAGCTCAACATTGTATCAATCGAAGTTGTAATTCCAAATATTTGATGTAAAAAAAAAAACTTTTCAATTTAGTAGTCTTTTATTCTATGCATCCCTGAAATTGGTTTTTGGTGGGTCTAGAGCGCATTTCTGGAACTTGGAAACCACCTTGCAATCATTTCTTGGATGTTGTGCATATTTTACAAATTGAGTATATGAGCTAATAAAAGGGTGCTTGCTAAATGTGAAAATATGCTTGAAGCTTCCACCTAATATTAGGTACAGTGGTGAGTCATGTTGATGGTGAAATTTTGGCATTTTTTGAATCACCACATCTTCCTCCACCATTTTATTCTCTAGGAATCTTGATCATTACTACCACCTATTCCTCTTTGTTTTCAAACTAAGGAAAGTGAAGTGAGTCATTGGGGTCGTTGGTGAAAATATATAAAAAAATGTGAGAAAATATTTTGGGTTTCTTGTACCTGAGGAAAGGATGGATAAAGGGCCTTTTTTCATGTGCCTTCCACTTTGTAAAAATATTCTTTTGTCTTGCAACTACAAAAAACCCTCTTTTCATCATTGTCATGTACTTTTAACTGTTTCTAAAAGAAAAAATGTGGCAGGATAGGATTTGGGGGATTTTCTACAAATTGTAATGAAAAATAAAAAAGTGTAGGCATGCACCTCCAGTGCGGTGATAGCAAGGTTTCCTATTTATAATATTCTAAACTTATTATTATTATTACTATTTTGTTTCTTTCTGACTGTTTCTCCCTGGTCAAGGTGTTTCTCAATTTTTCAGCTTTGAATGCTAAGCATGATGCTTGATGTCTTGCAATGGAAATATCTCACATATTAGAATAGGTCCAAGATATAGTTATGCTACAATAACGCAAATTGTGGAATATTTGCTCAATTCCTACTACTGAAAGCATTGCCATTGTGACCCAAGTGCTATGTTCCCACAACTAGAAGGTTAAGGCATTGGGAAAAAGAGAATGTTGTGTGTGTTGATGTTACACACAGGGCATATTTTTGAAATCCATTTTTCCTATCATGTGCAAGAGTCAATTGCATCTGCAAGATGCACATAGAATTCTCTTTGCCCAATAAAATAACCTCCTAGAATTGCATGAGCTTCTACCCTCTTTAGATTAAGGAATTATCCAGAACTTTGTCACTCTTGGTTCATATTTATCCTGTGAGTTTAGTCTGATTGCAAGAATTTTGCCTTCACATTCCTTCTCAATGGTTCTTCCATAACCTTAGAGCTACTCGGGTTTTGGGTTGTTCCCTAAATATTTCTTGGGGTCTGGACCAACCTCTTGATCTGCTGTAGCATTTATATACCTCCAATAGTTATATCACTTATCATAGGCATATTTTTTTCTCCAAAATGTCGTTAATCTCGCAAAAGGGTGCATTCTAATTTAAGATTCTTTCTCCCACAACTCAACATGTTGTGTGCAATGTGGTGCTTGTTGGTTGATTTTGATGGCTTCTACAAACTAGTTATTAGACAATGTTTCTAACCTCTTAGGAAGGAGCTACTTAGTGGTTGATGCCTCTCTGACAATTGCTGGTATTGATTGTACACTCATGTATACATTTACTTCAATAGTAAGAAAGTTAATTGCAGTAGTCTTCAGTAGTATGGTTTCATCTTTATATCCTTTATACAATGAAGAGACTCTGATGTATCATGTAATATTCCTAAATTAGCATGCAACTAATGGGAATATTAATTTTTCTCTTAACATCTAGTTAGATGAATATATGGGTAAGGAGGCCCATAAGTTGCTTAAGTAGGCATAAAATCCCTCTTAATGTGAAAAGTGATCATGTTAATAACTAGATCAAACATCCTCTTGTGTGGACAAGGTCAATTTTGACCAAGTCAACAGCATTAATATGTGAGGGGTGGAACATAAATAAAGACAAATCAGTGTGAATGAAGGTCAATCTAGCTAGTCAGAATAAAGAAACCTTGGGTGTGAATGGAGACTAAGTCATGGTTGACTAAATCAAACATCATTGTAAATAGAAGAGTGGGACTCATGGTGACATCGTAATTTTGGAGGATGAGCCTTTGTTTGGAAGTAACCTCATAATTGGGTGGGACCCATGGTGAGGAAGCTCATCATATATATAATGGAGGGAATGGAAACCATATCGGGCATGATTGAAGATTATATTTTGTATGTGGTTTGTTATACTTCTTGCATTCTTTGGATGTTTAGCTAAGTTTGCTGCAATGTTTAGGGAAAGGTTTTTCTCATGCAGGAATTCCCCATTTCTTCCTGGATAACTTGTTTAAGGGATCTAAGAGGTGTGTTGAGTTTGCAACAAGATTATGAGCTTAGTGGAAAGAAGTCGCCTTCACTAAGTGGGCCCGCAGGCTATTTTTGGCGCAAGTCTATTTTTAGACTATGTCTATTTTTAGACATGTCGATCATATTCTATGAGTTGCATGATGCTATTTGTGGATGGTTGGTCAAGTTGGGAAAATAGATGGACTTCTATTTTTAGACATATTGAGTGGAATCTATTTTTAGATTTCCAGTCTAAAAATAGATATGTCGAATATTATTAGCTCTTAATAATATTTGGACTATAAACATTATCTTATATTCTTAAAGCACTTCAATTAAGTGCACATATGTGGCACAAGAGCTGACAGAAGGAATTACACTATTCCTGAGGGTTAAGTGGAGCTATTGCATGTATACATCAATTAGAACTGATGTGACAGAGTTTGGTGGAGTTATTGAGGTAGTTGATGGAGTTGTGTTCAGTTTAACTGAGTTAAACATAGTTGAGCTAGTTGTATCTAGTCTAACTGATTGATACACTAGTGAGAGTGGTATGAATTAATTATTAATTAATTCACTAATTATTAACTCATTAATCAACTAAAGAATACATCAGTTAACTACAGTGCATGGACAGTTTCAGTGGAGACCAGTAAAGAGGTAGGTGAAAGAGCAAAGGCAGATTATCAAGCCAGGATTATATCACACTATGAATGGTAACAACTGGAAGTGATTGGATATGATAATGAGGATTGCGTGAGCACAAATGGACCAATTCAAGTTCATTCAGAGCCATTATTCAGTAGTGATTGCGCAGTAGAGGCAGGCTATCAGGTGGCAGAGATTGGAGCATGTGATTTGCTAGATCGGGCTTGATTAGTGTGTAGCAATTAGAGATTGTACTGAGAGCTTTGTGAGGAGCTTTGTATAATGATTGTTACATGATCTCTATGACATATAATATATAGATAGTTGGGGGTTTTCAGCTTTAAGCTTTCCCATAAAATAATGTGTTCATATGTGTGATTGTTTATGGTTTTAATGTGCACATGCGATTGTTTTTATTTCCACAATGATCAATGGTAGAAGAGATTCTGTATTGTGCATGAAGTTAAAATAGTGTGTGATCAGGAGAATCTCGGTGTATAACACATGTGTTATTAAAATTTATACAAGGTGCATCCTATGCTACATTTTCCACTATTTGGTGTTAGGCCAAGTAGTCACCTTCAGAAAAAGCACAGTCCCTTTCAGAAATTGCATTATTTCTTAAGGTATTGCAGTGGAGGGGTTTAAACCCTTGTTTTATGAGCTAGTTTCCCAGGAGGAAGATCAGCCTTTTCCCTCGAAAGCTAGTAGAAGGAGCTACAACCATTTATTTGCATGATCAACAATAATTATGTATCAAACCATAGTGTGATTTAGCCAGATCCCCCAAGAGACATGCTTCTCTTTGCATTATGTTTATCAAGAAACCCTGTTTTCGTCATCTTGGGATTGCAAAGAGGCTAGATATTTGTTTTTTATCCTCATTGATTAATAAGTCATCAGATTTGTTTTATCTTTATATTTCTGAGTATAAACCCTAAAATAACTACGATGTCACTTTCTGCAGTAATTTATATGTTGCAATAGTCTTGGGGTTTCAATGTTTTTGGGTTGTTTTGGGCATAGGAGGCCGGTTTAACTATGTAAAATTGATTTGTTTCTAATTTAATTTTAAATTTGTTTGATATAATGTCATATCTAATGGATCCATGGGCTGCATTCATCTGTTAATGCATATAATTCTGAAGAATACGTTTTTAATGCATGTATTGTTGATTTTCCCATTTGGGAATATTACAGTGGTATCAGAGCTCTAATCTTGGCTCATCCTGTGCATTTCAACCATTATGGAGTCTTCTCATGAGAAGGAGAGGATCTCAAAAAGGGATCAAGGCAAACCCTTATTGACTGGAGGGAAGAAGTTCTCAAAACTTCTTCTACACACTTTGCATGGCATCAGTAAAGACATCAAAGAAATGAGGAGGGAAAAACATGGAGATCCCTCAATAAGATTTGGACATGAGGAAAGCTCTAATTCCTCATATTATGGGTGTGAGTATTCAGCCACACCATCAGATCTAAAACGCTCTACCAGCCATATGTTCATGACAAATGAGTTGGAGAAAGGAGATGTGCCAAAGAAGGAGACTCTTGGTGATTATTTGCAAGAGTATGAATCTCAATCTAAGAGGTTCAAAGATCACTTGAACTTCCAAGGGTTTTTCAAGATCAAGGAGGAAAGAAGAACAAGGGGCAAGCATCATGGTGAGGGTAGATTCTTTCTATCTACTTTTGATGGCTCACCTAAATGTCCAGCTAGGGTTTGGGTGGAGGAGCTAGACACCTATGTGCAGCAATATCAAGTTTCAGAAAAAGAAACCATTAAAGTAGCAGCACTGCATTTTGAAGGTAAGGCTTATGTTTGGTGGTTTTTTGAATCCTTTTCATTAAAGAATGAAAATACATATACTTATGAAAATTTTATTACAAAGTAGTGGAAAGGTTTGATGAAAAGTTTTATGAAATACCTTTTATGGAGCTAATCAAATCAAAACAAACAAAACCTTAGCATGGGTTGGAAGGATCTATAAACCCAACTCCATTTCAGAAAACCATTGAGGGGGATGAAAACTTGTATACCTTGCTAAGGGCAGAGTCCCCATTGCATGAATAAATTTCTTCTCAAAAGAAAGACATGGAGATTCCTTCTTCAAGGGAAGACCAAGATCTAAGGTCTCTCATTGTTGATGAGGCATTCTCAACTATTGATGAGGAGGAAGAGAAGGCTAGAGGTAACAGCGTTGTCATATCAAGAGAACATCCAGTACCTCATGAAGAGGAATATGGAGCACTTGCTCCAAGGAGGGAAACTCTTGCACTCTTGCAAGGAGTTCCAAAGAATCTCACATATGGAGATCATGGCACAATCCATGTGTAGCATGTGCCATCATTGGCAAATGGTGATATCTTGAAGAGAGAAGGATATAAATGGGAGGACAAGCATCATATGATGAGGAGCACACACCCCTCTCTATTTCAGAAGTTTGATTTACAAAAGAGGCAGGAGGATTTGTGCAGTGAAGGAAAGGACAAATCAATCCACACACATATACATCCTGCTCTATGCCTTGATGTCTCTTTGCATGGAGGCATTCCACCAGGGAGACCCCCTGATTGAAAGAAGAATAAAGTGTTCTCTCAACTATGTGCAACAGTGACATATTTGGCTAAGGAAGGAGCCTTGGGAAAAGGTAGCACAACACAGAGAATCTTTGATGGGTTCAAAGGAGAGGTAAGAAATTTTCTGAAATGGACATTGCTATCTCCCACTCGGCTATTTGCACTGGAAAAGGAGAATTTAGAAATCTATGATGACATGAGCATGATATCAAAAGGCCACTCCATATCTTTTGAGAAACCAATGATATCTCCACACAAAAGAAATATTTATCAATATGACAAGAGGGTACCAACACTCTTGCATGCATGGGCCAAATTAAGGAAGTTTTGGAAGGAAAAAACTTTTCAAGGGGAGGTTGACTTCCATCTACTTCAATCTTGTCTTGAGCGAGATCAGTTATAAGAGAGGCAACAAAAGAAAGGTGATATTACTCCAGCATGTGACTTTGGCATCAAGCATGTCAAAGAGGAGAGCCATGTTATGACAGTGGTGACAGTGAGGATGCATTTCATATTTCTACAAGAAGTCATTATTGTTGGGGAGAGCTTTCCAGATCCATATTGGTAGTCCCAACTATTGGTGGAATATTCCAAGAACATCTTCACATGTAAGGTTCTGGATGGGCAAGTGATGAATAGGAGGTATAAAGTGGTGGAGGGAGTCATTTATTCTCATGATCAGATATATTTGAATAAAGACTCCAAGCTTAAGGATGAACTACTTTATGCCATACCCCTATAAGATCTTTGGTTTCTAAACCCATCAATACTGCTAGAACACATCATACTACTTGGAGGGATTCCATGGGATAACCTCCTAAAGAGGAGATTCCTATTATCACACAAGGAAGTGCATATATTGTTTGCAAAGTCTGTGAGGGACACATAGCTCTTGGGAAGAGTTATCATTACCACCTCCCTTATTCATTGGGTGAGAGAGTTTTCCATCCATGAGCTACCTCATTGATTGAACTGTTAAAATGTTAAAGTGTGAAGACCTGAAGTACTTATAAACATCATGATGTATTTACTATATACTTGTATTTTCTTACCACACATGTGTAGGGCATTGCTCCAAGAGGAGGCACACTTCCTTATTTGCTTCATGGGTTACTTGGGGCCATGAGCAATGTTGATGTTGACCATTCCTTAGAAGATTTTTGGGAGATGATGTACTCTTCATGGTGTGATTCATTAACACCAACCATCATACACCTTCTCCAAGCATGCAAGAAGAATGGGGCAGCAAACAAGTGGTGGAGAGAACACTTGTTGGATCATAGTCTATTGCAGTTAGGAGCAAAACTGCGCTGGTTGCACATGAGGGACCATTGTCCTTCTCCTTTAATACATATGGCACCTAGCATGACTTTAATTGTGATTCCATATGTTGAAGATGTTCTTATCTTTGTTGGGAACATGATTGGAGGAGAGACACATTGGTTGGATGTGTCCTTGGGGAAAGAAATTTCCCACACCTTTTACACTACATGCTTCAAGGAGAGCATGGTAGATGATATGGCCACTATAGTAGACCACTTTCCACTTGTTTCTTTATGAGGTGAGCCATATGATTGTTTTGTGCATGCCTCTCATGAGCATTTGGGAGGAGCTTTTCTATGAATTACCAAGCTGGGAGGTGATTCATTTCATTTTGATGATAGCATGGAGATGGGAGTCTTTCATTGGGAATGAAGTCCCCCATGATTGTCATCACTTCTACCTTGAGGAGGCCTTTGAACAGGAAGAAGGTTTCCATATAGACCTTCCATTCTTAAATGATGAGAGCCATTTGGTTTATCCACCAAAGGCCAACTTACACATTTGGAAGGAACCATTGGGAGGCAGAATTGTTGCAGAATATTTGAAGCAATGGTGGAGACTGTTGGGAGTGAAGGCCACAAGAGGAGGAGGGGAGATTTTGAAGCAACACCCTTGCAGTTGCTTGAGGACAAGCAACATTTGGGAGGGGAAGACTGTAATATTCCTAAATTAGCATGTAGCTAATAGGAATATTAATTTTGCTCTTAATATCTAGTTAGATGAATAAATGGGTAAGGAGGTCCATAAGTTGCTTAAGTAGGCATAAAATCCCTCTCAATGTGAAAAGGGATCATGTTAATAACTAGATCAAACATCCTCATGTGTGAACAAGGTCTAATATGTGTGGACAAGGTCAAGTTTGACCAAGTCAACAACATTAATATGCGAGGAGTGGATCATAAATAAAGACAGTTCGGTGTGAATGAAGATCAATTTAGCTAGTCAGAATAAAGACACCTTGGGTGTGAATGGAGACAATGCATGGAGACTAAGTCATAGTTGACTAAATCAAACAGCGCTGTAAATAGAAGAGTGGGACTAATGGAGACAACGTAATTTTGGAGGAGGAACATTTGCATGGAAGTAACCTCATGAATGGGTGGGACCCATGGTGAGGAAGCTCATCAACTATATAATGGAGGGAATGGCAGCCATATGGGGTATGATTGAAGATTATGATTTGATAATTGGGTCTGTTTAGACTTATTGCATGCTTCAGCTGTTTAGCTAAGTTTGTTGCACTGTTTAGTGCTAGGGTTTTCTCATGCGGGAATTCCCCACTCTTTCTTGGAGATCTTGTTTAAGAAATCTGAGTGGAGTTTTCTGGACTTCATTTCCACTATCCAACACTTGGCGAAGCAGTCACCTTCAGCAACAACGCAGCCCCTTGCAGAAACTGCGTTATTTCTTAGGGTGTTGCAGTGGAAGGGTTTAAACCCTTGTTGTTGGAGCTAGTTTCCCAGGAGGAGGATAAGCCTTTTTCCTGGAAAGCTAGTAGGAGGAGCTACAACCATTTCTTTGCATGATCATCCATATTTATGTAGTGCTTCAGCCATAGATCTACAACATATGCCTCTTGTATTTCATGTTTAGCAAGAAACCCTTGCCGGGTCATCTTGGATTTCTGTAAAAGAGGCTAGATCTCTATTTTTGGGCCTCATTGATTAATATAAAGCAGATATATTTTGTCTCTCATATTTCTTAGTACAAACCCTTAATAAACTGCACTATGAATTTATGCAATAATTCTTGTTGCAATAGTCTTGGGGTTTCAGTGTTTTTGGGTTGTTTTGGGCATAGGAGGCTTGTTTAACTATGAAAAAGTGATTTTTTTTCTGATTTACTCTTGTATTTGGTTGATATAATGTCTTATCTAATGGATCCATGGGCTACATTCATCTGTTAATGCATAAATTTCTGGAAAATGTGTTTTTTGTGCATATATTTTTGGTTTTCCCATTTAAGAATATTACATATCATTATATTTATATAGTAGTAGTAAGTATCAGGTACAACCATGAGGGTTTCATAATAAACAATACATTAATGAGGGTTTCCAAAGGATAGAAGTATAGTTGCATCACTATTGAACACTTGTGTTGAACAACATCCTCTACAACAAAGTAAGGGTTTCTTCCATACATCATTCTATGGAAATATAGAAAAAATGCTTACATTGTCCAACATTTTTAGTAAGTGTTTCTGGAGTAATTTTTTTTTATTAGGATATCATTTTTATATCAATATTTAATTTAAGTGGGTCATTTTCCCTGGTACGGTTCCAAAAAATGTTTACAAAAGTATATTTTAAGTGGGTCATTATTCCTGGTACGAGAGCCCATAGGAGTTTGTTTGATTTATTATTATTTGAGGGAGGTTGGGTGGTGCTAGGTAGGTGATTGAATTCACCTTCAGGTTGTGGCTTAAAATCACTTTAGGGTGGTAGGGCGGTGCTAGGGCAAGTTGGATTTTGCATGGAAATGGAGCATCCTTCTACTAGGTGTTGATAAAACAGGGTGTAGGAGTATCCTTTCAGGAGTTGGAGCTACCTAAGAAGACTAGAACACTTTCAATAAAGTAATAGGGAGATGGAATTTCCATTTTAGCTAGATATGAAATATTTTTGTACTCACAAATTTATTAGAGAAGCGTTCGATGGTTTTTCTCCTGGAAGGGTTTCCACCAAAAACATTTGGGGTCTATTTTCTATTTTTGTTCACTACTAATTTATGTTTAATTGATGCACTGAAAATAAAAATTAACTAATTGTAAGATAAATATTGATTCACCCCCCTCTCAGTGTTTCCAACAATGCCAATTTCAAAAGCTCCACATTGTATGAGCACGCCAAAATTTGTACAATTAAAGTTGTAGTTGGAAAAAATGTTGGATAATGGGTATAGCATACCTAGTGTGTCACCTTGGGGAGCCCTGATATTATTCATAAATAATAAGGATGGCATGTCATGGCTATGCATCAAATACCTGCAACTGAATAAATTCATAGTGAAAAACAAATTACCTACTACCCAAAATTGATGACTTGTTCAATCAACTAACAGGGGTTGCAATTTTCTCTAAGAGAGATTTTAAATCTCATTACCATAAATTTTGAACAAAATTCAAGACAAGGTATAGACACTATGAATTTGTGGTGCTGCCATTTGACTCACAAATTACCTAACCACATTTATGTGCCTAGTGAGCAATGTATGATATGTATATGTAATTTCTTGAGGATTATGTTAAATTTTGCAATTTATTAATAAGTGTTTTAAGCCTCTTATGTAAAATTATTAAGCACATAAACATGAATTAAAATTTCATATTTTGCAAAAAATCAAGAGACAACATCACCATAACAGTAAACAGAAAGCGGCAAATGATGAAGGAGTTGACCCCTCCTGGGCTACATTTTTTGGTCCAACTTCCAATGGTTGGGCTTCTTTCATTATGCTCAAAACATGGTGCTTAAATCAAGTTAAAGTGCTCAAATTGCTTCAATGATATCTCCAATGGCTTTAGAACTGTCAAAAACCCCTGTCTTGCCTCTTTTTTCTCCCAAAAAGGCCAAAACGTGCAAAAGATCTCATCTCCCAAAGTTTCTCTGCTATTTGTTCTACAAATTTCCCTTATTTCGGCCCTAGGTGACAATTTGCATCTTTTTCTACAACATGGGGCGACATTTTGGTCTGTCTTGTCACCTCCTTAATCGCGTCCGTGAGGCCCTGTTCCCGGCTAAAAGTTCGCCATGTCACAAAGTTTCTATCGTTAATCTCACAATTCTTGTTAGTGGTTGATTGACCTAGGTTCTTGGGTAGTGATCTATGGTAGAGTTTGAGTTGGGTTAGTAGAACCCTACCCCTGACAGGTTCCATTATGCTCCTGGTCATACTTCAGTGATGGCATGAAACTGTTGGCAATTGCACCATGTGAATGTTGGCTTGCTAAATTGTTAACATTTCGATAATCAACCATGTTGCGTATAAACCTAGGCATTGAAATTTTGTCAAAATTCCATGTGAACAATGCTTGAGCTCAAATTATTAAACCGTCGACCAACAATTTCATAACCCTCGAGTTATAATGACATGAAACTTTGGGTATGTGTATTTTTGGTTATAATATGGTTTATTTATATTTAAATCTCCAATGAATACATACCATGTCAAACTTTGGTAATGTGGATTTACATAACAAATAAATTTTAGGCTGGGGTTAGCCCCTAACCCTGGTCTTTTGACCGAGGTCGGGGATTAACCTCAGTCCCAACCCTGATGGCGTTTACAAGGAATCTTAAATAGGAGTGGAGATCTACATGGTTAAGAACCAAACATAGTGCAGACGGTTGGAGGCATGGTTAGTCCGTTGGAGGTCTTGAGTTATGTTAGGGTCCTATAATTTATAGGATCTCAAGGTGATTGAGTATTTTATCTCAGTAATATTATATTGTAAATAATTTTCAATCTACAAATGCTTTCAAATATATATATATATATATATATAAGAAAATTAAAAGAGGGTATATTTAAAAAAAAAAAATAAAGAGAAAAAATAAGAAAAGAAAGAAAAATTGAAAAAAGAATAAAAATGAAATCAGAACCCCACAAAAGAAAATAACACTGAAAGTGCTACAAATTCAAATACCACTACTCATAGATATTTTATTTTGGTCAAATGAAATAAGATTGTGTGTAGCTTGTTTAAAATGCCACAATTACTAGCTATTTGTTTAAACCATACAACTTAATCATGGTTAAACAATTTTGAATTTTTGTAAATTAGGTTAGAGAATAAATATTTTCCAAACAATCTAATCTTGGTAAATCAATAGTTAGGTATGAAATAACATTGATTCAAATGTTTAATCTGAATAAATAGGAGAAATAAGTGATAGGATAGAGTAGATTTTTCATTAAAAAAAGGAAAATTGGGTTTTCTAGTCTAAATGCACCCATAGAAGAAATAAAATAAAAAATGTTAGTTTAGAAAAAAGAACTTGAATTTGAAAGGGTAGGTAGAAGCATTTCATTTTTAAAATATTTGAAAATGATTTATCCTAAGTTTTAATTTTCACTATGCATCAGGCGCATAAAGGGATATATATCATTTTATTATGTTTTATCCTAAATTTTTAATCAAAAGTCAGAAAGTGCAACCCAACAAAATGTATTGTCACATATGGTTAAATAGCCCACAGTTGTCCAAATCACAATATGCTTGCTCCCCAAATCGATGACCCTTATTGATTTTCGGCCCCCCTCTCCATCCTCAGTTTACCACAGGGGAAAGGGGGGGGGGGTCCAAAAAATTTGTTTTCCCGCTTGGTCCCACTACCACATGGACTCCCCTCCAAGTTTAGCACCCCCCTGTCTAAACCACTAACTGATTACTACCCCCTCTGAAAAACACTCATCCCTCACTCTATTATTGTTGTCCCTACCCGACACCTCCTCCATTCCTGTTTTTCCACATTGTCGAGCCATTTCCAATAAAATCGCTTCCTGGGTTTATCTGTTGAACATTTAATTACCTTTTGATGACCTTTAATCCAACGGACCCGCGCCATCTGCAACAGAAAATCGACATCCATTATATAAACCCTCTAATCGATCTTCTTCAACCTTTAATGTTACATTTATTCAGCAAGATAAACAATTTCACAGGTTTTCTAGTGCGCCAATTTTTTTATCATCTGATCAGTTTGCAATCAAGCATCTGTACCTTTCCTTCCTCCTTCAACTAATCACATGCCTACTACGCATTCCTAGTAACCTTTTTCCTCACAATTCCATCAAATTCTTCAGAATTAATCATGCCTCCTAAAAAGAAAAACTAGGAGGATCCTCTGAACCCTTTAGTCCATCCTCACATAGACTTAGACCATATTCCTTTAGCAGATAGAGATTGTAAGATCACAGAAACACACTCTGAATTTGAATTATTTGAAATATAATGCTGGCTGGAAGATAAATACGTTGATAAAACAGACAATATTGGAATTTTGGAGTCCAATATCTTGCACTACATATTCCCTCACACCTTCCATGCCCCCAAATTCATCAGTAAATGCCAAGCATGCTACATTCCCAATCAAAGAGCTATTATTTCCCCTACTAGTGAAATCCTTTTCACCATCATTGCACAGTCAATAAATGATCTGAAAATGGTATGGATAACTTGTATGTATTTCAAGAACCTACCACTCAGTTTTAATTAAAATGATCTAGCTTGTACTTGACAATTTTGCGGAATTATTTACTTGAAAGTGGTATATGAATTTTTATTGTTCATGTCTCTTAACTTCATTTGTTCTTGCTGTAATTTAACATGTATGGTAGTAGCATAATGCAAAAAATAATCATTCAAACACAACAACAATTTTAATCTAGGAGTTCACCCAAAATCTCGTGGGCTATGTCTCCTTTGAGCTTTGTCATCATGACTCAGCTCTTTGGGATTATAGTGATTTTTTTTACAAGTAAATACTTAATTCCAATGAATACAACAATGATCCAAATGACTGAAAATACCATAAATATCCCTCTAATGGATGTCCAAATTCTGCAAATAGCTTTAGGCTCTTGATGACATGATTCTTTCTGTCCGTGCACTAAGCTACTCTGAGCTTCTAAATGGCACAAACTTCCTCAGAATTCTATTTAAATCACTGAAAAAAATATTTCCATATCTAATACCAATCAAACATCAAATACCAACTGATAAATTGCTCAAATTGAGCATTGCATTCCCCAAATAGGCTATCCTCCATGGTTTGCCCAAGGCTCCCCAAAGCTTCACATCAGCTTTTTGAGCTGTATAAGTTCTCAAATTTTTCTAAAACCAATTCCATTTTTTCCAAAATGTCTTAAATAGCCAATTTAGACTATTTTTTCATCAAAAACGGCCTCTGGCTGCTTCGGTTTCACCTCAATCACCAATCGGCACCCCCTGGCACTAGGGTCAAGGAAGGCATCTCTGCTGAGTTTTATACGTCTAGAAGTCTTAAAAACTTTCTGATACCCCTGTAATTAGATTTATAATGATTTTTTCAGTTAATAATGACCACTGGTTTACTGCAAATGGTCTCATACAACTCTTTCTAAACCATGCATTGCTGCTGGCCAAAGTTGGCACTAATGGCCCCTGGAACTTTACTGAAGCTTTTTGGCTTTAAAACGTTATCTAAAGGATCTAAAAACCATTTTATCAGATTCATAACATCTGAATTATCTAATTTATACAATTAGAACTCTGGAAAATGACTCTAACTCCCCTAGTTAGGCCTTAATTTGATTTGGTCTCATGGTGGCCCTGATGGCTCCTTCATTTTCCCTGAAGAAAAAAGCTCTGAATATCACCTCCATTCGATCTAAAACCTTATTCCAAAGTCTTCAGAAGGTTGAAGAGACCCAAAATTGACCAAAATTTTATCCAATTTGGTTCAATACTGAGAGAGTTATGACCAAAACAACCTTGCCCCAATTTCCTCCACTAAATGTGGGGCAACTGCCAGTTAACTCCACTAAAAGTGGAAGTGTGCCTAAATTTGGGAGCGCCTCTAGAATGTCCACCATATTAAACTGCACTTAACTGAAGCTTGATTAAATATTAAACCTGAGATTAGGCTCCTTCAGCACTCTTAACATTAAGCTCCCACACTGGTCATATGATGAGGTTCTATGGGAGGAGGGCTAGCCCCTCCATGCTCCGCCGAACCCACTCGACATTCAAAGTGCAATAAATTCTTCATACGGTGTCCGTATTTCGAACCATTTATGGAAACAGAATCAGGAAGACTAGACCTATGCAACCATATTGGTTTCAATTCAATCCTGTAACTTTGAATTTTGAGCTAATCCTTAGGTCCTTGATCCAATTCTGATCACACCTCCCAAATGAGAAGCTTTTGGACCCCAAAAGCTCTCTTGGACTACTAAAACTGATCTGTACAACAAATTATATTATTGCACCCTCTTCTCTTCAACCTCCAAAGACTTGCCTTGCATGGCTAGTGACTTTTAACCACAACTAGAAATCAATTCACACTTCTCTTGCTCGAGGTGCTTATCCTCCTGTCAAGAGTTGTCTTTCTTGCAGTCTCTTAGAAAGTTTCTGGAGAGAAATTTATAGAAGGAATATGAACTTTGCTACCTTGATCAATGATCCAAGGTGGCTCAAACATAAGTCGTGCAACATGTGACATCAAGAACAAATCGTCATAAAATGTGCTATACAATTGACGCAAAATCAATGTAAAAAGTGTGCAACACAATCGACACAAGTCGACAAACATGTGTGACACAATCGACACAAGTCGATAAACAACATGATACATCTTGACAAACACACTTTCATGTATCAATGTACAATGAACCTATTTAAAGTTTTCTATTTACACATACAACTTCCATGCACATGTACACCTTCAACTCTTCCTTTCAAGTACGAACAAGTACATAGTCCCAGAAAAATATGGGTAGCTAAAGAGCTGAACTAAAAGATATTGCTTCAATATAAGTGAGTATCATACTCATATTTTACACCTCCATGGCGAAATTTTGCAACAACAAAGAAATTCCTTCAATTGAACTGCATTTATATGCAATCTTGCATAAAACTTTTCAATAGAAATACATGCATACAACTGAAATGTGCATATGTACAAAGGAGTATTTATTATTATGTTAAGAATTCCATCCACTTCTTTCCAAGCCACCTCCATGGTGACTTTTTCTGTTGTAACACTTCTTCATGCGAATCTTCCATTTTCACATCAATAATGGAATCCATAGTTCCACTTGCGCCAATATTTCTATCCTCTTGCTGCATGTGCTTTGGACGACTAGTTGGATGCAAAGTCCAACAATGGGAGACAAAATGTCCCCTCTTTTGGAAAAATGTGAAAAAATTATGCACTTTCTTTGAAAGTTGTCTTTGCCTCATCTGCTTCCTGTATGCTTTCTTCCTCATCCAGCATCTCGAAACAACATGGTAAAATTGACCACAATATGTACAACAAATCTTTCTTCCATTTAAGCATGAAAAATTATCATGCCTTGCATAAACACAATCAAATTGATCATGAGAAGATTTATACCTCTTGTACTACTTTGAATTTTCATCCTTTTTGCCTCTTTGAGGAGATGAACTAGTAGAGGCTACAGCTTTCATTTGTAGACTAACATCATCGTTCTTGTCTTGAAAACTATCTAAACTTGCATGCTCGCCATAAGCTGCATGTCTACCATATTCTTGCTGCAACAAAGGCTTAAAGCAATGGCAATCATCTTTGAAACAAATTTGACATATTTGCATCTTAAAACTAGGAATAAAATTTCTCTTTAGAGTAGCATCATGTGCCTTCAAGGATTTGGAGTCTTTGCCATTAAATTGCACATAACCAAGACCAAGATTCTTGGGTCGTTCCTCAACAAGAACAGGTTCAACCATGCCTTGTGCATGCTTGCCTAACCCCTTGCCTTCATAGCCCATTTTAATCATTAATCTGGACCATATACATCTTGTATGTTTTTCGAAATAACCAACACATCTTTCTAATGAGGAAACTAAAGACAAGTTAGAATGGATTACTCTTCCTCATGCATTTTCTTGGTCAAAGCCTCTTGTGCTTGATGGAGCTGTATCTCCATATCATGCAATTTTTGAAGAATTTTTTCCTTCTCTTCCTTCATGGCAAAAAATTGTTCACGAAGTTCAGTGCTTTCTTGTTTATCCTCAAACAAAATCTACACCATGTCCTTCAATATAATAAAGTCACACTTCATATCATCATCGAAGAATCTTGTGAAGGAGTAAACTTCACTTGTATAAGTTTTCATTATGATGTCAATGAACAAATTAACATAAAAAAGTTCTCAAATATTTCCAAAACAAATGACAAGCTTTTTTAACCAAATGGCTGTAAAGACCAACTCTTATTCAAGCAGCCAAACAACAAACAAACTCCAAGAGCTTCTTAACAAACAATCGTCAAGAGGGTTTATTCCAAAAGTGACCTTGAGGTCCCTTGGGGTAAGGAATATGCCTTAATGCCTTTTCTTCCTTTTTTTTCTCTCCAAGACTTAGCTAATCAATAGCTATCCCCAAATCTCAAGCAAACTCAAACATCAATCAGTTTTCAAACAGTAAAACAGTCAATATTTTACACTTTGTAAACACCTTTCAAGCTACAAAATCAATAAACCAAGTGATCTATCAAGAAAGAAACTATGCTCTGATACCAACTTGATTTGAAAATGGTTTGGATAACTTATATGTATATCAAGAACCTACCACTCAGTTTTCATTAAAATGATCTAGCTTGTACTTGACACTTTTCGGAATTATTTACTTGAAAGTGGTGTATGAATTTGTACTGTTTATGTCTCTTAACTTAATTTGTTCTTGCTATAATTTAGCATGTATGACAACAACATAATGCAGCAAATAATCATTCAAACACAACAAAAATTTTAATCTAGGAATTCACCCGAAATCTCGTGGGCTATGTCTCCTTTGAGCTTTGTCATCATGACTCAGCTCTTTGGGAGTATGGTAAGTTTTTTTACAAGTAAATATTAATTCCAAAGAATAAAACAATGATCCAAATGACTGAAAATACCATAAATATCCCTCTAATGGATGTCCAAATTATGCAAATAGCTTTAGGCTCTTGATGACACAATTCCTTCTATCGGTGCACTGAGCTACTCTGAGCTTCTAAATGGCACAAAATTCCTTAGAATTATGTTTAAATCACTAAAACCACTCTTGATTTATCCAATACATATCATACATTAAATACCAACTGATAAATTTCTCAAATTGAGCACTGCATTCCCCAAATAGGCCATCCTCCACGGTTTGCCTAAGGTTGCCCAAAACTTCACATCAGATTTTCGAGCTGTAGAAGTTCTCAAAATGTTTTTAAACCAATTCCATTGGTTCCAAAATGTCTAAAATAGCCAAGTTAGACTATTCGTTCATCAAAAAAGGCCTCTGACTGCTCTAGTTTTGCCTCAAACACCAATCGGCACCCCCTAGCACTAGGGTCAAGGAGCACATCTCTGCTGATTTTTTGACCTATATAAGTCTTCAAAACTTGCCGAAACCTCTGTAATTAGATTCATAATGATGTTTTCAGTTAATAATGACCAATATTTTACTGCAAATGGTCTTAAACAACTCTTTCTAATCCATGCACTGCTGCTGGCCAAAGCTGGCACTAATGGCCCTTGGAAATTTACTAAAGCTTTTCAGCCTTCAAAAGTTATCTATAGGCTCTGTAAACCATTTCATCAGATTCATAACATCTGAATTATCCAATTTATACTATTGTAACTCTAGAAAAGGACTCTAACTCCCCTGGCTAGGCCTTAATCTGATTTTGTCTCATGGTGGCCCTGATGGCTCCTTCATCTTCCCTGAAGAAAAAAGCTCTGAAGATCACCTCCATTTGACCTAAATCCTATCCCAAAGTGTTTATAAGGTCGAAGAGACCCAAAATTAAACAAAATTTCATCCAATTTTGTTCAATACTGAGAGAGTTATGACCAAAACAACTTTGCCCCAATTTCCTCCACTTAAAGTGGGGCAACTGCCAGTTAACTCCACTAAAAGTGGAAGTCCGCCTAAATTTGGGAGTGCCTCTAGTATCTCTGCCATATGAAACTCCGCTTAACTAAAGCTTAATTAAATATTAAACTTGAGTTTAGGCTCCTTAAGCGCTCTTAACATTAAGCTCCCACACTCGTCATATGATGAGGTTCCATGGGAGGAGGGTTGGCCCCTTCGTGCTCCGCCAGACCCACTCGGCATTCAAAGTGCAATAACTATCCTGATCTGAAAATGTTCTGGATAACTCGTATGTATTTCAAGAACCTACCACTGAGTTTAAATTAAATGATCTATTGACAATTTTGCGAAATTATTTACTTGAAAGTGGTGTATGAATTTTCACTATTTATGTGTCTTAACTTCATTTGTTCTTGCTGTAATTTAACATATATGACAGCAACATAATTCAGCAAATAATCATTCAAACAGAACAACAATTTTAATATAGGAATTCACCCAAAATCTCGTGGGCTACGTCTCCTTTGAGCTTTGTCATCATGACTCAGCTCTTTGGGATTATGGTAAGTGTTTTTACAAGTAAGTACTTAATTCCAATGAATATAATAATGATCCAAAGGACTTAAAATACCATAAATATCCCTCAATTGGCTGTCTAAATTCTGCAGACAGCTTTAGGCTTCTCGTGAACATGATTCCTTCTATCGGCGCAATAAGCTAATCTGAGCTTCTAAATGGCACAAACTCCCTCCGAGTTTTGTTTCTGTCACTCAAACCACTCTTGTTGTATCCAATTCACATCAAACATTAAATACCAACTGATAAATTGCTCAAATTTAGCACTACATTCCCCAAATAGGCTATCCTCCACAGTTTTCCCAGGGCTGCCCAGAACTTCACATTAGCTTTTCGAGCTCTAGAAGTTCTCAAAATTTTCTGAAACCACTTCCATTGGTTCCAAAATTATTTAAATATTCAAGATAGAGTTTTGGTTCATCAAAAATAGCCTCCGGCTTCTCTAGTTTCACCTCAATCACCCATCAGCACCCCTTGGCACTAGGGTCAAGGAAAACTTCACTGATGAGTTTTCGACCACTAAAAGTATTTAAAACTTGATAAAACCTCTGTAATTATATTTAAAATGATTTTTTCAATCAATAATGACCACTGGTTCACTACAAATGGTCTCAAACAACTCTTTCTAAGCCCTGCATTGCTGATGGAAAAAGAAGGCAAAAATTACCCCTAGAACTTTACTGAAGCTTTTCGGCCTTCAAACATTCCCTACAGGCTCTGGAAACCATTTCATCAGAATTATAGCATCTGAATGATCCAATTTTGACTATTGGAACTCTAGAAAAGGACTCTAACTCCCCTGGTTAGGCCTCAAACTGAATTTGTCTCATGGTGGCCCTGATGGCTCCTTCGTCTTCCCTGAAGAAAAATCCACTGAAAATCACCTCCATTCAACCTAGGCCCTATCTCAAAGTTTTCAGGAGGTCAAAGAGACCCAAAATTGACTAAAATTTCATCCAATTTGGTTCAATAATGAGAGAGTTATGACCAAAACAACTTTGCCCCAATTTCGTCCACTAAATGTGGGGCAACTACTAATTAACTCCACTAAAAGTGGAAGTCTGCCTAAATTTGGGAAGTCCTCTAGAATCTCCGCCATATTAAACTCCGCTTAACTAAAGCTTAATTAAATATTAAACCTGAGATTAGGATCCTTAAGCTCTCTTAACATTAAGCTCCCACACTGGTCATATGATGAGGTTCCATGGGAGGAGGACTCAGGGTTGGCCCCTCCGTGCTCCGCCGAACCCACTCGACATTCAAAGTGCAATAACTTCTTCATATGGTGTCTGTTTTTCGAACCGTTTGCAACACTAGAATCAAGAAGACAAGACCTATGGAACCATATTGGTTTCAACCCAATCCTGTAATTTTGAATTTTGAGCTAATCCTTAGGCCCTTGATCCAGTTTTGATCACACTTCCCAAATGAGAAGCTTTTGGACCCCAAAAGCTCTCTTGGACTATTGAAACTAATCTGTACAACAAATGAGATTATTGCACCCTCTTCTCTTCAGCCTCCAAACACTTGCCTTGCATAGCTAGTGACTCTTAACCACAACTAGAAATCAATTCACACTTCTCTTGCTTGATGCGCTTATCCTCCTGTCAAGAGCTGTCTTTCTTGTACTCTCTTAGAAAGTTTCTGGCGAGAAATTTATAGAAGGAATCTAAAAATTTCTACCTTGATCAATGATCCAAGGTGGCTCAAACATAAGTCGTGCAACATGCGACGTCAACAACAAATCGTCATAAAATGTGCTATACAATTGACACAAAATCAATGTAAAAAATGTGCAACATAGTCGACACAAGTCGACAAACATGTGTGAAAAAATCGACACAAGTCGATAAACAACATGATACATCTTGACAAACACATTTGCATGTATCAATGTATAATGAGCCTATTTACAGTTCGTTATTTACACATACAACTTCCATGCACATGTACACCTTCAACTCTTCCTTTCAAGTACCAACCAGTACATAATCCCAAAAACATGTGGGTGACTATAAGAGTTGAACTAAAGATATTTCTGCAATATAAGTGAGTATCATACTCATATTTTACACCTCTACGGAAAAATTTTGCAACAACAAATAAATTCCTTCAACTGAACTGCATTTATATGCAATCTTGCATCAAACTTTTCAATAGAAATACATGCATACAACTAAAATGTGCATATGTACAAAGGAGTATTTCTTACTTTGTTAAGAATTCCATCCACTTCTTTCTAAGCCACCTCCATTGCGAATTTTGCTACTGCAACACTTCTTCATGTGAATCTTCCATTTTCACATCGATAATGGAATCCATAATTCCACTTGTGCCAATCTTTCTATCATCTTGTTGCATGTGCTTTGGACAACTAGTTGGATGCAAAGTCCAACAATGAGAGACAACATGTCCCCTATTTTGGAAATATGTGAAAATCTTATTCACCTTCTTTGAAATTTTCCTTTGCCTCATCTACTTCATGTATGCTTTCTTCCTCATCCAGCATCTTGAAACATCATGGTTAAATCCACCACAATATGTACAACAAAACTTTCTTCCATTTAAGCATGCAACATTATCATGCTTTGCAGAAACACAATCAAATTGATCATGAGAATATTTATACCTCTTGTGCTTCTTTGAGTGTTCATCCTTTTTGTCTTCATGAGAAGATGAACTAGTAGAGGCTACAATTTTCATTTGCAGACTAACATCATCATTCTTGTCTTGAAAACTGTATGAACTTGCATGCTCGCCATAAGCTACATGTCTTCCATCTTCTTGCTGCAACAAAGGCTTAAATAAATGGAAATCATCTTTGAAACAAATTTGACATATTTGCATCTTAGAACTTGGAATAAAAATTCTCTTTGAAATAGCCTCACATATCTTCATGGCTTTGGAGTCTTCGCCATTAAATTTCACATAACCAAGATCAAGATTCTTGGGTCATTCCTCAACAAGAACAGGTTCAACCATGCCCTGTGCATGCTTACTTAATCATTTGCCTTCATAACCCATTTTAATCATTAATTTGGACCCTATACCTCTCGTATGTTTTTCGAAAGAACCAACACATATTTCTAAAGAGGAAACTGAAGAAAAGTTAGAATGGATTACCTCTTCCTCATGCATTTTCTTGGTCAAAGCCTCTTGGGCTTGATGGAGTTTCCTCTCCATATCATGCAATCTTTGAAGAATTTCTTCCTTCTCTTAATTCATGGCAAACAACTGTTCACGAAGTTTAGTGATTTCTCGTTTATCCTTAAACAAAATCTGCACCATGTCCTTCAATATAATAAAGTCATGCTTCATATCATCATCGAAGAATCTTGTGAAGGAATAAAAGGCATGAAGGCATCTTCCTTACCCCAAAGTACCTTATGTTCAACATTGGAACAAACCCTCTTGACGATTGTTTGTTACGAAACTCTTGGAGTTTGTTTGTTCTTTGGCTGCTTGAATAAGTGTTTATCTTTATAGCCATTTGATTAAAAAATATTTTTCATTTGTTTTAAAAAGCTTTGATAACTTTGTTGAAGTTAATTTTTTTCATTGACATCATACTTTTGTTCTGATGACAACTTGTGATCAGAACTGGATCAAGGACCTAAGGATTAGCTCAAAAATAAAATTTACAGGATTGGGTTGAAACCAAGATGGTTTCATAGATCTCATCTTCCTAATTCCGATGCCGCAAACAGATCAAAAAAATTACACAGTATGAAGAATTTATTGCACTTTGAATGCCGAGTGGGTCTGGCGGCGCATGGAGCGGCCAACCCTACTCCCATGGAACCTCATCATATGACCAGTGTGGGAGCTTAATTTTAAGAGTGCTTAAGGAGCCTAATCTTAGGTTTAATATTTAATTAAGCTTCAGTTAAGTGGAGTTTAATATGGTGGAGATTCTGGAGGTGCTCCCAAATTTAGGCAGACTTCCACTTTTAGTGGAGTTAACTAGCAGTTGCCCCACATTTACTGGAGGAAATTGGGGCAAAGTTGTTTTGTTCACAACTCTCTCAGTATTGAACCAAATTGGATGCAATTTTTGTCATTTTTGGGTCTCTTCAACCTTTTGAACACTTTGGGATAGCTTTTAGGTTGAATGGAGGTGATATTCAGAGATTTTTGCTTCAAGGAAGATGAAGGAGCCATCAGGTCCACCATGAGACCAAATCAGATTGAGGCCTAGCCACGGGAGTTAGAGTCCTTTTCCAGAGTTCCAATAGTCTAAATTGGATAATTCATATGTTTTGAATCTGATGAAATTGTTTTCATATCTTTTAGATAACGTTTTAAGGTTGAAAATCTTCAGTAAAGTTCTAGGGGCCATTAGTGCCAACTTTGGTCAGCAGCAGTGCATGGCTTAGAAAGAGATGTTTGAGACCATTTGCAGTAAAATAGTGGTCATTATTAACTAAAAAAATCATTATGAATCTAATTAAAGAGGTTTCAAAAAGTTTTGAAGACTTCTAGAGGTCGAAAACTCAGCAAAGATGTCTTCCTTGACCTGAGTGCTAAGGGGTGCCGATTGGTGATTGAGGCGAAACCAAAGCAGTCGGAGGCCGTTTTTTATGAATGAATAGTCAAAATTGGCTATTTCAGAAATTTTGGAACTAATTGAATTGGTTTTATAAAATTTTGAGAAATTATACAGATTGAAAAGCTGATGTGAAATTTTGGGCAATCTTGGGCAAATCGTGGAGGATAGCCTATTTGGGGAATGCAATGCTCAATTTGAGAAATTTATCAATTTTTATTTGATGTTTGATGTGTATTGGATGCATAAGGAGTGGTTTCAGTGATTTAAATAGAATTCTAAGGAATTTTGTGCCATTTAGAAGCTGAGTGTAGCTTAGTGCACCGACAGAAGGAATCATGTCTTCAAGAGCCTAAAGTTGTTTGCATAATTTGGATATCCATTAGAGGGTTATTTATGGTATTTTTAGTAGTTTGGATCATTTTTTTATCCATTGGAATTAAGTATTTACTTGTAATAAAACTTGCCATAATCCCAAGGAGCTGAGTCATGATGACAAAGCTAAAAGGAGACGTAGCTCACGAGATTTCGGGTGAACTCCTGGATTAAAATTGTTGTTGTGTTTGAATGATTATTTTCTACATTATGTTGTTGTCATACATGTTAAATTACAGCAAGAAAAAATGAAGTTAAGACACATAAACAGTAAAAATTCATACACCACTTTCAAGTAAATAATTCCGCAAAATTGTCAAGTACAAGCTACATCATTTTAATTAAAACTGAGTGGTAGGTTCTTGAAATACATACAAGTTATCTAGACCATTTTCAGATCAATAAACCAGATGATGCGGTTTCCCTCTGTGAAAAACAACACTCCTCCTTAGAATCCCTCAATGAAATTTACCAAAAACTTGATTTTGCTAAAAGAGCCAAGATCTTTGACATATTTTTACCAGAAAATACCCAATTCCCAAATAAAAACCCTCCATGCCCTTCCTCCATATTCCCTGATCAAGCCAAAAAGATAATAACTGTAATGTCATACATCCTTGGTTATTATTTTGATCAGTGGATATATGAACCCATTTTAGGCTTCCTTTCCATCTTTTCCACAGATAGAAAACCATCCATTATTTTTAATTTCAGCCAATTCTTAGCTGACAAAATTCATGAACAGTTTCTTAAGTTTCGAACTGAAGAAGTTTTTAAATGTTTATGTATTATCAGGCAGACATGTTCAAATTTTCCATGCAAAAGCTTGATGAAGAAGGAAACTAGAAATCAGTGATATTCTGGACATCTTTGGTGATGAAAGAACAACAAGAATTCTCTTACAAACAATTCATTGAGCAGTTTTTTCACCCAGCTATGAGTGTCCTGAGCAGTACCGTAGAACCCAGGATAAGTGAACACATCAAAAGAATTCTACATTTGACAGATCAGGCTAAGACAAGAGACTGGTATATTTAACATAATTACAACGAGATCAAAGTTTATGGATGTGAGCTTGCACCTTATAAACTCCCAAAATACCTCCCAATGGGAATTTTTTATCTCGAATATCTCATACAGATGTTGAATTCAGATGAAATTCATTTTGCATCAGCTAAGAAGAAATCCTAGTTCAGAATCAAGATGCAGGTTGGGTATTTTATTTGCAATAGCAGGTCAGCAGGAGAAGAGGCATATAATATTTTGAAAGAGATGAAGTGAAGCCTTATTTTCACCTAGTCCTATGACCCTCTAGGTATCATTTCCAAGCTAAGAGTAGAAAACAAAACTACTCCTTAAATTCATACCCAGAGGCCTGAGATAGAGAGATATATGAACCAGTTAGTATGGGATGAAAATAAATTAGAGGAAGTTGAGGAGCTGTTGGTATCTACATCAACATCACAGACTCCTGTCCCACAAGAGAAAGAAGTTAAAATAAAAAAGGAAGAAGAGTCACCTTCAGTGACCGACAATGCTAGAAAATAATTTAAAATCATGTACATGAAGAGAACCAAGATAAATCCAAATGTTGACACAGATAAGAATTCAGAGCAAGAAGTATATATGGTGATTAAATAAACACCATCCTTCTCTCAAGTAGGTGATCAATTTACTCCATCTCCCACAACATCTTCAGTATCTCGTGACTAGACATAAACTGTCTAGACAACAAAGGTTTTCCAAGGAGAGAAGGAGAAGACAGTATTTGACAGGTTCAGGGAAGGAGACTTCCATCTCTCAAAGTAGGATATTAGAAATGTTTGATTCAGAGAAGGGAAAGATGCATATGGCCTTCCTTGACACCCAAATTCGACAACCAAAATCAACATCTGATTACAAGAAGACAACATTCGAATTTGACATAAAGGATATTCATCCCATTAACCAAATGGAGATTCATAAGCAGATAGGTGAAATGATTTCCTCAAATATAACTAATACTACCATGAATCTTTCTAAATTTCAGGTTTCCTTATCAAATATCCAATCACATTTGAAGATGGAGAAGATTTATTCTCTTGCAAAGGATACAAGGACTAAATCCTTAGAATATTTAGTAGTCAAGATGGGATATGACCCTGCAAACATGAAAGCTGCAGAGGAAATAATCAAGAAGAAGAATGCTAACATAGGATCATTGAGAAATGATCTGAATGGAATTTATTAGTTTTTTTTGTGCTAAGTATCCAAATAGTAATTAAATTGTGTGCATAAGGTTCACTGAAGTTTGCAGGTGAAACAAATGGTTTTAACTTAGTTAAATATATTTTTATGTGAGGTTAAAGCATGCAAATTAGCTTGTATAACACTATGAAACAATATATAATAGAGAAATAAACATCACATATGACAACACTTAGCAATTTGATGAAGCAGTTAACCCCTCCTGGGCTACATCTGCTGGTCCAGCTCCCAATGGCATGTCCCTCATATCTTATTGCTAAAAAATGGTAAGTACATGTGATAAAAAGCCTCAAATGGCTATGATATCTGTAAAATCATCTTCATAATGCTTTAATTAGTCAGGAATGACTATTCATTTGTAGAAAAATGAGAATGGATGCTCAATACATTGAAAACACCCTAGTGGCCCTAGTGGCTCCTTGACCTCTCCTGAAGCTAAAACTGCACAAGATGACCTATGATGGCTTTTAACCCTCTTCAAGTATGTTCAAAATGTTGAAAGTAGCAAAAAATGACTATTTTTTCATAAAAAATGGTCAAATATCCAAAGATTTATGACCCAAACTGCAATTTTCCCAATCACACCTAGGAAAGCTCCACTAAAAATGGTCAAACTCCAGATAAGTCTGACAAAATAGAAATCCTATCAAATCTGGGGGTTCGCCAATGGAACCACTAGATGGACTGATAGTCACGTTTAATTTCATGTCAGAGTGGTCACATTTAATCTCCTCCGAAACTATTGGATTGACCGCCATTTGTTGTTGGAACTCCGTGTATCGTGGTTCCACCACCTGTGGCATTTAATATCGAAGCCTGCCATGTAACAAGCCTCTTAAACTTTGCGGATTAAACACTGAATTCTTGGCTGTTGGTTCAAACGTTAACGCTATGGGTTATTATCTATCATGTGAACACCCCTTAGCATTGACCACTGATGAAGTGGGTCATGGTCACGACGCAAGAGAATATGGAGGGGGGGGGGGGGTGTGGGAAGGTGTTGGCCCTTTGGGGCTGGCTCCCAAACCCCCAAACTAAACCATGTTAACCATAAATTGTGACGGAAGTGTATGAGGTTAAGAAACTCATGGTAGCTCGAGTGGTCGGGCACATGCACTGCTAGGCGAGAGGTCCCACATTCGAACCCCATAGTCTCCAAACAATTTTAAATGACCATACGACCTCCAGCCTGGGGCCACGTGGTAGCCTCTTGGCTGGCCACGTGGCACCCAATGATTGGCTCAAAACCTTTAATATAAAAAAAAAAAAATTGGAACTTTTTTTTATACAAAGTCAAATTTAGTCAAAGGTCTAGTTTTTGGAGTTTACTAGCCATTTCAAACCTTCATAACTTCTGCATACGACCTATTTTTTGTGAACCATTCATGGCACTAGAATTGCAACGATGAGACCTTTCTTGTCGCTCAAGTTGAAAACACTTTTGAGCACTTTCATTTTTGAGCATTTTTGAACAATGGACATGATCTTCTGATCACACCCCCCCATTGGGAAGCTTTTGGACCCCAAAAGCTCTCTGGAATACTGAACATGAAGATGACGAGACTGTTTCCCCACTCTTCCAATCTTAATCCACTGAAATTTCCCTAATTTTATTAATTGGAGCTTTTCATGAAACAATTTTTTTTTCCTTGATTCCATTGACTAACCATTGTTGTTTTTTACATTGGCATGCTGCACATTTACTGAACTTGCAAAACAAAAAAAATTTGTAGTAAAAATCATGTTTCTACATTGTTCTATATTTAAAGGAAACTTGAAATTACTCTCACCTTACATCCTATCCTTATGGATATTTTTTGCTGAATTAGCCTTGAACTTGTGTCGATTCCTGACCAAGTTTCCTTGCCATTATACCATGCCTTTCTGAAACCAACAATGAAAATTTATGAATCTTGTGCCTTCATTGTCAAGTTGCTTTTCCCTCACTTGAACCTTTGCAACTTCTTGCATTGACACTTTTTCTTAGCACTGTTCAACACCAAAATCGACTGCTACAACTGCTTTTCATCTTATTTCAAAGACAACCTACTTTCAAACTGAAACAACTCATTACATATATCAGCATTTATATGAAAAGGCTTATGTAAAAATTCTCTTTGTTTAATCATCATGAATGTCAAATTTTGACTTGAATTGATGAGCCTATTCATCTACTCTACATTAACTAAAGAAGTGTCTAGTTTTTTACGATGAGCTCTCACAATGTACTCCTTGCCATATTTGAATAAATGGTATATGTTCTCATGGCGATGGAAGATAGCTTTCCAATCATACAAGTAAGGACTACCCAACACCATACCTATTATATTAAGCAGAACTACATCTAATTCAACCATGTCAATGAAATGTGTTGTTATTGCAAAGCGCAACATGCACTTCTTTGAAAATTGTAAATTTGCATCCTTACAAATCCAACTAAGTGGATACGGTTTCGGATGTGGAATGGTCTCAATATTAAGTATCTTGACTAAGTATTAAAAAATAAGGTTCGCTTGCAACCCATTGTCAAATAGTGTGTCAACCTTGGTATGTTTGGAAATGACCCTCACATGAAACATTTCAATTCTCTTTTCTTCACTTGGAACTTCTATTTGACAGTTAGATATACTAGAACTAGGTTTATTTTCAATCTCTTTCCCCTTCAAGTTCTTTAGTGCCATAGCTATGATTTTTGTTTCATCTCCTAAATCTGACCCTAGGTCTTGTTCATCTATTGCAACTATCTTTCCTTTCTCCTAGGCTTTCTCTTTGGCTTTAAAACTTTCTGGTTTCAACTCTGGATGAAGTTTCCAAAAATGGTCCTCATCATGGCTTGTTTTACAACAGTTTTTGCAAAAGAATTCTCCCTTATCTTTTCTAGTATTTGCATTTCTTTTTTCTTCCATTTTCCTTTAAATTCACTTTCCTCATTCCCATCTAAGTTTTGTTTTCCACTTGCCTCGAAATGTGTGGCTTGAACACAAACGTCATCTAGGCTTGTATGGTTAAACATGAGGATTGTATGTCTTAGGTAGGTATGTAAACCTCCTATATACTTGAGAAAAGTGTCTTGGCTATGCAAATCTACTCCTAGTAAAAGAGATATTCTTCTAAATTCTTGAGTATACACTTGTACATTTTTTCCTTTCAATTGCTTAAAATTTTTTCAATTCATTATGGCTTTCTGCATGTGAGCTAATGGATAAAAATGTTGTTTTATTGCAGAAATAAAATCATTCCATGATAAAATAATCTTACCATATTTCTTGATATCCTCCATTGTCTTGGCTTCCTACCAAACAAGTGGTTCATCTTCCATTCTCAATGAAGCTATTTGGGTTTTTGTGTCATCATCATGAAAATTTTGAATTCTCAAATAGACCTCTAATTACCTAATCCAATTATCTAGATTTTATGCATTAACTTTGCCATCAAACTTTGGCAATTCAAACTTAACATCAAGTTTTAGAAAAGGATTTTTACCAGTGTTATTTGACTTGTATGGGTGATGTAATGAAGATGAAGTAGAGGGTGATGAAGATGAGGGTGAGGATGGTGAACATCCACTGTCTTTGTTTCCTCCATTTCCCCTCTTGGATTTTTCTTCATCATTATGGCCTCCTAATGATCCCTGAACTTCCTTGTAAAGTTTGGATCCTTCTCCTTCTAGTCTTTCATTCCTTTCTTGATAAAGGAATCTCACCATTTCAGTCATGTTAGGGAATGCTTTCTTGAAAACTCTTTATCCTTCTCTTGAAGTCATGCTTATGGCTTCTTCTATTTCTCTTTGAGGTTAAATTGAAGGTGGAGATAATGGCAATATTTCCCTCCTTGGTTGAGGATTGCTTTGAACTTTCACCATTTTACCTTCTCCTCTCTTAAGCTTCAAACTAGTAATAAATAAAACTCTTGCAAACTGTTAAATAAATCCTTTGCACAAATATTAAACAAAGAAAATACTCTAGCTTAACTCAAACTCAACCTAAGCTCTGATACCAACTTGATTTGAATGGAATGTATTAGTTTTTTTGTGCTACATATCCAAAAAATAATTAAATTTTGTGCATAAGGTTCACTAAAGCTTGTAGGTGAAACAAATGATTTTAACTTAGTTAAAAAGATTTTTATGTGATGTTAAAGCATGTAAATTAGCTTGTATAACACTATGCAACAATATATAATAGAGAAATAAACATCACATATGACAATACTCAGCAATTTGATGAAGCAGTTCATCCCTCCTGGGCTACATCTGTTGGTCTAGCTCCCAATGGCATGTCCCTCATATCTTATTGCTAAAAAATGGTAAGTACATGTGATAAAAAGCCTCAAATGGTTGTTATATCTGTAAAAACAGCTTCAGAATGCTTGAATTATTCATGAATGACTATTCATTTGTAGAAAACATAGAATGGATGCTCAATACACTAAAAACACCCTAGTGGCCCTCGGGGCTCCTTGACCTCTATTGAAGCTAAACCTACACAATATGACCTCTAATGGCTATATAACCTCTTCCAATGTTTCCAGAATGTCAAAATTAGCCAAAATTTACTATTCATTCATAAAAAATGATCGAATATCCAAATATTTATGACCCAAACTGCAATTTTCCCAATCACGCTTAGGAAATCTCCACTAAAAATGGTCGAACTACAGATAAGTCTAACAAAATAGCAATCCTGCTGAATCTAGGGGTCCGCTAGTGGAACTTCTAGATGGACTAATAGTCAAGTTTAATGTCATGACGGAGTGGTCACATTTAATCTTCGCCGAAACCGTTGGATTGACCGTCGTTTGTTGTTGGAACTCTGTGTATCACGGTTCCACTACCCATGGAATTTAATATTGAACCCCACGATGTGATAGGCCTCTTAACCTCCGCAGATTAACTGTTGAATTCTTGGCTGCTAGTTCAAATTTTAACGCTACAGGTTATTACCTATCATGTGAACACCCCTTAGCATTGACCACCGATGAAGTCGGTCATGGTCACAGCGCAAGAGCATATGGAGGGGGGGGAGGGGAGCGGGGCCAGGGGGGGCGCTAGTCCTTCGGGGGTGGCTCCCAAACCCCTAAACTAAACCAAGTTAACCATAAATTGCAATGGAATTGTATGAGGTTAAGAAACTCATGGTAGCCCGAGTGGTCGAGCGTGTGCGTTGTTGGGTGGGAGGTGCCGCGTTCGGACCCCATAGTCTCCAAACAACCATATGACCTCCGGCCTAGGGCCACATGGTAGCCTCTGAGCTAGCCATGTGGCACTCGATGATTGGATCAAAAACTTTAATATATATATATATATATATATATATATATATATATATATATATATATATATATATATATATATATATATTGATTTTTTTTTATAGAAAGTCAAATTTAGTTAAAGGTCCAGTTTTTGGTGTTTACTGGGCTTTTCAAACCTTCATAACTTCTACATACGACCTATGTTTTGCAAACCGTTCGTGGCTCCAGAATCACAACGATGAGACCTTTCCATCCGCTCAGGTTGAAAAAACTTTTGAGAACTTTCATTTTGGAGCATTTTTGAACGATGGACATGATCTCCTGATCAAGAAAGCAGTTAAAATTGCTAGCCACTGAATATCCCCTTACAAAGACATTGAGGAGACAAATACCCAGAATACTGACATGATGAAGCTCATCATGGAATAGAATGCATAGATAAGACATATCGAAACTAAGATGGAGAAGATGATCAAAGAAAGAGAGAAGAATGAAAAAATGGATATGATTCCATTAGATGTGGTACCTCTTACAACCATTCCTACAATAGCAGCTACAAATTATACTACACATACTACACAGACAACAGATGGTGCTAAACAATTAACTAAAGTAGTTGAAAATATGTCCATTCAAATAGAAAGAATCAAGAAATTGCAGGACCAGGTCAAATATTTATAGGACCAGAAGACAAGGAGTGAGTCTTCTCACTTAGCAGAATCACAAAGGACTCATAAATTAATTGAAAGATTGCATAAATCTAAAAGAGAATCAGCAATAGGACAGACCTTGGCCCAAGAAAAGGATATCATTTGGACAAACATCATGAATTCCATTGCTAAAATTTGGCCTTGCATTCAAATCATCTTTGAGTAGAAAGAGTTGATCAAGAGAGCAACAAAGGCTATAACAGAGATTAAACAAGAATTGGGAGAAATGCCTGCAATAGAAACAAACATCATCAAATTCCTGAAATCTAAAAACATATATGAATTAGATGATTTAGGAGTTGATGACAGGACAGAGACCATTTTGGAGGTAAAGAGGATTCTTACAAAAAATAAGTTGGTTGTTCAACTAGAGGATAAGTGTCACCATTTGGAGATAGCAGTCAACATATTTTTTTCCAGAATTGAGCCTTTAACTCAGAAGGGTCTCCCTAGTTTATTTGTAATTAATGACAATTTAATTACTTATGAATATTATGCTAGAAAGCTAAAATAGATAGCCATAGATAGCTCTAAATTTTCAAGTATCAAAGGAAACATGACAAGTAGAGAATTTTTGGAAGCTATGGGTAATTATTTTTTCATCCAACATGAAGTAAATCATATTTTTGTTATAAAACCAACTTTTTACAGATATACTGAGGTTGATGAGATTTACTGGAAGGTAATTAAATTAACCATTCTAGATGACGATAGGTGGGATAAAATTTGTGAGTTACATGATTTATCATTAATTCAGATGTAGTCAGCATAGGCCAACACATCATACAATGCATCACAACAATAGGCCTATTCAGCAACTAACTCCTCCAAAACAGAGTTAGATTTCCACATTGTTGTACACCTTGCCTATTATTTTGTAAAATATAAATTTTATTGTTTGGGATAATGCCAATAATTCACTGTCGGTTGAGACAATGATTCCGTAAATAATTTTGTAATTTAGTGTATAAATACTTCACAGTTTGAAGTATTAAGGGTTGATTGTTGAGTATAATTTTCTCTGAGCATTGTAATTTTTTTGGTTGCTGGAAGCATCAATAATACGAGGACATTCTTCATAGGATTCATGTGGTGTATGAATTGGTGATTTTTTTCTTATGTTAATGTGTTATTCATTGTTTTTCTATCTCTGTATTTCTAAAAAGCTTAATTACATAACAAAAAATGTGATGAATATGATATGTTATAAAGAGCACCCTATTCTAGTTGCTTGTAATTTACATGTTTTCGGATGAATTCAAATTGAGGAATACTTCATTGCTCCTTAATTTCTACTGAAATTTACATTTCTTCCATTTCATAATTCATTTAAAATCATGAAAGATCCAACTAGTGCAACCTAGATTGCCCTACGAAACTCCTTCAAAATTTTATTCATATTCAGTTAATATTTACGCTCCATAGCTCAGTGGAATTATAACAATTTAATCAACTAAACAATCCAAATCAACCAAACAATCAATACAGTAATAACTAGCCTAAAATTCACATAAAAAAATAGATAAAATTTACAAAGAGATCCCTCTTTGAAGCAGGTAGGGCTAGATCCCAACTTCCAAAGTGGTTTTGATGTTTTCCTCTATGTTTACTCTCACAGTGTTGTAAATTACAAAATGATAACATAGTAGCGACCATACTGGGGAGCATTGAAAATATTGTAATTTTATTCGAGTGCATTACCCTGGTTAAGAAAGTGTATGATAGGAATATTTTGAGAGTGTTTCTTTTTCATTTTTTGTAAATAATAAGTGTGTATGTGCCTTAGATTTTAATTCTGGTTGCCAAAAGAGATTACACTAGATCTCATCATGATCCCAAGCCTGCAGTTACTATTGATGATCCTGAAAAAATATTGAGAAGAAAAAGTATAGCTGAGAGCCAAGGAAGTAGTAGTCCTCCCCTTAGTGCAGATTCTCTTCCAAAGGCTTTTGTTACCCTACAAGACATTGAATTTGATTTACCTTTTGAACATATTTTGTTTAGAACTAAATATTCCAACTGGGTAGATAAAACTGTTGTATATCAATCCACATTAATACGTCATTCTTTTTAAGTACAGTCTACCCAACCTATTGTTGACCTTCAAATTCTTCAAGATTTCGATAAATTGCAAGGTTTAGTTTCAGGTCTTGACATTTTTGTTCATGAGGCATGTTATTACTCATTAAGTTGTGAAACTTTTCTTGATAGGGTCATGCAGTTCATTCACCAAATGGATAAGGTCTCCCAAGCCATTTCAATGTGATCTATGAAATTTTTTACATTTTTAAGCATATCCTAAGTTTTATGATCACCTCCATTCATTCCATTTCGGTCAAATCAGTCCCATATCATATTAGTTTTCATTACCCACACATTTAAACTCAAAAGTGCACACCTATCATTTTTTCAAATTTTTGTAGCGGTTTCCACAGGAAATCCATAGATTTCGCTACAAAACTGCCTAATAGTTTCGTAGCAAATCTGTCACAAGCCTAAATGTTTTTGCCACGAAACTGTGTTTTTTAACCAAGGTTGTCAGAGTTGTATGAGGTGTCAATTTATGACTAGATCATTAAAGGTGGAGGTCATTCAAGGTCGTTATGGTAAAATTCAAATGTACACAATCATGTTTTATGTCATCATATTCCTTTTTTCCTGCATGTGCTATTGAAACCCGAGATGTTAGTTAAACTTTTAAACCTCACCCCAAATAGCCTTTTGTCATATTGTGGTTTATCCTTGCATGTGAGTCGATCCCTGGAGAGCTACTTCATCGATCCAAGCAGGTTGCTGTCAAATTCAAATTCTGCAGGTGTCATCAACAAGCGAGGCAATGAAGACTATAAAGCATCCATGGCTACAAGAAGGAAAACGAACAAGGGTGGCCATTGTCACAGGTATGAACCCACGGATTTTAAATTACTCAATGAAGTCCCTAATTCTATGGAGGTTTTTAGAAGGACTGGTTGCTTGCAATTCTGCCAGAGGATGCAGGGTTCATTCACTAGTTTCAAAGGATTTTGCCACCAACTTCATGGGAACAACATCAAAGGTTGGGATTATGAATCTCACAGTGACACTAGAGAGCATATCATTAGCTACAGGAATCCCTAGAGGTGGTGAAGAGTGGTTTAAAGGTACCAAATTCATAATGCAGGATTGCAAGGAGTTTCTCAAGCAAGAACACAGTGAAGTTGATTTGACCAATGCTATCCCTAGGAGTTTTATGAAGGAGAATTATGAAAAAATATTGATGGTAATTCAAAAATATTTTACCTATGAAGGAATATTTCACATGGTCTACTAATAACATCTCATACTTCTTCTTCATTTTGTAGGTAAGAGCTCACTTGACTTACCTTTCTATTTATACAGAAGTTTTGGGAAAATGTCAGATAAGGTTCAAATCAAGACAGAAGGCAATGAGACATCTCTTTTTCATCATGGTCCAATAAATTTTTTAGTTTTGGAATAATTGAGAAGGTTAGATAGATATTGGATTTATTTCTTATTTATGAGTGGTTTTAAATTTGATGTGGTCACTCCAAAGAAAACCTCAAAACCTAGAACTACCACATCACCAACTATGGAAGAAGAAGTTGAAGAAGAAAAAAGAGCATCCCCTACAGAACCAATGGAAATAAGAGTAGAACCTCTGTAAGAGATTGACACCCCTCAAACAACACCTGAAAAACATAAACATAAAGTCAACAAACAAGGCAGCAAGAGGATCACTAGAATCCAGACATTGGCTAAAGGCAATCTAGAGGATATCATTCATGCAATTGACATTTAAGAGTCACCAATAGTGCAATATGAAGACATTGAAGATGGTGGAAGAAAACTAAAGAAAGGTAAGACTACTGTTATCACCAAAATAGGACCCTGATAGGCTGCTGATCAGACTACCTTGGTGTAACTCTCTCAAACCAGACTTTTGGCTGAGGCTTAGCCTCCTCAGCCTGAGAGGGCTCTCTCAAAGGGGTTAGTGATATTGATTATTGATAATATATATGGCTAAATCTATCTTGGTTTTATGTGTTTTTAGGTTGAAAATATTAAGGCTTGTTACCATTGGGCTATGGAGTCAACAAGTCAGTGAATTCAATGGCAAGGTTTTTGGACATGGAAGCTGAGGCAAATAGAGTTTTCAAACAAATATAATTCACTCAAGAACATAGGTCAACATAGTAATTCCATTACTAAAGGAATTCAGAGCATAGGGCTATGAATTCTGAGTAATAGAAATGGAATCTGCTACTAGTGGTTCAAAGGTAATTTACTCACAAGACGCAGAAAAAACATAGTCATCTCATTGCTAAAGGAAGTCAGAGCACATGGTTGTGAATTCTAAGTAATAGCAAATGAGATCTACTGTTCAACACACCAATTCCATTACTAAAGGAATTCAGAGAATATGAATATGAATTCTGAGTAATAACAATAAGATCTACTGCAAGTAGTTAAAATAACATATAAATTAAGAAAGCATTAAACCCCATCTAAACTCAATTTTTTTCAAGAAAACCTCACTGTATTACTGATTGTATTCCTTCACATAAAGTAGCAGCTGGGCCAAACAAGTTTCCAACCCCCATTTAATTCGACCTCATGCTTGATATATAGCATTTAAAACCTTGGATTCTCTCATCCTACATGAGGAGAAATCGAATTTTCTATCTTGACACCTATCAACTACTAAAACAAACTATTAATTACACGTGACAGTTAAACTGTCTCTTCTAGAGTCCTAATACAATTAGGAGTAAAACTCTTTATTATGACTAAAACAACCTTATCTAGGAATTAAATAATTTCTTTAACACCTATAAATCCATGAATTCGAATTTTATGAAGCCTTTAACCTTGTTATGAGACCCTGTCGAGTCATGTCTTATCTGCCCTACAAACTAGGAAATTGTTTCCTGCATTTAAGCTTTAACCTTCATTGATGCTCTTTGAACCCTTTTGCTGGAAATTTAGACCTTTTGAGACAAGTGACATGTTTTATCACTCCCATAGAACCATGTCCTTCCATCTGTGCAAAATTTATCCCTTGAAAGAGTTTAAAGATAGCTGATGTGTCTGTGCTACGAAAATATCAGCTGTTTTCGTAGCGCAACAACTGTCTTTGTAAAAAATCACTTAACATCCAATTTCTTTTGATTTTACACTTGGAATTTCATTTTTGCATCATTTCTATCCTCTAGCATCATCAAGACTCCAAAAACCTGATTTTTCACCTCTTGAAACCTTAACAAAGTGTTCAAAATTTCACCTACAGTAGTTTCGTAGCGCGCTACGAAACTGTTGTGCATGTCACCTACACAGAATTTTTTCAAAAATCTCATTTTTTTAAAATTATTGCACTTCTTCCATGATGTATTCAAGCTTTAATGATCAATCATACTTCATCTTTGAAATACTTTAAATAAATAAAGCCCTTCTCCACAACAAAACTGCATCAAGAAATTGTAACTTACTGTTTTGTTCTAGCTGAAAAATAGGTGTTGGGACAGAGCTTATATCTCCTCATAAAAAAACATTATTTTGAAAAAATTAAGGATTATTTTGGATACCACTCTGTTCTGAACAAAAACCTGTCTTGGTTGTTTTCAATACCTCCCCTACTTCCCAGAAACTGTCTTTGAACATTAGGTGTAAACTGGAAAATTCTGATTTCTGAAAATATGGCTTCAAAGAAAGCCTTGTATCTCCCAACTGGTAACACTTATGAAAAACGTGATATAGGTTATTGTAGTTTGAGATTTTAGGAAGATAAACCGCCTTCATAATTCCAAAATACTTTTGCATGTGGCTAGAAACTGATCTTGAAAAAGACTGCTAAAACCAGAAAACAGAGTTTTTCTCTAAATGACTTTTAGCAGTTTCGTAGTGCAATTTAAAACATCAATTTCTCTCACATCATAATGAACTTGAATAAAATGAAAGAGATTTTTGTATTTCATTATGTTATGAAGAAAAACCTCTTTCATTTTTCAAAAATGAGTTTTCAGTTGCTCAAGAACCATTCTGGAAGTTGACCACTAAAAGCAAAAAAATAGGGTTTTTTGTTGGAAAAAAGGTTGTTTCAGCCATTTCGTAGCACGCTATGAAAACAACAGCGTTTTCGTAGCGAAAAACTTTCTGCGCTACAAATATATGATTTTTTTGCTAATTCCAAAAAAAAAATCAAAATGACTTGAGATATGACTTCTAAACACAAGGTGAGACTTCCAAGACATGGAATAAGGTTGTCAAACTTTGTTTGGAAATGAAATATGACCTTAAAGACTTATAACCCTATGACCTAACGCTTTAAGCATGAAATGACCTAGAGACCTTTAACACCATGACTAGAACAAGGGTTTGGAAATGAGAATGACACTATTGAGACTCTAATCCTATCACTTATCCCTTTAAGCATGTGATGACAAAAAACCTATAATAAGACCATGACTAGAAACAAGGCAAACTTTTCAAAGTTTAGACAATTTTTTTTGGGGTGATAACAACTGCTAAGTATCTAAATTTTTCCTCTGGAGATCAATTTTTCAAGAAAGTCACAAAAACTACAAATTCTGGTTTTTTAGACAGTTTCATAGCATGCTTCAGGCTTGAAGCCAGAAAAACGCTACGAAAAATTCTAAATATGCAATTTTTCTTTGGAATTCATTTTTGTCAAGGATTAAGGAGGGGATTTGTTTATTTTCAAGAGGTTTTGGCATATTAAAGGTTTTTTACCAGCAAAGGTGGCAAGGAGAAAGGTGAAAATGAAAAATTTCATACGCTACAAAAACTTGCTACAAAACTGCCTAAATTGCCTTGTTTCATAGCGAGGGTTTTTTGAAGATTTTAAAGGGTTCCCACAACACACCAGCCATCTGAAGACATCTTGTATGATAGCAGGCCATCTCAGTGAAGACTCATTACTCAAAATGAGTGTCACTTATCCAACTCAATAGGCAGATTAATAATTAAAGTGAAGATTATCCACTCCTGAAAAGTAGGTTGTGCTCCCTAGATCTAAGGGTATTTTAAACATGTTAAGTGATGGTGAATTGTCTCTCGAACATGTGATCTATATTATGTAACTATTTTACTGTTATAAAAACTAAATTTAATAAATAGGAGGTAGAGTCCTATTAGGAGTGTGACTTCTTAAAGGATAGTTGCACTTTTTCTATTCCAAGTAAGTAGTTTCAGTTATGATAGGTGTTAGAGTTAGAGTTCAAAGATCTAGCCAGCTGGGCGGATCATTTACATTGTAAATAATGTCTATTTATAGACTAAATATCGAAGAGAAAAGGGTTGGAGAATATTTCACCAAAATTCTACCTGTATGTTTTTTCCATTATTAGTAATATACATTGACATTCTACTTCCAGACCTGAGATTCTTATGAGGTGTTTAATGTGTTGTTTCTCTATATCTTTATGTATAACTTGTAGTGAATTTTATCTCTAATTACTTAGAATTCATTATGTCATGCTCTAACTTCCTTTAGGGGTTAAATTGTTGTGTTTTCCTTATATTGTGTGTATGAATCATATTTGTTAAAAACCTCCATTTGCCTCAACTTCCATGTGAAGAATTACTATCACTAAATACACTGATGTTGACTCCATACCCCAATGGTAGCTAGCATTCATTTTTCAACCTGCAATAAAAAAAAACCAAGTCACAGTTCATAGAGTTAGCCATCTAGTATTATTTCTATTAAAAATCATAAATTGCCTTTGGGAGAGCCCTCTCAAACTGAAGAGGCCAATCTTCAGTTAGAAGTGTTTTGAAAGAGTTACATTGAGTTGATTGATGAGAATCCAATCAAGATCAATTTGGTGATAACAAGGCATATGTCCTACAATATGTTGAACTCTCTCCCCTAACTTCTTTTGTAGTTTCATCTACCTCATCACAATAGATGCATCTGAAATCATCTAGTCCTACCCCTTCTATAGTTTCCACTACTACTCCTATAATTTATCATCAAGCAACTCAAACTCCATCTTCTCCCCAATCCTCACCCACAATCCAACCTTCACCTTCACCACAACCTCAAAGTTCAATTCAACCTCCACCTCTAATTCAACCTCCACCTCTGATTCAACCTTCACCTCTAATTTAGTCTCCATCGCTGATTCAGCCTCCACCTTTTATCCAACAACCACCTTTGATCAATCCACATATTGTTTATCCTCATATACCTATAATGGCATCAAGATATGCTCCACTTATTCTTCAAGGTCCTTTGGAAAACATGCCTGAGGACTATCAAACTAGGATTCCATAGTTTGATGGAACTGGACCTATCACTGCTCAACAACACGTAGATAGGATGAATGATAGTTTTGACCTTCAGGAAGTAGATGAGGAAAATGTCAAAATGAGGTTGTTTGCAGAAAGTCTCACTAGAGAAGTTATGAAATGGTTTAAATCCTTGCCACATGCTAGCATCAATGAACTCCCTACATTCCATCAGTCATTCCTTAATAGATGGGAAGTCAAAAAGAACCCTCTTCATATTATATTAGAATATGAAAGAATTAGGAGGGCACCAGGGGAAAGGGTCTAGGATTATTTCACTAGATTCAATAGTATTTACAATGAAATTCATGCAAACATTAAACCACCACAAGGTCTAGCCTTAATAAAATTCCCATATGGCTTTGAGGCAGACATATCTTATCAGTTGTGAGAGAGAAATTCTTCAACATTAGAAGAAATTCAAATGGATGTAGTGAGTGTAGAAGTTAATTTGTTAGCAAAAAGGGCTACGATAAGAACTGAAAGAAGATTGACCATGAAAGAAGAACCCTCGACTTCTTCTGTAGATACTAAAATAGATTCATTAGTCGAAACAATAGAAAGAATGATGGAAAGGATTAAACTAACAGAAAGGGCTGCTCCAAGAGAAAACCAACTGCACCTCAAAATCGTAATCAAAATGTTAGAGGAAATCCTCCCCAAATAAAATTGAGGGAACAAAGGGGACCAAATCAACAAATTGGACCTCCATTTCAGGAGAATTGTGCTCCTGATGATGGGGAAATTGTAGAAGAGGTAGAAAATAACCAAATAAATTTGATGGGTATTAATGATGATGAAACAATTTTTCTCACTCAAGAAGAACAAGAGCTTTTTCAACTTTCCCAAACCGATCTTGATTCAGAGGAATCATATGATTACAAATAGGGATTTTAAAATGCTATTATGGAAGTCAATGGGCAATATAACATTAGGAGTAAGAAAACTTCATATGCCCCTAACAAAAAAAATTCTGAGAATCCTGTGAAGAAAACCTCTGATATTGTTGTTAAGAAAATCAAAAACAATTCTTCCAAGAAAATTATGATAGTTCTAGCAAAAATATAGTAGAAAATCCTGCCAAAAATATAGTTGATAATACTTCCAAAACTACTCGATATGATATCCCAATCACTAGTCAACAAAAAGAGCCTGTATCAAAATAAATTACTGATAAATCTAATTTTCTAAACTTGATTAAGATTCAAACATCATTCAACATTGAGAATGAATTAGAAAAACTAAAAATTCCCATTCCTTTAACATAGTTAATGAAAAAAAACTCTATATAGATCTCAAGTGCTGAAAGATATAAACGTAGGTGAAAACACAGGCACTATTAATTTGAATGATGATCATCCTAAACTCTTATTTGGGCCATAATTTTATGGAAAACCACAGGAAGTAGGTTTTCCTCTATTCTATGTTAGCCTAAATTTTCATGATAAGATTCTCCATAATGTTATGTTAGATTCAGGTGCTTCACAAAATTTAATGCCCAAAGATGTTATGGAAAAACTTGGACTTGATATTACTAGACCTTATAAATATTTATATTCATTTTATTCCAGAAAATTAAGATGCCTAGGTCTCATCAAAGATCTGTGTGTTACTTTAGCTCAAATCCCATCCAAAAGTCTAGTAATGGATATAGTCGTTGCAGATATACCCCCTAAGTATGGCATGATGTTTTCACACTCATGGGTAGAAAAGTTACAAGGGATCCTACAAATGGACATGACCTGTGCTACCATACCAGTGTTTGGTCAGAAAATAATATTATATAGGGAAACTTTGATGAAATTCATGGTGAGTAGTCAAGATAAACAACACAACTATCCTCTTTACTCTGTCCACTCAGATTTAGACTCTTTCATTATTTATAATGATGGAGATATCAATACTCAGGTTACCAATGCAGAAAATGATACTTGTGAAACATATGAAAACCAAACACAAATAGTGGAACAAAACACTTAGCTTGAACCTCTTTGGAACATGAGCTTTGATGGATCTTGTAGCAGAGAAGGTTCTGGAGCAGGAGTGTGGGTTTCAAATGCATGGAAAAATCATGTTGATGGTCATTCATACAGACTCAATTTTCAATGTACCAATAATATAAATGAGTATGAAGCACCTCTATTAGGATTGCAATTGTTGAAAAAATTTGGTGCCAAAAGAATTTTCATTCATGGAGATTCTAAGTTAATCATAAAAAAAAGTAAAGGAGAATACTCTGCAAAGCATCCTAGATTGAGAGCATACAAAAATGTTGTGCTTGATTTTATAGAATTTTTTTTGGAATATGATCTTTCTACAATCCCTAGAAATCAGAATATCCTTGCAATCGGTCTAGATTTTTTAGCCAACACTTGTAAAATTCCTCACCCCAATCGGAAATATACAGTGGAAGTAAAACATCGACCAATTGTACCATAGAATATGAGGTATGACAAGGACTAATATGAAGAAGACAATATAGATTTAGAGTGTTTTAGCCACCTATAAAATTTGTTATACCAAAAGGTGGCTAAATCATTTTTGGAGCCTTCAAGAAACAAGTTTTATTGCTAAAAAATGTTATCTCTTGAAGACTCTTGAAGGCCTCATGCCTCTGTCCAAAATATTCCCTACTGTGCCCATTTTACACCCTGGAATTCTGTTGATTTCATGAGAAGACACTGCTGCAAAAATGACCTTTTTCCCTTTCCTCACTTGAAAAACTAACCTCCATTTTGCTCCCCTTTATTCCCCATAAAAATCCCTCATTTTCATGTTTTTCCCCTTTCCCCTTCATCAAAATCCCTTTGATAAGGTTTAAGACCCTTTCCGTGCCTTATCGAAACCCTCACAACCATTGAAAATCTTGAAAAAATTCATAAAAAACACATTTTTGTATTACAAACTTAAGCCCCATTGGGCTAAGTTTTAAGCCACTTCCCCTCGATGTGCCCGCACCCTAGAATCAAGTGCTAGACCCACAAAGCGCTTATCGCATCGCAAAATCTGAGTGCATAAGTCTGTTTGCCATGTTTAAAACCTTGATGCCGATTAGCCCTATGTATTACAGCCCCCGATCATATTTAATTTCATATAGAACAAGGCCAGTCGGGCGCCTATCCACTTCGTATACATAAAACCATCTTGACACATAAAACCTTTGTTTTTATTAATTTTTTGTGTTTTTGCAGGGTCTGAAAGGTTTCCTCTAATGCAAAGCTTAATTCGCTCCCCACCTTCGATATGATCTGCAGATTGACGGCCCACAAATCAATTTCCACGGTGATCCCCATGGTCAATCACTGTACAAAATCAGAGCAGTTTTCATCGCACCGCCTTTGAAGGGAAATCTATATTCACCATTTGGTCGCGATTAATGCAACAGGTCGACACGTGGCCTTAAGAAGTTTTGAAAACACACTCTCATCGCGCATTAAAATTCAACTGTGGGCTCAGCGTGATATTGACGTCCGCCGTTCGATCTGAGGCCGGCTCATCGGATGGTGATCGCGCTCAGAAGAAGCTCGAGGGATAAACTAATGTACGGTGCATTTCACAAAACATCTCCACCGTCGATCTAATCTACAGATCGACGGTCCACAATCAGTCGCACTGGTGCCCATCGCCACGACAGCAGTCGGTGGTCCCACAGAACCGGTGGTCCCAAACACCTAGTCAGCATCCAAGCGGCAGTAGTGGATTGGATTAGGCCCCAAAACAGACCCAATGAGCTTTATACGATGGACTTCATAAAATTTTTAGGTCACAAACACCCTGACGTCCGCAAACACCTTTTGTGACCCGAAATGGTTATGTAGCTTGGTTTTATTTGAGAGTTTTGAAGTCTGAGTATGTTATTTGATAAACGGTGATTATATGTTTTTCCATTGTGCTGAAGAAAAATCCAAAGGCTGGGGTTTCAATTCTCGTGCCTTCGATTTTTTAAAGAGAAGCCATCTATGGTTCAAATTTTCGTGCCTCATCAATACTCCAAAGGCACTGATGCCTCACAATCCCTGCGTAGAACTGCACACCAACAGAACACAATAAATGAATCGAAATCAAAGAGTATATGTTTCGAAGACAGAACACACCAAAATGGAAGATTGAAGATAGATCTATGGGGATTACGGCTAATATTGATTATCAAAATCCTAATCCCCCAAATCAAAAACACAGTTTAAAGAAAAACATAAATGTTTATTAGACAGAAGGCCTCCACCGCCACATCCGAGGCAAATTTATTCCTCCCAGCTACTACAGTGCCACCTGTGCCTCAAAGCATTCAAACAGAGGCCGAAGTTATTGATCAAGATCATATATTTGCCTCAACGCGGTCAGAGAGTTAATTTTGCAAATGAACTTAATGAAAAAATATCAGCAGAGTTACTTCAACATAATAGAGAGCCTCAAAATTCAAAAAAAGCTCCCATCGAGCTTAAATCTTAAAGGTAAATTATTTAATACAGGGGACACCTATGTAAGCTTCTTTATTGAGCCCCCCAAAGGCTGAGAAGCCATCAAGTCTGTATTAATTATCTTTGGAGATCTTTTATCAGATCTCACCTCCTCATTCTTCTATAAATACTACTGGAGAAGATGAGAGAGGGGTTGGTTGAGTTGGTTGCTGAAATTTGAGAGGTAATTGAGCTTGAGACTTCTACCTATAAATAGTGTTCACTAGCTCTTGAAGCTTTGCTTGTGATAGACTAGTTAGTCTGGGAAGTGTAGATGATTGCTAAACTAAAGCATTGGACTTAAAGCTGTAACTGGTTTGGAGCGTCAATACAAGCTGATTTATGGGATCCTGGTCTATGTTGACGGTGATGTTATTTCTTATTGTGAATTTTTGTTTTATTTTTGTTTCCACTGTGTTCACCTTCTCTTATAAAGAACAACATGCATAGAGTTAGGACCTAATATATATCAGTACCCTTCTCTTACTGAAAATATTTTTCTTCATGTTTTCTTCCAAATCTGTGTTATTTAGGAATGATTTAATTCAGTTTAAGCATAGGAATGCTAGCGTTCCCTCGTCCTATTGTATTAGCTAAATATTTTTCTTGGATGTTACTTTCATTTCATGTTAAGTAGAGATGAACTAAGGAAGATATGATGTGCCCTGGTCCTAGTTTTATCCCCAAAGACTGTCTGAATGTTTCCCTTGAAATTGCATCAAAAGCAGGCTAGTATAGAAGTACTTACCTGATCTTAGATTACTTTTATGGCTTTCTTAAGTGTATGTCAAAAGCTGGCTAGTTTAAAAGCACTTACCAAATCTTGGGCTGCTCTTTGTTCTTCATTTTTTTAATTCCCCTTCTTATTGTTTCATTTCATTCCATAAATCAAACTTTAAAGAGATCCTTAGACATAGATGACTTGCCCCATGGACCACTCTTGCCCCTTGTTGTTTCAATTAAACCCTATTATGACTCCATAGCCCAATGGACTAAAACTTACATTTATCTATCTTCTTGGCCAAAGCTTGTTCTATTTTCTTGCAACTTCACACCTTTGAAACTCTTTGCATGTAGAAATTTCCACATCAAACAGTAATCATGCTCAACCATCCAAAAAACAAAACAAACCCCTGGCCTTCATAACTATCCTAATATCATTACCCAAAACTTCAAAGACAAATCCATCTTTGCACTTATTGGAGAGATCCCTCTCCAAATTCAGGAGGGCTAGATCCTAGAATCCCAAAGTGGTTGAAACGATGTTGTTTCTGTGGTCAGACTTTGCCAATCTTGCTGATTACAGAAACCTAACATTTATGGCAACTCAGCTGGGGTATTTTTTCTGAGTTAATAAAAGTTCAAATACACCTTAAAACTCTAGATAACCCCTAATTTAATGACAATTGTTCTGATTGACAGCTGAGCCACCAGAACTAACATTTCTGGCGACTCCGCTGGGGATCGAAATTGAATTTTCACCTCAAGTTCCCTTAAAAACTTCATAAAACCTTGTGAGTATAAAGAAGCCTTTTCAAGCACTACCAAGTAATGATAATCATGATAAAACTTGTTTGAATCAGTGACAAACTAGGTAAACCCTAGGGTTCTCACAAGAGTTTATCTAACCTTGAAAAATCAGCTGGCTTAGCCATAAGAGTATACTGCCTTTGTCTCATAATCGTAGCTAAGTTTTGAATAGAGTTAGGACACTCTTAGAAACCACACAACCGAAAAATAACTCAGAAAACCTAAAAATATTTTAGATTAGTATCCAATAAACATGGTGGTGGACCATAAAACCTTTTAACTCCTTAGGAGCTAAAAGCTTCCACTTGGCGACTCCACTACCCTCAAAAAACCTTAAGACTCCACTAGGAAGAACCCTTATCATTGTAATATCATTCGAACTCAGTTAGAGGACTGTAGGATTAAAATTTGTGTAAACAGATTAGTTGACCTTTTAAAGACTGTCATACCTAGTTGAACTTTTCTTGTTTATTTGGGTCTGAAAAACACAACATAGTGGCTCTTAGAAAGATTCACACTAGAGCCTATCCTAACCCTGATCCACCTGAGATAGTTGATAACCCTAAAACTATCCTTAGGAAGTCTCCTAGGATTAAATTATCAATTGTTTTCAGATCATCCTTGAGAGCTAATTCAGTTCTTGAAAATCTTTCAGCTCTACAACAATCACAAGTTGACTTAGTTAATCCCTTTAGAACTAGGTCTCTTGATGACTTAGATCAGTTAGATTCTAAGTCTTCACTTTCATCTCCTAAAACAAGTGAACATCCTGGTAGTAGGGAAACAACACCTCCTGATTTACATTTCCTTCATAACATAGGTGTCTCTCATCCAGGATCAGCTCAGAAATCTACTCCTGGTCCGTCCACTTCTTCTCACCCTACATCCACTATTCAAACAACTCCATTCCAGCCCACTTTCCCTCTTATTAATCCACCTCTTGTGAATCTGCCTCCACCACATATCATGGGAGCATGGTATTCTCACTTAGTCCTTCCTGTACCATTAGTAAATCTTCCACAGGACTATCAGTCCAAAATTCCATTGTATGATGCTAGTAATGCTACAACTACATCACAACATGTGGATAAGATTAATGACTACTTTGACAGAAATGAAATTGATGATGATTCTGTTAAGCTTAGATTATTTTCTCAAAGTCTGGGGGGAGAAGTAAGAAAATGGTTTAAAGGCTTAACCCCCCATAGTATCAATGATCTCCAAGCCTTCCATCAAACATTCTTAAACAAATGGGAAGTAAAGAATAATCCTCTCCAAGTCCTTTCTGATTACAAGAACCTCCATAGAAACACTGGGGAAAGTGTACAAGCTTAATGCACCAGATTTAACAGTGTGTACAATGCACTTTCCCCAGATCTAAAGCCTCCACAAGGCTCAGCATTAAACAATTTTCCTGAAGGGTTTGACCCTGAGATGGCCTATCAGCTAAGAGAGAGAGATCCTGCAACTCCTGAAGAGATGCAAAAAGGTGCTCTTGTTGTGGAAGTCAACTTGATGGAGAAGAGAGAAAGAATGAAAAATGAGAAGAGAGTGTCCTTTAGAGAATAAAATACACCCTCTACTTCCAACTCAAAGATGGAGAGAATGATCTAGCAGATTATGAAGAAAATGAGCATCCTTGAGAGAGCACAAGCCAGTCAAAACCAAAATTCTTCTCAAAACAGAAACCAGAACCAAAATCATAATTTTAGAAGGAATCAACCTCCAAACAGACCTAGGGAAGATGATCAACATATCACTCCTCCCTTTCATCAAAACTATGTAAGTGAGGTTGAGGAAACAGAAAAAATAATAGAGGAAGATGATATCAACATGCTGGTGGTAGACACTGATGACTTTGAAGTCCATTATGATAGAAAACAAGGTCTTTATACACCTTATGATGACAAAAGAGATGATGATGAAAATTATTATCAAGACATGGAAAATGTCATCATAGAGTCTCAAAGAGAATATGACCTTAGAAGCAAAACCAGTGAACAAACCCCCAACAATAAAAAATCTGACAAATCTTCACAAAACAACACTGCAACCAAGCCTAAAGTTGTCAAACAAAAGGACAAAACAATAGTTGTAAATTCTGATAAAGTTAGAGAAAAAGGCACTCAAAATAGTGAAAAATAGAGTGCAGACCTTAGTATTAATAACACTTCAGCTAGTACTCCTGTTAAAACCATTTTGTCAAATATAAATAGAACAAATCAGCAAGCTGATGTTGCTGATAGACTAGTAGCTAGTAAGGCTGAGACAAGTTCTTCAAAGAACCAAATTCCTTTCATCCTAGAGCAGGAAATTTCAAAGATCAAAATCTATATTCCATTGACTGAGTTAGCTGCCCATAATGTATATAGGACCCAAATTTTGAAGGCTTTAAATATAGAAGAAAATGAGGACACTGTCAATCTTAATGATGACCAACCAGAGCTCATTTTTGGTCCAAATATTGAAGGTATGTATCAAGAGGGACCTGTTCCTCCCTTTTATGTGAGTTTAAACGTTCATGAAAAAAAATTTCACAATGCTATGCATGATTCTGGGGCTTCTCATAATTTAATTCCTAATGCTATGATGGAGAGCCTTGGTCTAGAAATCACCAGACCTTATAAAGATCTTTACTCCTTTGACTCCAGCAGAGTGAATTTTTTAGGATTAATCAAAGACATCTGCATTAACTTAGCCCAAATTCTAGCCAAATGCTTAGTCATGGATATTGTTGTGGCTTATGTGCCCCCTGTTAGCCCCCTATGAATTTTTAACCAGCAAGCGGGGGGCTAAATTGTTTTTGAGCCTTCAATGAATGCATTTCCTCTAAAAACACATCATCCTTGAAGTCTCCTATGCCTTTTCCCTTTAACAAATCTTCACTGCTATTCCCAGTTTAAAAGCCTCTCTGTTTGTGAAGAACAATGCCCAAAAAAGCCTTTTTCCTCTGATTCCATCCCCACTTAACCTCTTTTTTCTTCCCTTTTTACTCCCCTCTATTCCCCCCCCATTAACCCCTTAAAATCACCCTAACTCCCCCTTTAAGCCTTATAATACCTTTATTCGGCCTTAAACACCCTTTTTTCCTTCTATCAAAACCCCTTTTAAGCCTTAAAAAGCCCTCTTTTTGGCTTAAAAAATTCATTTGACTTATGCGGGTTAAGCCCCTTTCGGCCAGCCCCTTCGAACCACTTCCCCATATGCCCTGGCGCTAAAACCAGGTGCTAGGCCCTTGAGCGCTTATCACATCAGAAGATCGGTCGAGAGTAGTTTCCTTTTGGTCCTTAAAAAACTCCCGATGCGATTGAAATATTGTTATAATGGCCCGTCGCAATCTGAGCCATCGATCTCTTGAGATCCGACGGCCCAGCTCCCATCGCAGTGTGCCCGTCACCCCTATCCATCCACTCCTCCGATTTCGTCAAAGTCGTTGATCTGCCTCCAGATCGAACGGGAGTCGCTCCAATCACAATCACAACTTTCAAATGATGCCACCCTCTGCCCTTTGTGATTGTGATCCTTCGACGAAATCTCCGCTGTCAATTTCCCTTTCTAATTCGACGACCCTCGCTTCCCCGCTCTCATCGCAATCACAACTTTCAAATGATGCCACCCTCTGCCCTTTGCAATTACGATCCTTCGACGAAATCTCCGCCGTCGATCTCACATAAAATCCAACGGTCATAAACCAATCGCACCATCGCTCATCAGATTTTTGACCCCCCCCATCGCTCCCCTCCGATTGGACCACATCTGTCGATCTCCTCTGAAGATCCGATGGTCCTGATTGAATCGCCCTCCACCCATGACCGGGTCCCACCACATCGACCCGTTTCATATTTTTTCCATGCATTTTCTATGTTTTTCGTTCAAAGGCCCAAACCTTGGGTTTTACATTAAACATCATGCCATCTCGCCAAACATTAAGATTTTAATGTCTCACATTAAAGTTTTCCATTTCGCCGACTTCCACATACATTTCCCGCTGTCTTACTGCATTTTTCCATAGTGTCATTTGCATCCACTGTTTTCACCATGCTGCACTACCATGCTCACATTCCTCCACATCATCCACCCCTGTGCATGGATTTCTTAACATTTTGCGTGTTTTTCAAGGTTACAGGCAGTGGAAACCACCGCTGCTCACAGTCACTGTTACAGTGACACTGAGCGCAGGGAAGACTAATTTCAGAGCCCAGCATTATGAAGAATAGCCTGGGAAGGTGCTAAGAGCATAATTTTTATTAAAGGATAGTGTTCAACACTGTTAAGACCTCCCCAGCACCATTAAAGCTCAAAATTCACGGACAGGGACAGTTATGGAGCGGAAAAGAGTATCAACAAAATATTAGAGAGCTTAAGGCCTGTAACCGAATATTTTTGAGCCTTAATTCAATGATTGAAAGGAAACGTACTAGATTGAATACCTTGAGGCTAACACAGAAGGCTCGTTCAAGCCTAGTGCACATAAAACAATACATCAGTGTCACCATCAGCAGAATGTTCTTTCCCGTGAAAAGACAAGGTGCCCATACTGCTTTCATCTTACACCATGTTCCTGAGAGGGTCTCCACTCTGACCTCAGTCCTAATGTTACCAGAAGCATTTGTTACACAGCATGGCAGACCTGAAGTAATTTATCTACCTTTTTTTTATTCACCAGAGTACTGTAGAGTACTGCAGCAAAGTACATCAAAGACATACCTGGAGTAAATTTCAACCTGTCGAAGACCACTCTTTCACCCAAAGAGTACTGAAGATTAATGCTCAGATATTAAAATAGGATGGGTTTCGACCCACCTCTTCTACTCTATTTTTAATGTTCATTTAGTGTTTTATCTACCCCCCCTACCTCTCTTTCAGCTATAAAACTCATGAAGAAACTCATTGTAAACGTTGTTGATCGGATATCTGAGAATTGCAAGTTGTTTCCTTTGAGACATAGTCTCTGTGTAAAGTTGTAAGATAGGCTGAGGAAGATGTATTCAGACTGAATATTCAAGCTGTTGGAAATGTTTTACATGACTGGTGTTGCTCTTAATATGACAAGCACATTTCTTTGGATCCTGATTTAAAGCAGCTGGTGATGTTTTTCTATCTTTGTACTTGTTTTACCTTGTAATTCATCTCATTTTATTTCTTCTGGCTCGCATCAGAAATCTGGAATAGGATTTACCCTTGTTAGGTACCCTATGTTTCTGCTCTCCTTGCCTTCAATGTTTTTTGCTATATGTGTTATCCGAGTATTGATTTCAGATAATTTAACCAGTGTAGTGGTTAGATATACTGCTAGCTGATGTATGAATTAATCAAACCTGTCTTTAGATGTTCTTGTTAGGATTTAATTGAATGAATTGGGAACACTGGGAGTATAGAACTCTATCTCTATCTCACTGGGATCTTTTTCAATTAATTGAACCGTCCTAAGTTCCCTTAAGCTGGATGCCAAAGCATTGAGAGTTCAAAGTCTCTCTTTGATCTCAGGTTTTCACCTTTGTGTTTAAATCTTTAATGTTTCCTTGTCTAAAGAGTTAACCTTTTAGATTTTGGATCACAGGTAGTTCAATGGCATGTCCTGTCCCTGGATCTGATTCTTGAAAGTCACCTTGGAGGTTTCCTTGCTTTCACCTTCTTTCTCACCTTTTTCACCTCACTATCATCTTTAAGATCCAATGCTTTAGATGACTAGCCCAACTGAAAGCCTGCATATTGAATAGCAAGTAAACCCTTTCCTGACTCCATTGCCCAATGGTCTTGAATGTTCCCTGAAGTTATCTCTCCTTTGCCTAGAATCCTCTTTGCTCATCCTTGTCTTATATTGAAACCTTCTTTCCTGATTCCCAACAACCAAACAAAAGCCAAACAAACAAACCCTGTGCCCATAACTAGCCTAATATCTTAACTTTGAGCTTCAAAGACAAAACCTTTGCTCATATAGAGAGATCCCTCTCTAGACCCAGGAGGGCTAGATCCTGAGGTCTGAAAGTGGTTCTGACGTTGTCTCATCTTTTGGTCTTGCCAATCTGGCCAAAACATGGAAACCCCAACACCCCAAAAGTATGGAATGCTATTATCAAGATCTTGGGGGGTTGAGTTACAAGGGACTATGAAAATGGACATGACCTATGTGACTATCCCTGTTTTCAATAAGACTAGAAGACTTTATAGGGAGTCCCATATGCAATACATGGTTACAAGTCAAGACCGACCAAAAAACTCTCCTCTGTATTCTGTAAATACAACCCTTGATTCTTTTATTATGTTTAACGATGAAACACTTAGTGAAAAAGTCACTTTAACAGGATTAATGGCCGATAGGGAGGAAGAGGAACACAACGCAGGAGTGTCAAAACAATTTGCTACATTTTAAAATGTTAGCAAACCAAACAAAGGTCTTGAGCTTCAAGTCATGTGTCCACTGCTCTTAAACCTTGACAATCAAGAAAACAACCCCCAACACAGCGAAAAACCTGAGGAGTTGAAACAAATACAACTAAGTGCTGAGATTCCACAAAAACCTGAAAGCACGTTAGTTGAAGAGGATTGTAACGAAGATGAAACCAAAAATAGTCCTCTGTGTGTAGAAATTTGCTGAATAATGATTAATTATCCACCGAGACTATCCTAGTCACATACTATTTGAACTTCATACACAACACATAATCTCTTCCACTCAACTCAACTCAGATCATCACACATGCGGAAATAAAATCAAGCGATAACACATCAAATCATCATACACATTAACACAGTATGTACGGGGAAAGCTTATAGCTGAAAACCCCGCAGCTATTGTGTATATTATAATGGAGAAATCAAGTAACAAACTCAGTACAATACTCCTCACAAGTACTCAGTACTTTCTCATGAAGTTACACACAATCTAGCTTGGTTTTGAACATGTTACTGGTTCAAAACTCACCACTAATTGCCTTGCCTCTATTGCGTGTTTCAATGCTATGGGATGGCCTCTTTATATAGATAAACCACCAGCCTGAACTACGCAATCCTCATGGGCTTACTCCTCCTATCTGTGTGTTGCAAATAGCAACAGTATAGTCACAACTGATAGCTAACTCCACCCTTTCATCTACCTCTTTCACTGGTCTCCACTGAACCGATCATGCACTGTAGTGAACTGATGTGTTCTTGAGTTGAATAATGAGTTACTAATTAATGAATTAAATAATATTTAATTCACTCCACTCATAACTAATTGATTAGCTAGTTAAACTAATCTCAACTAGTTCAACTAAAATAAACAGAACACAACTCCACTATCCGTCTCATTAACTCCTCCAAACTTCTGCCACTGAAGTCCAACTGAAGTCAACCATGCATGATGCCATCAAACCCTTGGGAACCACGTGATTCCTCTGTCAGATGCATGAGCCACTTCTGTAGCTCGAACCGAAGTGCTCCAAGAGAGTAAACTGCTGTTTATAGTCTAAATATTATTAAGGGTAAATAATATTTGACTTCCCTGTTTTAAGGAGAGGCAGTCTAAAAATAGACTTCGACCTCTTTGACCTCAAAATAGAGTCTCATCTATTTTTACCAACATGACACATACTTCAAGAATCTCAAACTGGAATCCCCGAACCATGCTCCATATGTCTAAAAATAGACATAGTCTAAAAATAGATTTTGCGCCAGAATTTGCCTGCGGGCCCACTTAGTGAAGGCGACTTCATTTCACTAAGCTCCATCATCTTGCTTCATTTTCAACACTCCCTCTAAGAAAGATATGGATTATCTGCAACCCCTATCCTGCCTCTGTGGAATTCGAACTTGCTCCTGGTGAGCGCCTTCGTCAGGATGTCGGCATCCTGATCCTCCGTGGGAACATTGCCATGTACTCGGCCTCTACTGAACTGAGTGCCACGGATCTCTGCTTCCTGCTGTACCAGGAAACTGCTGTCGACCCAATGCTGAAAACTCCTCCAGATGTGCTCTTCCGGTCCGTTGGGCTCCCTGCCCAATCTGCATCAGTGAAGCCAGAAAGCTTCGCTCCATCCTCCCGTCTGTACCATAGACCATATCCCGATGTGCCTCTAATATAGCGCAATACATGCTTTCCCGCCTTCCAAAAGAGCTTGGTAGGCTTAACCATAGCTTGCGAAAGCTGGTTAACTGCATAGCATATATCGGGTCGTGTATTGACCAGATACATAAGCGACCCCACCAACTGTCGATAGACAGTGGCATCCACTACCTCCACCGAAGTAGCATCCTCCTTCCTCCAACCACCAGGAAGAGGAGTGTCAACAGGCTTGCAGCCTTGCATGTTGAACCTCTCCAGAATCTCCCGAGCATACTTGCCCTGAGAAACAAACAGTCCTCCGCTGCGCTGCCAAATCTCCAATCCCAAGAAATAATGAAGGATGCCCAAGTCCTTCATCTCAAACTCTCGTGCAAGATCCTCCTTGCATGAAAGTATCAACTACTCATCAGGCTTGCAGCCTTGCATGTTGAACCTCTCCAGAATCTCCCGGGCATACTTGCCCTGAGAAACAAACAGTCCTCCACTGCGCCGCCAAATCTCCAATCCCAGGAAATAATGAAGGATGCCCAGGTCCTTCATCTCAAACTCTCGTGCAAGATCCTCCTTGCATGAAAGTATCAACTGCTCATCGCCAGTCAAAATCAGATCATCTACATACAGTACGATGATCAACAGCTTCCCCTCCACCACAATCTGGTACAGGTTTTGATCCGCCTCACTCTTGGAGAATCCAAGCCCGGTGAAGTAGCTGTCTATCCGAGTGTACCAAGCACGAGGTGCTTGCTTCAGCCCGTACAGTGCTCTCTTGAGTCGGCACACATGCGACTCACCGCTGAAGATCTCAAAACCTTCAGGCTGCTCTATGTACACCTCTTCCTCAATAACTCCATTGAGGAACGCAGTCTTCACATCCATCTGATGAATGTGCCACCCCATCTGCGCTGAGAGAGCAAGGATCGTCCATATGGAAGAGTACCTTGCGACAGGTGCAAAAGTCTCCTCATAGTCAATCCCCTCGATCTGTGAAAAGCCACGGGCGACAAATCTCGCCTTGTACTTCTCCACACTCCCGTCAGCCGCCTGCTTCACTTTGTAGATCCATCGCGAACCCACCACTGATTTTCCCACCGGTCTTGGGACAATCTCCCATGCACTGTTCCTGACGATCGAATCATATTCTTCGATCATGGCATCAACCCATGCGGGTTCCTCCACAGTTTCCTCAAAAGAGGATGGCTCCGTCACAACACATTGACTCACAAGAGCCATGTATCCAGTGTACCGATCCGGTGACTGTCTCTGTCTGCGCTGTGCTGTAGGTGGTCCTACAACCTTCTCTGCATCCCGAGCCAGTCGCTCAGCTTCTGTAGTGCGCATGCGCCCTCTGATGGTTGGCGCTGCCTGGGTGGTTTCTTCCACCTCCCGAACCTCCTCTTGTGGCTGATCCACATCCGGAAGCTCCTCCTTAGGAACTAACAGCTCCTCATCTGCATGCAAGTGTAGCTCCCTCTCAAGCAAACACTGCATGGCTTTCTCCTCCTGAAATTTTATATCCCGTCGCACAACAGTCTTTCGACTGTCTGAAAAATACACCCGGTAGCTGTGAGGTGTATCAGTGTACCCCACAAATATTCCAACCTCAGCAGTTGGATCCAACTTCCTTCTCGCATCCTTCGTCACATGCATGTAGACAGGAGAACCAAAAATCCGCAAATGGGAAATATCAGGCCTCTTGCCAGAATAAGCCTCCTCTGGTGTACTCATGCCAAGAACCTCGTGAGGACAACGGTTCTGCACATACACTGCTGTATTGCATGCCTCAGCCCACAAGTGAAGGGGTAGGCCCTGATCATGCAACATCGCCCGTGCAGCACCCACGATCGTTCTGTTCTTCCGCTCAGCCACCCCGTTCTGCCGTGGGTTATGGGGTGCGATGAGCTCTCTCCGAATCCCTTCTGCGCTGCAGAACTCCTTGAATTCAGCCGAGATGAATTCACCACCGTTATCACTCCTTAGAGCAATCACCTTCTTCCCCGACTCCTTCTCGACCAGTGCTTTAAACTCACAAAACTTCGCGAATGTATCGCTCTTCTTCCGCATGAAGAAGATCCAGCACTTTCGAGAGAAATCATCAACAAAGATCACATAATACCTGTGCTTTGCTGTCGAAGCAACTGAGAAAGGACCACACACGTCTGTGTGAACTCTCTCAAGGATCGCCGTGGCGCGACTATCCTTCTCGTGAAAGGTGGCTTTCACATACTTCCCTAAAGTACACCCCTTGCACTGATCTGACTGCGCAAGAGTGCCCTTAGGAAGCCCAGTAGAAATCTGCTGCAGGAT